>NW_021011635.1:94323-535754 GCF_003987935.1 Bombyx mandarina
CGTGACGTCACAATGCTGACGTCACACTTTTTAAAAACATTCCTTCAGCGTTTCTCCTCCGTCATCAGAAGTCTCCGAGAACCCTACGATACCCTCCGAGAACCCTACGATACCCTCCGAGAACCCTACGATACCCGCCGAGAACCCTACGATACCCGCCGAGAACCCTACAATCAAATCGCATTAATAAGTCTCAAACCTACATAGTTACAAGTAACGCAAGTATAACAGATGCGCTACTCAGAGAAACTTTTTATTCCTACAGGTCAATCAAAGAAAAACCTACGAGAATCAACGAGGCCGGTGCAGAGCGCGCACCGCCTGTCAGTATGGCCGTGTCGGCGCAAATATGACTATTTACCTACTGATCATCAACTAATTACTCTGTGATAAGAAATTGATGTTAAACAGTCCCTTTTATTGTAATTTCAATACTTTAAAATCTTGTAAACACGCTCACGTGTTTAATACTTGTAAACACGCTGACGTGTACGAAGTCCTATAAATACGGCAGTGCTGTCTAGCGTTTAGTCATTCGTGTCCGAGCTGTAGTACAGTACGGATCTCTCTGTAACGTTGTTATGCTTCTCGTGAAATATACGCAGCTCTCGTGAAGTTTTGTTTTGGAAGCCCAAACATGAGTCTTCGTCGAGAACTTAATGACCGTGACGTCAGCAATGCTGACGTCACACTTTTTAAAAACATTCCTTCAGCGTTTCTCCTCCGTCATGTACATATTCTTTTATAATTAAAAAAAAAGGCAGCCTTCCGATAATGCAGTAATAGAATTACAAAATAACTTAAACAAAATATATGCTCTTCCACTGGCACGCACTGAAAGAAATCAGGATAATTTTGTCGTCATATTTACTGTATCTCTTATTTGTAGGTCCATTTGAATGTAATTTTAGTGATTAAACTCTTAAACTAACTTTTAATGAAATAGAGATTTTTTTTTAAATAATGAATATCGGATCACCATTTCTATAAATGACGTATAAATGTTTTTTGCCGCTTTTATTTAGTTTGCAAAACTTTAATGTTAATAGAAAAGGAGTTTACTGTTTTTACGTCCTCATTAGCATTCAAATTGTCCGCGAGCTGATAAATAAGACGGCGTGTGCTATTCTTGAGATTAAGCAAATACAAAGTTATATTACGGACCCGATATAATTTTTCCAAATAATTATGTGGAGACTAAATATGATGATAGAATAACAAACATGTCATATATATTTTTGCACTAATGCGAGGTTTAAACATGTACTGTAATATAATTAAAATAACAAAAATAAATTGAAAATAAACACCCTGTAGATATCGTTCACAAAGACTTCGATAAACTAGCGGTAGTTGGATGAAATAAATTCAGACTAAAGAACCATCTATCTCGCTCGAGTCTTTATGTGGACCGATTTCTGGGAAGGGCTTCAATTGTTTCGCGACAAGCAACTTCGTGGAATACTCTAGAACGTTGTCGATTCGAATCAATCCGCAATACACGTGAATAAACTATGCCTATAAACGGGGCTTTTCATGAATTTATCATACCATCAGTACTAGGTCGTTTCTTGTCACACAAATAAAATTTTATAGGCGTAATTGGTCAGACCAGCTCAATGCCAGTTTAATATTAAGTTCTTGAATGAACAACTTCATTGGTTACGGGAAATGCTCTGAAGGAACTTAAGAAAAAAAAACACGTGTGGCACTCGAGAACTGCCGCGATAAAGCTATTGCATAGCATTTTTTTATCAACTTATGCAATTATAATTAGACAGTAATCATTTAATATTAAAACAATCATAAAATAAGACCACGCTATATTTAAAAACATTAACAACAAAACCAAAACATTAACTGTCCCCTTCACACTTATAGGCTAGACTGCGCGAGAGAGATGAGCAGATTTTTCATGATGCATGCAGTGCGACGTCACGATGCGCGTTTATTCACAAACACTACACAAGCGCAACGTGTGAATGTGTTGAACGCGAGCTACATGGTAGGCGGAGTGGGGGTGTTAGGTTTTATTTTCGTTACGGAATTTCTTGATTCGGTCGCTGCGCTCAAACTTAAAACAAAAATAAATTCGGAATCGAAAATATATTCGGAAATAATCTAAAGCATATAACCTCTCACATGTCGAGCACGCATCCTCTGACTGACCTATGAGCGCGCCACAACATCAGATTACATTCATTCCGTCCATGTTATCAAATAATCAATTCAATTCATCATAGACTATTGCTCCCACAGCCCTCCAAGCATAATTGTTCGAGTACGTACATAACACGAAAGGCCGGCTTCTCCACAGAGTCGTGAATAATCAAGGCTGAAGTATCTAAAGGTTTGCTTTCACTACAAACTGTTTAATATCTAATGAACTACGACAGACAAATCTAAATTCTTCCTAAGATCTCTTCAGTTTTTTATTCTCGTACTTTTTTACTGAACAAACTCATGGAATACCTGATAATGAGTGGTCATCATGGATGTCACAATTTGATTCCTATTTTCCGAAATAAACTAGACGTCTAAATTGTATAGTGCAACTTTTTTTCCCTACCCGTTCTAGCAACTTCGAGTGGTTATCCTAGATTCGCAAAACGAGTCGGTGAGCTCACGGGGCTGAAGATATTGCTAACACTAGCCCTAGCAAGAGCAGTGCTTTGCAGAATCTACCTCCGGGTCGGACGCGGCTTAGAGTAACTGCTGTTCAACTCAACAATCCGCAACGCATGCCAATTTTGTAGCACAAAGACATCGGATGGAAATTGCAACTAAAACTTGAAACCAACGTACTTGGATTTGCGAAATTAAATGGCGCACAATGCATCAGATACTTAACGCATATCATTACACAATGCAATGGAAACAACTCTTCTTCTTATTTTTCTCCACTTTACCCCACTAGGTGGGGTCGACACAGATAATTTTTATCTTCTATCAGCCGTCAGCGTAACACTCACTCCTCTCTCTCTCTTTCTCTCATATCCTCATTCACACACTCCGTCCATGTCTTCTTCCGTAGACTTCCTCGAAGTCGTCGTGGCCTAAAGGATAAGACGTCCGGTGCATTCGTATCGTGCGATGCACTGGTGTTCGAATCTCGCTGGCGGGTACCAATTTTTCTAATGAAATACGTACTCAATAAATGTTCACGATTGACTTCCACGGTGAAGGAATAACATCGTGCAATAAAAATCAAACCCGCAAAATTATAATTTGCGTAATTACTGGTGGTAGGACCTCTTGTGAGTCCGCACGGGTAGGTACCACCGCCCCGCCTATTTCTNAAATGTTCACGATTGACTTCCACGGTGAAGGAATAACATCGTGCAATAAAAATCAAACCCGCAAAATTATAATTTGCGTAATTACTGGTGGTAGGACCTCTTGTGAGTCCGCACGGGTAGGTACCACCGCCCCGCCTATTTCTGCCGTGAAGCAGTAATGCGTTTCGGTTTGAAGGGTGGGGCAGCCGTTGTGACCATACTGAAACCTTAGAACTATATCTCAAGATGTGTGGGGCATTTACGTTGTAGATGTCTATGGGCTCCAGTAACCACTTAACACCAGGTGGACTGTGAGCTCGTCCGCCCATCTAAGCAATAAAAAAAAAAATAATAATAATACAATGCTGATAATAAAAAATAAAAAAAAACCTCTTCCCCCTCTTTGTACTACCATTTCCATACATCTCCTAGTCACATGGAAAGAACTCTTATTGATTTTATTTAAAAAAAATTAAACAGTGTTATACAGCACACTGCCATGTTACAATTTGATTTGTGTAACTAAAATATCATTAAGCGACAGTGGTCGATTAGTGGGATGTGAATTTCCTATTCCCTAAATTATATTTTCCATGTCAGTTCTTTTACTTTACTTAATTTCTTACACCTTGGAAAATTCATAACTGTACCAGAAAACTATCTTGTTGTTAATCACAAAAACCCATAGTTGATCAATCAAATATTTCCAAAACTACTTGTATAATTTAAGTATTCAATCGTCCAAGACAGTAATACTCAAAAAGCCATTGGCCACAAGGGTAAGAGCTTCCGATTGGAAAAAAATCTTCACTAAATTTACACAAAGTATAATTGTTATCGTTATCGTCGTTTAAAGCCAAAGGAAATTGGAATCCGAACGAGTTCCGCTCAAAGCACTCGTGTACAGTCGAGTGGGAGTCGCAGAGAAAGCACTCGGCTCTCAGATTTCAGAAAATTAAATCGATTTACCCTCTGTTGTCCGACTCTATTTGGTGTCGCAGTGAATTTTTCTATTTTCATTTCACACTACCTTCATTTACTGGTGGTAGGACCTCTTGTGAGTCCACGTGGGTAAGTACCGCCACCCTGCCTATTTCTGCCGTGAAGCAGTGACGCGTTTCGGTTTGAAAGGTGGGGCAGCCGTTGTAACTATACTTGAGAGCTTAGAACTTATATCTCAAGGTTGTAGATGTCTATGGGCTCCAGTAACCACTTAACACCAGGTGGACTATGAGCTCGTCCACCCAAACATTGATAATTTTCATTGCACATAGAGTATGTATTTAAATGTAGAGCCAGCCTTGCAGCCTACATAATAAAAGCTTTTTCATTGCTGTGGATCAGCAAACGAGCATACGGCAGATCTGGTGAATAAAGCTTCCATATTCTTGTGTGCGATTATAATGCGTTTTAAGCCCAGAAAATGACTATTTACAATTTTAGTTTGCTAGTACAACATTTAAATATTACTTTTACCCGTACCTCGGTGGTGTAGTAGTTTGAGCTCCTGACAATTGCACCAGTGGTCAAGGGTTCGAGGGTTCCCACATCGAGCAAACTTTTGTGTAATAAACAGATTTTTTTGCTCTTCCTCTGGATGTATATTGTGTACATATGTATATAATTAAACGTTTATAAGTGTGTATGTCAGTCTCTGGTACCCATAGAAAAGGGAATCCTTATTTGGATCCGGATGAGCGTGCGTAATTTTGGCCCAGTTATTTATTTATTATTATTATGTACTAAGTTTTTATTCTAGGATTTCTATGAATTTCGGTAAATACTGAAAAACCACGGGCCTACGCCAAGTGGTGTTCATTTTCAGTTTTAGTTTCGTCTAATGCTTCGTCCTGCAAAAACTTCCGAACAATCCGGCACGTATTTAAAATTGTGTCTTTTTGCAGGGTAAAAAATATATTTTTGGGTAAATCTAATAGTTTGATGGAGTGGTGAAGATACTTTGGTATGACACCAGTGCTGGAAAGCACCAGCGGCACAATATATACTTTATTCATTTTCCGAACTCTAGTAATTTCTAAATTTAATTCTGTATATTTATGTATTTTTTCAGTTAATTATTATTATTATTATTTGTATTAAATACTGACTCGCCTGGGAAGACGGCAGGACACACTTCGGCGAGGTGGGCAACAATCGGCCGGAGCGTTAGGAACTATTGGGAGAGAAATCGGCGAACTACACGGGCATTGTCCAGCAAGACTGCTTTTTGCATTTGGGCCACCACCGACTTTTTATTGAGACCAAGCCTCTCGAGATGTTTTGAGAGGCTCTTAGGGACCAAATCATTCACCGATACAACTACGAGGATTATTTCTGTAGATACCACCCTCCACATATCGGTCACCTCGTGCGCCAGGTCCAGATATTTGGTCTTTTTATCTGCCTCGGCCCGCACGAGGTTCTCGTCGTAGGGGATAGTAATATATAGAAGAACAGAAATACCCTTATTATTATTATTATTATTGTTCTCCAGTGAATTCTTAAGATGCCTTTAGCGATAGCGACGTACAATGATGGGGTGAAACTTTTCTAGGTCACACACATAGCTTTCCACATATTCTATTATCTCACACAATGTCACGGAATCATCTCGGAAGCCGACTGGAGCTTGTTTACGGCGTCGTGACGTAAGCGGAGTGCCGGTCGGCCACAATATAATATTGTGCACAGTAAACACGTGCTTCTAAATCACAATAAGCAACCGTTTTCAATGAGGCCAGGCCTCCCATCGGTCTTGTACCTAACAAGAGCCGTGCACGCTGACCTCAATAGATAATGCGGTACATGCTCGTACAACGGAAATATAGTATACGTAAAAAACTAAGAAACTATTGTTGGTATATTTTAACAATGGAAAATGCGCGGTTTTTGTTGCCTTTCAAAATTAAAATTTCACATCACACATGAAAATAGTAACAAAAAAAGTTTATGTAAACTCCCCATAGGCACAGCCCACGGAGTTTCTCGCCGGATCTTTTCCGTAGGCGGCGATTCCGATCCGGTGATTGATTCTGCAAAGCACTCTTGCTAGGGCTAGGTTTAGAAAACTGTCACAGGTTGAGCCCCGTGCGTTTACCTGCTAGTCACAGCGTAGCTGGAATAGACCCTAGCCTATCAGCGAAATGGTTGGGAGAAATATGTAAATTTAGAAAACAGATCTTTGTTATGATATTAACCAAGTATCCAACTGGTGGTAGGACCTCTTGTGAGTCCGCGCGGGTGGGTACCACCACCCTGCCTATTTCTGCCGTGAAGCAGTAATGCGTTTCGGCTTGAAGGGTGGGCAGCCGTTGTAACTATACTTGAGACCTTAGAACTTGTATCTCAAGGTGGGTGGCGCATTTACGTTGTGGATGTCTATGGGCTCCAGTAACCACTTAACACTAGGTGGGCTGTGAGCTCGTCCACCCATCTAAGCAATAAAAAAAAAAATCCAAAGTCTAAGACATTACATCGAATACGTAAATTTTCAAACAACGCATTAAATCCCTCATCAAACGTGTGTGACGATATGAGAGAGAGAGAGAGAAGAGTGAATGTTGAGCTGACGGCTGATAGAAGAGAATGGAAGAGAAAAATTTGCTGTGCCGATCCCACCTAGAGGGATAAGGTGAAGAAAAAAAGAAGAAGATTAAACACAGAGAGAAACAGAGTTCATAGACCCAGAGGGTCTAAACGACCCGCGATCACAATAATATAGGATAAAATTACTAGTTGGTTAACACTGCGTAAAATCCAGCTCAATTAGGAAGTGCAGTTAAATTCATGTCTCAATGAGCCACAGCCTTCACTTTGTGGCGCCTATCATCTGCGGATAGCGTCCGAGAAAATATAAACATAACCACTAAAATTAATTTTCAAATTTAGCGTAGGTAATAAACAAATAATTTCTACGTAAAACTGAAAACCATTAACACTGAAAGTACAAAAAGCTAAATAAAAGCTCACCAAGCCGCCAAATACTTATCGAAAGCTGAACGAAAAGCGCTGAACGTATGTAACTTTTATCTTATTTGTACAGAGCTTTTGAGTTCAATAAACACACGACGCGCCCAAATCTGCCTATTCAAATTTGTGTAATGTTTTTGTTGAGGATAAAACACGTGCCGTATAGAAAAGTCTATTCGAGAACCATTAATAAGGAAATCAATGTCAACTTCGAGAGTTGTTATAGTTATACTATCTTAATTATTTACTTAGTTCAGACCAAATAAATAATAATAATCAAAAATGTAAAATTTCGGGAAAAGGATAATTGTAGGTTTTAGTAATGGATATAGCGATACAAAGTTTGTTAATTGTTTTACATTTTATTCGTATATATTACCTAGATTTATTCAGAATGTATTAAGTACGAATATTAGGTACGAAGCAGAGCACAAAGAGAACCACGAATATAAGAAACACCGTATAATGCTTCCTATCCCATTTTCTCCCACGTTAAATCTAAAGAATTTATGTGTCTGTCTCTTTTTACTGTCGCTTTTTCGTTTCATCAACTTTTGAATCACAACGTTGCTAAAAAAGTTTTCACTTCAACAATACTGATAAATCCGTTACACACATTGAGATATGAGTACTAAGTCTAAATGCTTTAAATGCTTACAGTACAACGGCTGCCCCACCCTTGAGACCGAACCACATTACTGCTTCCCGGCAGAAATAGACGAGGTGGTGGTACCTACCCGTGCGGACTCACAAGACGTCCTACCACCAGTAATTACGCAAATTACATTTTTTTTGGTTTGATTTTTATTACACGATATTATTCCTTCACTATAGAAGTCAATCGTGCAGATTTCTTATGTACGTCTTTCATTAGAAAAATTGGTACCCGCCTGCGGGATTCGAACACAGGTGCATCGCTCAACCCGAATGGACTGGACGTCTTATCTTTTAGGCCACGACGACTTCAAGTGTACTGCCTCACGGTATGGCATATACCCACCCACTTACACACACTAACGCACTTACTCAACTTACAATGTACTAATATTATGATTGTAGTATAAATGTGTACGTACATTATTATATGTATTTATTATATGTATATATTATATAAATTACAATGTAGATAGTAAGTTGAGTAAGTGTGTTAGTGTGTGTAAGTGGGTAGGTATATGCCACAACGGTAAAAACGGGCTGTAGTAGTAATATCTATCGGTGCAAGCTCAATGGCCCTACCGTCACAATTGCTAGGAAACTCAGCGCTGGCTCGCGATAGTTGCGGGTAGTTATTTCCAATCGATTGACAAATCGCGTAAAACTTCTTTGCCTTCAAGGCGACTGGTTACAATGTTGGAAGCGTTATCAGCTATCTCGATATCGGATAGCCATTACACTGTATGCTTATTCAGCTTGGTGCAATCAAATCAACGCGAAAGCACATGACGGTAGTCATCTTAAGAAGATATTGAATAATTATAATAACTAGAGGTCCCGCAGTAGTCAAAATTCGACTATAATTAATTGGAATTGTAAGTTTGTAAACTATTATGATTGTATTTTATACTTCTATAATCACAAATTTCGCCAAGACTACACTATAAAAAATACATATTAACAAAGACAAACAATATTTAATCTCAATTTGACAACAGACGTCAATAACAAAAGTCTGACAATAAATAGTATGCATGCGTGTGTGCGTCAAATACATGGTATGTAGTGTGTGTAATGTTTTCTTTATTGATTTAATGTATCTTTTATGCATTATTTAAAAAAAAATTTAGCATTGTGCACTTCTTCTCTATATTCTCTATAAGTGTGGAAAATTTCATACTCCTCCGTCCGCGCAAATTTCGTAAAAAGGGATACAAAGTTTTTGCTTCACGTATTAATATATAGTATAATATATAATATTAATCTATTCTCAATTTGACCACGGACTTTAAAAATAAACAAAAAAGAAATTATGCGCGTTTGTGTCAAATACATGGCTGTGTAATATTATTTTTATTGATTTAATATATATATTTATGTATAATTTGAAAAAAAAAAATTAGCGTTCTGCACTCCTTTTCTATATACTCTATAAGTGAAATCTCATACTCCTCCGTCCGCGCAATTTTTGTAAAAAGGGATACAAAGTTTTTGATTCACGTATTAATATATAGATAACTGAGATCAAATCACGCACGGGCATTCGGCTGCAAATTACAGTTACCTGAGTTATGAGTACTAGAGACTGATAAACATACTTATACACTCAGACAAAGAGCAAACAGATTTGTTCATCACACGAATCTTTACCCGATGTGGGAATCGAACCCCCGACCCTTGGCGCAACAGTTAAGGTCGCTGCCTACTGCCCCACCCAGTCAGTCGAATGACGTGTAAACTCATTTTTATTGATTACAAATATTAAGATAAAAGACATTATATTTTACTGTGCATTACATATATAGTCGTACAAAATCAAACTTACAAAATATTAATACGTATTCATAAGCTGAAGCGAAACGATAATAGCGTTTTAATATGTGACTCTTGTAAATCGTACAATACAAATATATTCTTGAAATCATCCCCAGTACCAATGAATTAGGTGGTAGGACCTCTTGTGAGTCCGCACGGGTAGGTGCCACCACCCCGCCTATTTTAGCCGTGGAACAGTAATGAGTTTCAGTTTGAAGGGTGGGGCAGCCGTTGTAACTATACTTGAGACCTTAGAACTTATATCTCAAGGTGGATGGCGCATTTACGTTGTAGATGTGTATGGGCTCCAGTAATCACTTAACACCAGGTGGGCTGTGAGCTCGCCCACTCATCTAAGCAAGAAAAATATATATATATTTATGAGATGCCACCAGACATGCACAAAGTGCCTGACGACGTAAACTTAGGTTTGTAACTCGATGCACTCGACCTGATGGATGCACTCGACTTCTCACGGAACAGCCTAATAAATATCCAGTAACGCAGCAAATCGATTCTATATCTACACTCAACAATTTCGATTCTATAAAAAAGAAGTTAAATGTACCGATTGTAACCCAACCCTGGCCTTCAGGCGGATAGCTCGGTTATAAATGGCTATCTCTCACGTTAACGGATAGTTAAAGTTAAAGACTAAAGTTATGGGACGCAAGACACAGCGGAAATAAAGATAGTTTTTTTTTTATTTATTTGACCACATTGTAGTTAAATAGTAATAATCAAAAACGCTACATACTCTTTGCTTCGTGCAAATTCAGCTATGAAATCTGGCGGCACGTGCTGTTTTATGATGATGAAGAGAAATAAAATAAATAATAGTTTAAAAAAAACTAAAAAACACGCTTTATATAAAATTCAACTAAAAAATAGAAAATAAATTTTAATAAATTTTATAAATAAATTAATTAAATTGAAAATAGTGTAAAAAAAAATTATTTTATTGTAAAAAAAGCGTGGAGTGCATAGCAAGTGAAGCTAATACAAAGCGTGTAAAAATCAAATTATTATGTATCATCCATTGAAACAGCCACCGACGTACGCTTAAAAGCCGAAGGCATAATAGCGTCACAGCCAATTTGTTCTGAGCTGTGATTCCAGTCCAAGCATATTCATACTGGCTGTGTTTTTATCAATATTTTATCGACGAAGAAAGGGCAGCAATGAACATCAAAAAAATTCACTTTCGTAGTCAGTACCGTAATGATAAGTATTCACATTTTCGATGGCCGCCATTTTCAATCATTAATTTGTCCTCTAAATTATTCAAATTACGATAACGATGATTGAAATAAGATTGTCTATAATTGTACGTATCATTTTTTCTTCGCGGAACTGGTTCTGTAAAAATAATCAATCCAATATTGATTAATTATTAATTGTCATTGAAATGATAACTCGTATGACGTTTGGTAATGCGGTAATTTGGGAAAATAAAAAAACCCATTGCGCTTTAGAAACAGCCGGAATTAATAAAAAAAATTAATCGAATTTCAAACTAACATTTTCACTCAACTCACACAGATTACACCTTCATCTAAAGGAATATGTATTTAGGGAATGAACTCCGCTATTTCACTCAAGTCTCTCCATAAAGAAGGCTCCCCGAAAACTTCTAAATATACGGATATTTGGCTACTCGATACCGAGGATGCCACGACCGGTTTTGTAATACAATCATGTATGAAAACCATTCATACGCTGTATTTTCATGTGAATCGCATACTTTAGCACACTTTTGAAGGCACTTGCCTGTTGGCATTATCAACGGAAATAAATAAATTAAAATAAAAAAAAGACGTGTGGCACTCGGAGACTGCCGCGGTAAAGCTATTGCATAGCATTTTCTATCAACTTATGCAATTATAAATCGACAATAATAATTTAATATTAAAACTACAATAAAATAAGATCCGGCGAAAAACTCAGTGGGCTAACTTTCAATGAATCTGCTACATTGTGGGTATTCCACTTTGACCGTGCACTCAATAGAGGGCGCTACATGGGACAGAGACACGTCTTTGGATGCTAGTTCTAACTCTCATTCGCCCGGCTACGGTTTATTTAGCTAGTTTATTTTTAATGCCACTCCAATCACTGAATGAGTAGTAGGAGTAGTAATAAAATTCTTCGACTAAGCGATAGAAAATGGCACGCCTAAGATATAATTTTCTATTTTACAATTCCGTTTGTCGCCGATAGATGGCGCTTGACGCAAAAGTTGAATCGCGCTATCGTTGTGTTACCCGCGAAATTATATCACATATTTTGATAGTACATAATCGGTGTTTAGACTTCTTACTTTAAACACTACACAAGCGCAACGTGTGAATGTGTTGAACGCGGGCTACATGGTAGGCGTAGTGAGGGGTGGAAGGTTTTTTTCGTTACGGAATTTCATGATTCCGCTCTCAAGCCGCGCTCAAGGCCGCGATAAAATCTATGCAATAGCTTAAAATGCGAAATTAAGTCGTCAAAATAGTTTTAATTTTGACTCATAAAGGCAGTAAGTGCGGTTACAGATTTTGAACATTGAGTTCATTGATTTTGGGTCTATTTTCTCCTGTATTACAGTGGTGGCTTATTGTGAGCACACACATAGGTAGCGGGACCACGCTGCCGTTGCAAGGAAAGAACTATGGTGAAGTAGCCAGATGTACTAGGCCACTTGCAGCTTACTGTTTTGTATATAACATTCCGTGAAGTTTTTTTTTTATTGTTTAGATGGATGGATGAACTCACAGCCCACCTGGTGTTAAGTGGTTACTGGAGCCCATAGACATCCACAACGTAAATGCGCCACCCACCTTGAGATATAAGTTCTACGGTCTCAGTATAGTTACAACTGCTGCCCCACCCTTCAAACCGAAACGCATTACTGCTTCACGGCAGAAATAGGCAGGGCGGTGGTACCCACCCGCGCGGACTCACTAGAGGTCCTACCACCAGTAATTACGCAAATTATAATTTTGCGGATTTCATTTTTATTACACGTGTTATTCCTTCACCGTGGAAGTCAATCGTGAACATTTGTTGAGTACGTATTTCATTAGAAAAATTGGTACCCGCCTGAGATTCGAACATCGGTGCATCGCTCAACACGAATGCACCGGACGTCTTATCCGTTAGGCCACGACGACTTAAAGTAGTGCAGGAAAGATAAAGAACCGGGAGGTTTTATTACTTGTATTGATCAGGTAATTTTGTACAAAGCACACTGAATGAAAATAATCACAACACGCACTTAGATACACAAACTAATTGGCAATAATACTAGCCGGCGTAAACGTCAGGTGATATGACGTAGACGTCGTGCGATTTGGAGTTGCGCTTAGTCGTGCGCCAGTACTTGCCTAATCACTATAATGGTTTCCTCCTCCTCTTCCTTCAGTCGATCGCTCATTGCTGGGTATCGTGATGCGCCCGCCTGTGACCTTATGTCGGTCAGTGACACAGTGAAGTGCGTGGCACAGTCTCGTGTCCAGGTACTCGAATACTTGGGCATGCCATATTTTTTGGCTCTGAACTCTGGATTGTCTTCCATCCACTTTACCCACCACTACGAGTCTCTCTAGGTTGTCAGAAGGTTTTCTTAATCAGGTTGTCAGAGGGTTCTCTTGCTATATGACCAAAATATTGGAGCACTTTATTTGCATATGATGGATAGGTCAACTTTTAGCTCGTTGAAGATGGAAGCGTTTGTCCGGAAAGCCGTCCAAGGGATGCGCAACGCAATATGCGTCGCCAATACCACATCCTTAATACTAACTTAATAAAACTACTTAGTACTCCAAACTAATGCCATAAGAGATTAGCAGTATTCACTATGAAGTCTAAGTGTGCCAAGAGCTCGCCGTCTATAAATACCAATGATAATAAATAATTTATATAATGATGTTGATTTCAACAGAAAATCCATTCGTTTTAGTAGAGCCGTCAACTCTCATCTCTTTCATTCAATTGATTCATTCAGTGGGCTTAAAGATTGAAAGGCATCTTCAAGTGAACACAAAAGACTTATATTTAGCAGACGATAAAACAATTTCAAACTGTAGTGTATTCAATGTCAAAAGGAAACGTAAATTTGTAATAGCTCTATAAATATTACAACATAAATCAATATTTTTTTTCCTTTTTCTATTTTAGATGTGAAAACATAATAAATACGTCCAAGGAAATATGCAGACGTTATTCTGCGGTCATGTACTTCTCATTCATGATGTCGATAGTTCAATACTGGACGTATTCCACTATTTCAGTTTCTATAAGTGTGACGACTGAGTTTTCTTCTTCTTCTCCATCGCTCCCTCATTACTGAGGATCGTGACTCCGTTTCAGCTTGTCGACTGCCAGCCTCCTTCGGTTCCGGTCAGTTGCCTGGTGTAGTGAAACTCTAAGTGGTCTGCTAGTTTGCTCGGAGATCTGGTCGGACCAACATTTCGATCGACGTTTTCCTTCTACTTTTCCAGTGACCATCAGACGTTCCAAGTTATCTACACCTCTGCGGACAACGTGACCAAAGTAGCGCATTATGCGTTGCAAACAGATGGTAGACAGGCGTTGAGTGTTCTCCATTTTAAGCTGTTACAGGACCGAGATGTTCGTGCGGTGGGCTGTCCATGTGATTATTCGTTTTGAAATTGTTGAAGTCAGCTTAGACCTTTTCTGCAATTTTCTTCTTCTACACTCCGAGGATCAACTTTGTCGGTAACAGCTTCTTGTCTCTAGCATTTTGAGAATACTGGATCTTAGTGGATACGGTGTCCTTCTGATAAGGCCATTAGTAATGGAGATCTGCATCAAGCTGTTGTAGCATAAATCAATGAAAAACATTAAGACGGTACGTTTTAATACGAACTTTCAATTTCGATAAATTATTATCATTTAAATCTAGAGTCTAAGGTCAGGGCGTTAAAAGACTACGGGCCTGATTGAAATCAAAAATCTAGGTGTCGTCATACCAGATTATGTTAAAACCAGTCGCTCGTTCGTAAGTAGACAAATAATAAAAATACTTTATTACAAAAACCTAAGCCATGAAAACTCCAAAATATTACTGACGGAAATCAGGTCGGTACATTGCTGAAACAAACCAAACCGAAATCCTTACCGACAGAAACGTAATCTAACAGTAAGACAGACTTAAATTGGAAACCTCATGTCCGAGCCCCAAGGGAGAGACCCGGACCGAACATAACTTATACTTGATAACGACCGGGAAATGTTATATATATATATATAGTAACATGTTTTACTTTGGTCCGTCCTTCAAATCTAAATGTATGGTTGCTTCCATGTAAATGCTTAGGATTGATGTAGCCATCCGCGCAAACTTCAAAATATGCTCTACCACAAGCAATCAGAAATTTAAAAAAATATCAGTTCCATTTTTTTACTTTGAAATATTTGTTAATTATGAAAGTAGACGGCACCAGATAGCGTAGAAGGTTGCCCTTGGGATGGACCGACCAGCTGATCAGGTCGGCAGTTGGCGGCTGTTTGCATGAGTGTACCAGGCTCACCACAAACCAGGAGGAGTGGCGATTGCTTGTGTGGCCATAACATCTGCCCACAGCAATGATGCTGAATAACGACCATGACCGCTCTGACAAGAGTGATACGACAAAGGAAAAAATTGCAAATTAAACAATTTTTAAGTAAGTTAAATATGTACGTATTTTCTTAACAACAAATCGTAATTTTCCTTGCAAGATTTCAACCCCCGAATAGTCATTTCGATCACAAATACACTGGAAACCTTATCCTAAAAGATACCTAAAGACGTCGCCGACCAAATAACAAATTTATAACTTGAATTCTGTCAATGAATTATAAAACTACTTCGATTTTTAGGCAATGTTATTATTCAAAGTCATGTCTCGTTATGATTTAGGGTGGGGAAAACACTTTTACGATTAAATTTGTCGATTTATATCTGATTATTATTAAAAGGTACTTGTTAAAAATATACCAATGTTATCCTGAAAGACAGAGCAAATTAGTACTATGAACAGTGTATAAGCAGTTGTACCAACAGTTGCAGAGTCAACACGCCATCCAAATATATATTATATTCTTTTTTTTTTTTTTTTATATTGCCTAGGTTTGTGGACGAGCTCACAGCCCACCTGGTGTTAAGTAGTTACCGGAACCCATAGACATACGTAAGACAACGTAAATGCGCCACACACCTTGAGATATAAGTTCTAAGGTCTCAGTATAGTTACAACAGCTGCCCCACCCTTCAAACCGAAACGCATTACTGCTTCACGGCAGAAACAGGCAGGGTGGTGGTACCTACCCGTGTGGACTCACAAGAGGTCATACCACCAGAAATTACGTAAATTATAATTTTGCGGGTTCGATTTTTTATTACACGATGTTATTCCTTCACCGTGGAAGTCAATCGTGAACAATTGTTAAGTACGTATTTCATTTGAAAAATTGGTACCCGCCTGCGGGATTCGAACACCGTTGCATCGCTATATACAAATGCACCGGACGTCTTATCCTTTAGGCTACGACGACTCCAAATCTTGAAATCCAATTTAAATTTTCGAATGTTAATCTTTAAATCACGGCATTTCCAATGTGGCTTCCAAAACACAAAACACCACCAAATCTCTTGAAATCTAAATTAAACAGATTGTACAATTAATCAAAGGTGATCCAAATTTCAAGTCATTAATTTCGTAAAACGCAATTAGGGCCTGATAAAATAAATAATTTGTCACTTAAAGCTCTGTCTGATGCGATTATTTGATTTTCCTTCGAACATTTGAAACAACTAAGTTCAGCTAAGTCACAGCAGGCCTGGCATTTTGGCAAAGTATTGATGTTGGTGATTGAATAATACTATGTAGATAAACCACATAAACTTCTTAATTTTTAAAGAAAAATCATAAAAAAGTGAAATTTTGATTTTTTGTAATAAAAAGACGTTTTTTATTTTTTATTGCTTAGATGGATGGGAGAGCTCACGGCCCCCCTGGTGTTAAGTGGCTACCGGAACCCATAGACATCTACGACGTAAATGCCGCCACCCCCTCGAGACATTAGTTCTAAGCCTCTGTATTAACAGTACAAAGACTGCCCCACCCTTCAAATCACGGCAGACACAGGCAGGGTGGTGGTACCTACCCGTGCGGACTCACTAGAGGTCATACCACCAGAAATTACGCAAATTATAATTCTGCGGGTTTGATTTTCATTAGACGATGTTATTCCTTCACCGTGGAAGTCAATCGTGAACAAATGGTAACTACGTATTTCATTAGAAAAATTAGTACCCGCCCGCGGGATTCGAACACCGGTGCATCGCAAGATACGAATGCACCGGACGTCTTATCCTTTAGGCCACGACGACTTCATTTATTTCGGTTATTCGTTATTTAGCATCATTGTGATTTCAAACTCAATTACACGATACTAATAATATAGAGCCATAGCTATGCCATGCCGGCTGCGAGAGAATGAGAAAAAAACTCGTTATGGTTTCGCTTCTACTGACTGTGAATTAATTGCACACATTTTTATACCGATAGTAGAACCTTATTCTGTACAGGTACCACCAGCCCCCTATTTTTGCTGTGATGCAGTAATTCGTTTCAGTTTGAAAGGTGGGGCAGCCGTTGTACTGTAAAAACTAACACCTTAGAACTCATGTCTCGAGATAGGTGGCGCATTTACGTTGTTGATGTCTATGAGTTTCGGTAACCAGTTATCACCAGGGCCCATCATCGGCACAGCGTATTTTTCTATTCCATTCTCTTCTATCAACCCTCGTCTCAACACTCACTCCTCTCTCTCTCTCATATTGTCATTCACACACTCCATCCATGTCTTCTTCGGTCGACCTCTTTTCCCTCTACCTTGCACTACCATTTCCATACATCTCCTAGTCATATGCATCTCATCTCTACGCATCACAAGGCTATACCACGCATAAGCAATAAAAAAGAAAAAAAAAGTTTATTTTTCTCGATAGCCATACGAATTTATAGCTCTCTTGGTGAACTCACAAGGATTAATTGTAACTGCCATGTCGTAATACCAGGGACTGGGGATCTTACCGCAAAACACACTCGTTGAACCCGGCTTAAAGACAGACGCCACGGCAACGCCATAGACAAACTAGACTAGTATTTCCAAAAACTAACTAGTTGATACAAAAAAATGAAACTTCGGTCAGATAAAATTTCTCCAGAAAAGTGGCGAACCTCGGTGATGAGCAGTATAATTTTAAAACAGAGAAGTAAGTGTCGTCTTCTCTCAATGAATCATGTATATTCCCTTCACAGGTTATAATTTACTATAAGTACGCAATTAATTATTTTTTTATTGCTTAGTTGGGTGGACGGGACGAGCTCACAGCCCACCTGGTGTTAAGTGGTCACTGGAGCCCATAGACATCTACAACGTTAATGCACTACCCACCTTGAGATATAAGTTCTAAAATCTCAGTAAAGTTACAACGGCTACTCCACCCTTCAAACCGAAACGCATTTAGATTTAGTAAATAAAACTATATAGTTCACTGTTTGTCTTTTTTTTTAATTAATACTGATCAATCTCTTAAAGGAAATATAGATCTTGATTTAATTGACACTCGTGTATTAGAAATGTAAAAAAATTGGAGTAGGCTACTAATCAGGTGACTAATCTTAAAACTGTTAGTAGCTCAAGTTGCACACAACAAGCAACCACTTTGATTAAATAATTTCTAATAATTTAACTATCGACAGGAACTACAACACTATTGCGGATTCAATTAAGAGTCGTGAAAGATTATTTCGTCTCGATTAACCTCGGGGATGTCGATAGCAAACGTTCACTCATTAAAAGTGAGATTTACATTTTGATCAGTATTCTTCTGATTATTTTGAATGAGCACCGTTGCTAGAACAACTTCCATTTCTCGAGCCAGAACACAAAATAGTTGATCTTTAGAAACAACTCAGCAGTGTACAACACGAAAACGATAACAATTATGTAACGCGGTGGGGTTCGGGATAAATGAAAATTCTACTGACGGACAAATTAAAACTGTATTAGTACTTAAAACACTCACAGAACACTTTAAAATTCTTAATTCACTTCTTCCGTTTCGCTTCAGGTGATCCGTTCGCTATTTTGCTTCGAGTAGATCCAATTACTAACTGACTGCGTGCCATCTCTTCTATAAGACATCCCTAGATTTATCGAGTACTAGGAGTGGGTAATATCGGTTTTGCCGCGTATCGAATCGTATCTATATATCGAGGATCAATATCGGATATTGAATCTATATATTTTCTGAATCTATATATTGATGGATGCTAGTAGATTTTCTCGATTCATGATATTTGAGATTTGAAACGATACGCTGATATAATATCATAGTAGATATAGATTTAAGTCATCGTTATACGGTTGGTTTTCTGATATCAATTTATAATATGATCTTAAAGTAATAAAAAGAACATGAAAATAAAAATATCAAAAAACCTTTCCTTCATGCTTTTACCAGGCTTAGGACTGGCTACATTATTTTCAGTTTTTAGTATTTTGTGTCTTAATTTAAAATTACAAAATATACCAAAAGAGTGTAGATTTCAAAAGTTTAATACAAACACAAGAAATAAACTCAATTATTTGGATTCAACTAAAAATAGAAAAATGTGTACTTGAAAAATCAAACACAAAAAACTTTTAAGTATTTATAAACACTTGTCCAAAAATTCTAGTTCAAGGTCAAAGCGCGTGAAATTAAATTCAACGATGCAAATAGGCTATACTGCATTCAAGTTTTTTTTTTTTTTTGGTCAGGAGGAAATCGCCGGACTCCCACCCTCCACTGGGGATGGGGGGTGGGGCATGTCGGAGTCGAACCGACTAAAACCTCCTGTCGCTCAACAACCAACGTCCAAACCTCGCATGAGACAGAACTCATGAAGAGGCAAAGGGAGGAAAGTGAAGCGTTTAGTGCGGAGCACATCTCTCTCATCACCCTCCCCCTCGGGACGCCAGGCCAGCGATCGTCGGCGCCACGACCACCAGCCCTCTCGGTCGGCAGGCTGTCCGAAGCCCGCCTAGATGGCGCCGGTTTGAATGGGTTATCCTACGAAATACCCCGCTGGGTCAGAACCAGCGTGGGTCGAGGATAGCCGGCCTTCCATCACCCGGATGCTCTTGCGTAAAACGCGTGCAGAGCAGCTTGCACGTCGTCTTCTTAGGCCCCCTTCGCCGGGCCCCAGACCGACATATGAGGGGGACCCGAAACACTTAGAGGGCCAGGGCTTGGGCGAGATCCGCCGTGTCCAAGTCGCAACCACAATGGTAACACCCTGCCGTCGGCTCGGCTCCGATCCGGTGCAGGAACTCACCGAAGCAACCATGCCCAGTGAGCACCTGCGTGAGCCGGAAAGTGAGGCGTCCTCTGTCACGATTCACCCAATCCACAAGAATCGGGCGAATCGCCTCGACGGTCCTACGACCAGCCGAAGGATCGGCCAGCCGCCTGGACCATGACTCCAGCCTGCATTCAAGTTAGGGTCGAAAGTTGAAACTTCTTTCCTTAATTGTATCCTGCTGATACGCTAAGAATAATCTACAGGCATATGGACTTAAATATAAGGTTTACAATTGTATGGATAATGCCTGTTTCTGTTTCATTCATCACATGATATCTCTATCGTGCGCTCACTCACTCTGGCCGATTCGATACGAACCAAACGAATATTGTTGATATTAACGAATCGGTACGATATGCCGATGCGCATCACATCGAGCAATATCGTGTATCGGCTGATATCGAAATATAGATTTCGATTCACGAATCGGTACGATATGGCGATGCGCATCACATCGAGCAATATCGTGTATCGGCTGATATCGAAATATAGATTTCGATTCACGAATCGGTACGATATGGCGATGCGCATCACATCGAGCAATATCGTGTATCGGCTGATATCGATATATAGATTTCGTGCGGGGCGATATCGGATTCAACGATATTGCTGCGATATATAGATATTGAATCTATATACGATTTATATCACCCACTCCTATCGAGTACATTCTGGGCAAGTCGAGTAGTCTCGATGTGTGTTTCTGCTATCTGACAATAGATGGCGCTGTACTTCTCGATTTTACTAGTGCATTCGATATTTGTTCGGCTATTCTGCGATAGATGGTGTTACTCTTACCGGCGTAACAAACTTAAAATAACTGTTCCATCTCGAGCCGGAACACAAAATAGTTGATCTTTAGAAACAGCTCAGCAGTGTCCAACACGAAAACGTTAACAATAACTTATAAATTTTAGGCTTAGTTCTTTATGCATTTCTCAGTGAGTCGCGATACCGATCCGGTGGTAGATTCGGCGAAGCACTGCTCTTGCTAGGGCTGGTTTTAGCAAATACTCTTTCCAATTTCCAATTCCAATTCTTGTTTCCTACAACACATATTGGCTATAAAATGAAGCGAGCTCACTGTCGCTTGTTAGTTCTGACATGTTCATGATATTTAACATATAATAGTAATATTGAAATATCTTGTCGACGTTGGTGACTTAGTGAGATTCCGGTCATCGTTCTCGTCGATCCCGCCGCTTGCGACGAAAGGCTCGGCGTATATATTGATTCACAGACACAGCCCACTGAGTTTCTCACCGGATCTTCTCAGTGGGTCGCGTTTCCGATCCGGTGGTAGATTCTACGAAGCATGGCTCTTGCTAGGGTTCGTGTTGGCAACATCGTCAGGCTTGAGCCCCGTGAGCTCACCTACTAGTTAAGGTTACGGTCTCTTAAGACCATCAGCTTAGGTAGGGAAAAAAAGGTGAAATTGTGAGAAGAAGGATAAAAATATATGCCTCTCCACAACTGACTCTTGAGTGAGTCTTGAGGCACGACCTACCGTGAACTAATATTGTATATAACCACTCTAAAATTATTAGATAATATTTTTTGATCACGAACGAAGGTTGGGGTAATCAATTTATTAGGGTACCCGCCCCATTACGTTACGTTCCCATCACATATTCATTTTTTTATGACTCCATTCATTTTGATGGTTAAAATATCAAACGATGCAACCATATATTAGTCTAGTCGGAAACATTTATAAGAACACTTGATGAGCTGCGAAAAAATCAATCGAATTTAACGTAGCATAGCATAGTCGCCATAGCCGAGGAGAGATTCATGACGTAAGTAATTCATGGAGTCTGCCAAGATCATGGGAAGTCATGTATTATGCAAGTCTCCAAAAGCTTAGTACTGAATGCTGTGGATACTGAGAGAATGATTATTAATTTAACTTAAATTAAATTTGAGATTTCTACTGTCTACAATATTCCAAACACAATCCAAATTTGGAAGATCAGGGCACAATGTCAAAGATACAAAAAAGATAAAATGTAATTAGATAGACTAGATATACCCTGTTGTATGTTGTACATTGGAAGGCTAATTGATTTTTTTTGAGAAAACTGTTTCGTTATGCCTCAATATAAATAAATATCATAGCCCAAATTACGATTTCTACTGAATAATATCGACTATCTTTCATTATTCAGTTTATAGTGTCGTCCCAACCAAATGCAGTCATAACGACATAATTCGTGACGACGTGCTTTCAGGTCATATTTCTTATTATAGTTTCAAAACTAAGCTTATATCTGTGTTCTTAGCGACAATAACCAAGTCGTATTAGACTCTTCAATATTGTCCCGTGTGTACACAATTAATGGTCAACCAAAATTAAATGTTACTCTATAAAATATTCACTCTCGCGTTTAATATCACCCACACACTACTCTAAATAATTAGAAGCATACCCAAAATTCGGTACAATTACTTTACGAAAATTGGTTTAAGAGAAAAGAGCTAGGAAAATTACAGAATTTTCCTCCACGACCTTTCGTAAAAAATAATTCAATTTATTGATTTCGATTTTGGATTACTATATTTTCCGGTTTTTCTTTTTCAGTTCGAAGCGATTTGTATGCCACATTTTTACATTAGTATCTTCGGCGATGGACACACGGTTACTGTCCTAGATATCAAAGCTTAGAAGATGTTTGTCGTTGCTTTGTTTGTCCTGAAAATACTTTTTACCTATTGTATATCACAAATGCGGTATTTGTGAAAATTGGCAGTTTACTTACGATGCTCTGAATCTAAACTCTGTATATTTGAGACATGGAAAGAGTACATCTTCAACAAAATTCATGTTTAGAAATTTAGTGAATCAACAACTGGATGATCGTTAATATACATATGTCAGAGACGGTCATTAGTTTGGTAGCAAAACAAACCGCAGCACGATTCCTAAGAGGTGACAGACAACACGATCGTAATGTCGGAACTCGGCTAACTTCGTGCTATGAGAGAGCCTACCCGATGGAGGCACGCATAGACGCCATGACACTTACCAACCAGCCTTCTCGAAAACTGGCATTCGTTTTGTTGTGGTAACGTCAAAAGAAGTTTTCAAAATTGTTCTAAGGCAGCAAATGTGTTTTGTGAAGTTCTCTTAACTCGATCACCCTAGCTACTCGGCCCTAAAATGTCTGAATGCGGTTGCTCCTACACAATATATATTATGTAACATAAAAGAAGGTGATGAAAGAATGCTTTGTCAGAATTTAGAATAACAATGACAAAGCTTGCAAATGGACAATCTATTGTCCAGAAAATAAACGCAAAATTATGAACACGCGAGTATACAACGTAATCTAAGAATGAAATAATGAATTTAAGCCGCTTCCTACGTTACAATTGTTTTACAGTTTTTTTAGTCATAGAGGTACTAAAATAAAAATTATAAATGCGAGATTTAACCTTTAAAGCTATTTTACACATTCATTCAGCTCATTTAGATGTGTACGGCTCTTGAGAAAAAAATACTAAAGCTAAGCCCACTTAAGAATTTTACTAATAATTCGTGTTATCGTTAAATGTTTTTAGCAATTAGTTTGCGATTTTCTAGTCCATCATATTTGTTAGCTATATGCATAATACGTAATTTAGATTCAATAACATTCGAGAAAAAATTTACTTAATAAAGCTGCGTAGCCTACTGGGTGAGAGGTCAAAATTCAAAATGTTTTTTATTACACTTACAGGCAGACGAGTATACGGCCCACCTGATGGTGAGTGGTTATCGTCAGCAATGCCAGGGGCAGAGCCAAGCCGCCACCTACCGCTTTGTATAAATTTAGATATTCTTTTTATAGAAAAAATCAGTTAGTAGTTGTTGATGTTTTGTTTATTATAGGAGCTTACTATATCTTGGATGCTACTGGATTCTTTTATTAATACACATTTTGCAGAAAGAACATATTATTTATTTTCCCTTGAATGACAGAGTCATAGGTTTTACACGAAACGGAAATGAGCAAACATAATACAGATACTAATAGACATTAGTTAGTGCAGATATTTAACAGTAGTTATAGACATTTCAGTCGTGCGTGGATCCAATAAGATTAAAACCTTAGCAGTGCTCTTAATTGTCCACAGAATTAGGTACAGTGTGTTTGAACTTGAATTTTCTCACCAGACAAAAGTCAATCTCGAATGTATACGAAATCTCGATTGCTATTTAGGCCACGAAGCTGTCCTGTGCTCGACTTGAAAGATGGACCAGTCTGTGTAGTATGATTGAGGATTGAGGCGGTCACGTCGTGATGTCTAGGCTCCTTGTTGATTTCTCGTGACTGAATATCGGTGTTTACCATCATCAAGCCTCCAGACCTCTCACCAAGCTTACTGGGATTCAGACCAATCAATCATAACTGGAATGCCACTGGTTGGGGCCTCTTCAATAGCATTTGTCTATTTGTAACTATACTTGAGACCTTAGAACTTATATCTCAAGGTGGGTGCCACCCACCGCGTTTACGTTGTAGATGCTTATGGGCTCCAGTAACCACTTAACACCAGGTGGGCTGTGAGCTTTACTACCCATCTAAGCAATAAAAAAAATCCGGTCAGCGGTCTTTCGCGACTCCTTTGAGATTGCATACAACTACTATTTTTTTCAAGTTCACGTCCGGTCACACTACAGTGTTTAATGGAGTCTATGCGTGCGGATTTTAGGTTCCTAGAGTCACCAGTAACTAATTAACATTAGGTAGCAGTATCATCATAGCCCCTTCCACACATCTGTACTTAAATTACATATTTAACAAAAAACTGTTTGTGAAATTATTGTAACAAGTCTCGCGATTGACGAATAGAACGAATATATTGTGACATTGTCAAGGTCAATGTTGTTATGTAGCTATTTACTAAGCTCGAGTTTCTTAATAATTCATTTACTTTCTTATATAATTCTTTAAAGCAGAATACATTTCTCAAATCCGAAATACACCTCCTGTTTATTGCTAAACTAAAACTTTCTCAATTATATTGCTTAAAATACCATTATCTAGTTCAAGCACTAATTGTATTTTAGTATTTTCTTCAGTTTTCTTCTGTCGCCCATTCTACTATTTTTCCAACTATTTTCACAACTTAACCTCGTGTTTATTATTGGCAATAAGAAGACATTATTCACTGCGAAGAAGGCACCTTTTGTCATGGCACCGAAATTACAAGAAAGATCCCTGTAACCTTCCACGATTATTAGGATACATGGGGTGGACGTTTCGACCAATACCGAAGTCAATAGAAGGGCAAAGCGAAGTTGACGTCAAATAATTATGTTGGAAGTCCTAAACAGAGTGAAGCGGTACTTCGCGCCTGAGCAAAAACTTTTAGTTAAGCAAGTCTGGCCTTGCTTGAAGTACTGCTCCCATGTTTTTTTTTATTGCTTATGGGTGGACGAGCTCACAGCCCACCTGGTGTTAAGTGGTTACTGGAGCCTATAGACATCCACAACGTAAATGCGCCACCCACCTTGAGATACAAATTCTAAGGTCTCAAGTATAGTTACAACGGCTGCCCCACCCTTCAAACCGAAACGCATTACTGCTTCACGGCAGAAATAGGCAGGGTGGTGGTACCCACCCGCGCGGACTCACAAGAGGTCCTACCACCAGTAATCACCAGTAACCATGTCTGGGCTGGGTTTCCCAAATATATATATATTTGGCGTATTTTGTGTTTCCAGAGATCCTTTCTGCTATTACTTTTGAATAAGCTTCCCTACACAATGTTTCCTGAGTCCTACGACATGTACTTTCTTCAGACGAGACTTATGGAGAGTACGGAATGCTATATAGCGGCTTGGATCTGCCCCTAGTATTACTGTCGTTCACGAGCAACGGTAACCACTCACCATCAGATGGGCCGTATGCTCGTCCGTTACGTTTTTGAATTATATGGGTTCCGGAAAGCACTTAATACCAAGTGGACCGTAAGATCATTTACTTGTCTGAACAACAAAACAAAATTGGTTTTTATACATAATTTACAAAAGTAGGTACATGGTGTGCCTAAGAAGATAGATATATCACAATTACGTCTAATTCAAGCAGCAAAAACATTTCGACGCTACATTCACGATAAGCTCGGTAATCTTAAAATAAAATCTCGAATTCTAAAATCTTCCAAGACTCAACGAACTCAGACAAATTAAAGCTCGCGTCTCATCTCAGATTTCGTTTGCTATGTATGTTTGTATGTATACATATATATATTATACCTCTTTAAGTAAATTTCCGTAGAATTCTCGTGGAATAATTTGTTTTTCTGGCAGCATCGTTTTAATTTGATTGGATTCTAAGAACATGTCTTAATTTAAATATAATGTTATCGGCACTCAATTCCACTGAGAAAGCGACTGACCTCTACACATTACACTTTTGACATTACTAAAAACTTCATTAAATTTGTTATCCTACCGAGTGTTATAGTAGTTTTTCCAAGGGCAATTTGCCACTGCCAATCGTGTGAAATGCTTAACAACTTCAAAACTATCTCAGTAATTATAGCATGCATGTTCTTTTCAGAATATGACTCTAAATCATAAATTCATTAACTATTCATGATCGAACATGTTGGTAAATCAAAAACGTTCCTTCTAACTTCTAGCCATGCTGTTGTAGACTGGCCTTTGTGACCCGGTTTTATTGCTTATATAAATGGACGAGCTCACGGCCAGCCTGGTGTTAAGTTTTTACGGAGCCCATAGATATCTACAATGTAAATGCCGCCACCCACCTTGAGATATGAGTTCTAAGGTCTCAGTACAGTACGACAACGGCTGTCCCACTCTTCAAACCGAAACGCATTTCTGCTTCACGGCAGAAATAGACAGAGTGGTGGACCGTGCGGACTCACAAAACGTCTTACCACCAGTATTTACGCAAATTATTATTTTGCGGATTTGATTTTTACTACACAATGTTTTTCCTTCACCGTGGAAGTCATCCTGAATTAAGTACGTATTTCATTACAAAAGTTGGTATCTGCCTGCGGGATTCGAACACCGGTGCATCGCTAGATACGAATGCACCGGACGTCTTATCCTTAAGGCCATGACGACTTTCAACACTCAAAACGATCACTCTTCGTTATGATACACGGTGATAATAAGAGGCTTAAACGTCTTCTGGATACTCGTATCTCTCAAATCAATAACGACACAATATGGCCAATGCTTTGACTCCACAAGCTTGGTTTGATAGCTAACACCTAACAATGATCGAAGCTGGAAAATGCGACTGTTGTACCCAACTGACTAATTGAGAAACTTCTCTATAACTTTGAACGTCAACTCAACCTTTATTAAAAAGGTGCTCAGTAATTAAAAAGTCTCATCGGTATATTTCTTCCCGTTACGTATCACATAGGAAACCGTTGTTATTTCATTACTCTGTAAATTGGCAAATCATTATCAGTACGAAAAAAATATAATCACTACGGAAGCTTCATTGTAAATCTATGTAAGCTAGTGGTCCCCCAATAGTCGAAATTCAACTATAATTAGTTGAAATTATAAGTTTGACATTATTATGGTTCTATTGTCAAAGACTATTATTATACTTTTATAATCACAGATTTAGCCAAGACTACACTGATAGACAAATAATTATATTAAAGACAAAAAATATTAACAAAGTTAAGTGTTTGACAATAAACAAAGAGTGTACATGTTTATATGTGTTGTGTCAAACACATGGTAGTGTGTGTAATGTTTTTTTTGTTGATTATATGTTTTTTTTTACACATAATTTTAAAGAAAAATTAGCATTCTGCACTCCTCTATATTCTCTATTAGTGTGGGAAATTTAATACTCCTTTACCCGCACAATTCTCGTAAAAAGGGGTACAAATTTTGCGTCACGTACTACGAGTAATACATAGATAATGACGGGACAGGAAATTATTTCTATGACGTCTTTGATATTTAAATAGAACATCACTCTAAATGTCGTAAATCGAATAGTATCTACGTAAATAGAACAATCGATAAGACATGAATATACAATAGGATTTGTAATTTTATTTACAAAGGTTTTTTGCTCAAACGCCAATTGAGTTCAGGGTTCGTCTTTCTTTATGTTGTAGTTACGGAAAATATCGCGAGTGACGCAGTCTGTATGATAGATCAAAATTTAGTCAACTAGATGCTTGACAACTGATGGTTGCACCATTCAATTTACGATCGCAGTCAATACACCTGTAACTGATCTAGTACCAGGATATATGTTTAAAAAAATCCAAATGGCATTACCACCACTAGCGTTCTGCCTATAAATAAAACATATGATTGGCCAGATAGACCCATCCAAGCAACCCTTACTTACTAACCCTGTCGATAAATAAATAATTTGCATAGGGTTCGAATTTTTGAATATCTTAGTTTATGCCCATACGTATATACGTATTATGATTTATTTATTGAGCTTTGCAACGCCCGTACCTTTCCAATTTTTCACATATTTTCTATATTCTTCTAACTTATATTTCGTGAACCTTGCAACGAATCTCTTTAATAGGTTAGTGGCATTTCGTTTGGTACTTAATTGATTTACAAACACAACTGACAGTAAATCAATATGAGTACTACCAACAGAACAGAGTGGTAAAGACAATTTTCAATATTATTCTGTTAACAAAACTCAGTATTGATATTCGAATTGATTGACACGTCCATAGCTTATGATAATACGATAAGAGTTTGTCCGGGCTATACTCAAAGATCCATCCAAAGTTCTCGTCAATCAAACCCCCGGAGTCCCTTTGAAATCGTCGTGGTCTAAAGGATAAAAGTGACATCCGGTGCATTCGTATGTAGCGATGCACCGGTGTACGAATCCCGCAGGCGGGTACCAATTTTTCTAATGAAACACGTACTTAACAAATGTTCACGATTGACTTCCACGGTGAAGAAATAACATCGTGTAATATAAATCAAAACGGCAAAATTATAATTTGCGTAATTACTGATGGTAGAACCTCTTATGAGTCCGCACGGGTATGTACCACCACCCCGACTATTTCTGCCGTGAAGCAGTAATGCGTTTCGGTTTGAAGAGTGGGGCAGCCGTTGTAACTATACTGAGACCTTAGAACTCATATCTCAAGGGGGGTGGCGGCGTTTATGTTGTAGATGTCTATGTGCTCCAGTAACCACTTAACAACAGGTTAGGTGTGAGCTCTTCCAACCATCTAAGTTATAAAAAAATAATAATAAACTTTTTTTTTCTTTTTTCGTGATAGGATATTTTGTGAACTCGGATTGGCTGCAGCAGAATCAAGTAAAACAACTCTGACTGCAGAAGCAAAGGCTCACAATAAACTGGACCCAAGTGGCGCTACGACAAAATTATAAACAGTCACGCCGAACAACGACCGAGGACCGGCCTTGATACAATATTTAGATACGAACGCTTGGGTTGTTGTACAACTACCGGTAATCACCCGGCAACTCGGCTATCGAACAACAAAACCGGATATAGTTGTTGTCGTTTAAACTGAGATATATCTGAAGTCACAAGTTGTTTCTGATTAATTCATATGTATACTGAAGATAGCACGCATTAATGCTGCCACACACATTCTACACCAAGTCAAAATCTTAAATGTATTGTATGATATTATACCATTCAAATGCTGATAGCACCGATGGACATGATACTGGTGGCAGTGACATCGGCATTCGGCTCAAAATATGTCGGATAAATCTAATAATGCTTTGTAGTCCTTCAAAAGTGCCCTGACCAAACTATCCCCATCATCAAAACAGTTCGACTGTATTGCAGTACCAGGAATTTGCGAAGAGTCACAATGATGCAAAAAATAATATTCAAAGACATTCAAAACCTTATAATATTCTGTTATACAGTAAAACTTTGTGGTGAAACCTACGTTTGGAGTTCTTATTAACAATTTCGTTCAATTTATGTCAGTTGCGTAAACATTCATTTGTTAATATAAAATATTCGTGAATTTACTTTCAAAAAAGTAAATATTATAAGACGTTTGTCGTTTCGTATTTCCATAATTAAGTCACCGTTTATTTGATGTTATGTTCACGACATGTATGTATGGGGGCGGACAGGAAGCGTTTAAACAGGAAAATACGTTTCAAAAGTGATACGGAAAAAAATAGCTTATTACATTCGAAGTGGGTTCATTTTTTAATATTCACATATTCAATAGGATCACATTTTTTTTTTAATATTTCCCTGGTGGGTTTCTGTTGGGAAGTTGTACGGTATTTTTAGGAAAGCATATTAAAAAAGTCGAATTTGTGTAAAAAACGGATGTCGTTAGAGAAATGGAACTTTGATGTTGTCGAAATTAGTACCTACACTTTTTTAAGTTTTCACGAGAAGCTTAAACCTCAAAAGTTCTTTGCTTTTTTTTTTAAGAGTTCAAGGATTTTCTGGTAAAATTGCCCTTTTAATTTTGGATAGGTTTGCATTTACTTTATTATTACAACTAGTTACCGGCAAAGTGGAAGGAAATAGATCTCGGGGGCAACGTACGTATTGAACTGACCAGGTTCGCACTAGCCTCGATCCCACCCTCTACGATGCTCCCCAAGCAGCTGAAGACAAGATGAGATGGTGCAACATCGTGAGGACGAAGGCCATGGATAAACACATATGAGAAGTACGACTGAACGAGGACATAATCCTGGCTATTTTTTTCCCTACCTATCCCTGGTAGCTTAAGGGGCTATACCAGCTACGCCCGGGGATAAGTGAGCTCACGGGCTCAACCTGAAAGAATTTTCTAACACTATCCCTAGCAAGAGCAGTGCTTCGCAGAAGCTTTTCGTGGTAGGACCTCTTGAGAGTCCGCGCGGGTAGCTACCACCACCCTGCTTATTTCTGCCGTGAAGCAGTAATGCGTTTCGGTTTGAAGGGTGGGGCAGCCGTTGTAACTATACCTGAGACCTTAGAACCTATGTCTCAAGGTGGGTGGTGCATTTACGCTGTAGATGTCTATGGTCCCCAGTAAACCCTTAACACCAGGTGGTCTGTGAGCTCGTCCACCCATCTAAGCCATAAAAAAAAACTACCATCGGAGTCGAGACCCCCTGAGAAGATCCGGCGAGAAACTCAGTGGGCTCCCAGGCTATATAAAACTGTACCTACTAACAATTTTGTTTTTATTGTTTTAAATGTCAAAGCAGGATTTACTTTTGAGTTAAAGGCCAAAGTGTGCGGCAGTTGAATTTGAAACATTTTATCTAATTTAATCACTAATCGGAAAAAGGCAGTAATTCGTATAGTCTACTTCGGGAGTTCGATCATTATTGTGAAACAAATTTCTTATTCTCCAACACATTGTCTATTGATGAACGTTACTGACAACTGATATCTCTTGATCTTTAGTTTTTAACTATACTGTTTTGAACTTTTTAGTTCAACACTAAGTGTGCACTAAATCGCTTGAATGAAAAGCACCTTATGTAAATTCTATAATATTTCGATTTTAAACGGTAAAATGTTAAGGAATCAAGTGCAATTTAAAAAAATACAAATTAATTAAAATTAAATACTCACACATAACACCACAACTCCAATTAGAAATTGGTGATTACCAATCAATAAAGTCACTAATAGTACAATAAAAATGAATCACGTAATAAAACTTCGAAACACGGAATAAATTATTTATATTAAAGTATTTAATATTTTTTATGAAACAAAAATCTCGAAAATCATTTACGTTTTTATTCGTTTGGATCCGAGATCGTGTTCACGTCCGTAGTGGAGGGCTCGCGTAGCGGCACTGACGCGTAGCACGTAGCAAGTGCTACGGGTAAAGGTATTTTCCCACTCGAAATTATTAGGATAAAATTAGAATATTATTCAATAAAAATTTATTTCATAGTGTCACAGCTCACACTGTTAATTAGCGTCCATTACATTCAAATCGATATTTATCGTTAGTATTTACGGATATCGCAATAAAATTAATGGCAACGTTATTTCCGGAACTTCAATTAAATTTACTAAAATACTATTAAGAAACTGCAACAGCAAACTCACTAAATATTGACAAGAAAATATGTTTTGTTGTTTTGTAACTGACTTGTTGTTACTTGTAATTATATTGACATTTTTTTTTTTATATGACATGACATAATTTATTAGACATTCATATTAATATTTCAACAATTATTACTGTTTTACTTGTTAAATTTGAATCTCAAAGTATGTTTTCATTAGGTATTCTCTTTTTTTTATTATTATTGTATTCCGTCTTCGAGCCGATGATTTGCCAATATTATGTAGGCCATTATTGTCACCTGCATCAGGCCATAAATTAAATAGTTTAAGTTATTTTCAATGTTAAATGTTTGTGATGTGGCAGTACTTTTTTAAATAAATAAATAAAAGAAAATATAGCACATTGACAGTACTCTACATAGCTAACTAGTTAATAAACCTAACACTGGTATTATAATAAATTAATCAGACACAAAAATTCGCCAAAACGAATTGATACGTGCCGTCAACGATTGATTGAGATTCAGTAACAATATTGTCTTTCAATTAACGACGTGCGATACCTTTGTCTGACGCTGTTAGACCTACCTACACAAGAAATTGAACCTAAGTGCGTAAGATATAAAGTACGAATGTTAATGCCAACATAATTTGATAGTATCGCAGACTTTTATTGATCATTCAAATTTAAAAGCGAACAAGTAGGTATCAGTCAACATGGAATATTGATGAGATCTCACAAGAAACTACAGACCAAAACATTCATTCAAATAAAATTATACACGAGCAGCTTATGAACGTTTATTCGATAAAGTATCTTCTTCTTCTTATCAGCCCACAGACGTCCACTAGACATAGGCCGCCCCCAAGCCGCGCCACAAAGACCGGTCCTGCGCTGCCTGCATCCAGAGGATCCCCGCAAACCTCAATAGATCATCGGTCCATCTTGTGGGAGGCTTCCCCACGCTACGTCTTCTAGCTCTCTCTAAGTAAGTCCAACTTCGAACAAGAGGTCAACCGTCGAATCCAGATACCACAGTGTCTCAAGACGAAAGTCTTTGACCAGTATGTGTTGCCAGTGATGACACATGGCACTGAGACGATAAAGTGTACCTGAATTAAATTATTTCGGACTTTTTAATTAAAGTAAAAGAATATATGTAGTCATATACTTCCCATTCAAAATTATATCTAATTGAGTGGGTAGAATTATTCCCTTCCACGTAGTTAAATAAGAGGTTGTCGAGTTCAAGCCTTTCATTATTCAAATTCAGAAAAACATCTGCTTCGCTACGGCCTACTATAGGCACATGAAAATGATTTAGAATTGTAAATACTATTTTAAAATCGGTAATCATGTTATGGATAGCGATAAGCAATGATTATACACAATAAGGTTCTAGTCTGGGTAATTTTTACATTATAATGAAGTAAACTACGATTATTAATCGCTTATATTGCGTTAACTTTTGTGGCAGTATCACAGGTAGTATAAATCTTAGTTTACTGGTGGATTACTGGTGATGGTAGGACCTCTTGTGAGTCCTCACGGGTAGGTACCCCCACCCCGCCTATTTCTGCCGTGAAGCAGTAATGCGTTTCGGTTTGAAGGATGGGGCAGCCGTTGTAATTATACTGAGACCCTAGAGCTCATATCTCAAGGTGGGTGGCGCATTTACGTTGTAGACGTCAATGGGCTCCGGTAATCACTTAACATCAGGTGGGTCGTGAGCTCGTCTACCCACCTAAGCAATGAAAAAAAAAATCTTATGAATGTAAAAGTGTGTTTGGTAATCCTTCTTTCACGCCGAAAGGAAGCAACGAATTAGCATGTTTTTTAAAAGCTACTCTTTATCCCAAAAAGACTTCTCACTCCCGCGGAAAACTATACTGATACTTCACCTTGACCACGCAGTCGAAGCCGTGGCTACCAGCTAGTTTAATTATAACCTATCCTTCGCTATAATAATACTCTGTGCTTTTTTCTCCTAGAAAAACTCAAGCTAAGTTCTTTCAGTCTGTTGTGTGGCCGTGAATAGTTTTTTATTTTTTTTTTATTGCCTTTGTAGGCAGACGGGCATACGGCCCACCTGATGGTGAGTGGTTACCATCGCCCATGGACTTCAGCAATGCCAGGGGCAGAGCCAAGCCGCTGCCTACCGCTTAATACTCTCCATAAGCCTCGTTTGGAGGCTTATGGAGAGTATTAACTCGAAGGACATGTCATAGCGCTCGGGAAACACCGTGGAGGGGAGCTCATTCCATAGCCGGATGGTACGTGGCAAAAAAGATCTCTGGAAACGCACTGTGGATGACCGCAGTGGCTCCAGGTAGTATGGATAAACTCTACACCGGTGGCGGGCGGTGCGATGGTAAAAACGAGATGCTGGTATCATCTCGAACAATTCCTCAGAGCACTCCCCATGGAACATACGGTACAAAATACAGAGGGAACCGAAGTCCCTCCGCAGACCCAGAGGTTCCAAACGATCCGAGAGTATAGTTACGTAAGTTTTTTTTTATTATATGGGTGGCTTATATGGGTGGACGAACTCACAGCCCACCTGGTGTTAAGTGGTTACTGGAGCCCATATACATCTACAACATAAATGCGCCACCCACCTTGAGATATAAGTTCTAAGGTCTCAAGTATAGTCACAACCATAGATTATACACTTAATATGTCACAACGGCTGCCCCACCCTTCAAACTGAAACGCATTACTGGTTCACGGCAGAAATGGGCAGGGTGGTGGTACCTACCCGTGCGGACTCACAAGATGTCCTACCATCAGTAAAAAAGTCTGAGTCGAACGCACGGTTACTTCGTAGCAGAGATAGATTGTAAAATGGTACCTACCCGAGCATTCACTTCTTTAAGCTATTTTCGTTTCCTCCTTCGCGAACACGGATTTGTTTCGATTAACGATTTGAGTCCCGACTAGTCATATTAGCTTCCAATTAGGTACCTAATTTTCTTCAATTAAAACATGAAGCCAACGAAAGTGTCTATAGTTTGGAATCAGTGGATTTTTCAGTCGTAATGACATCCTATAATTTTAAATACATTTCAGTGCAATGTCAGAGCTAGACTAGATCCATTTAAATGTCTAGACTCTGGGATATATGAGCTTAATTTAATAGAGGAGATACTTATTTCTCAGAAGTTATTTTATTTATTTAAATAGGTAGCGAGAAAGCATTAATGTCGTTTGATAATGACAGTCTTGGATGTTGAATAGTAAGGTGTTTCTTCGTTAATATTTGACTGGTAGTACTGTTTATTATAATCGTCCTGGCTCGATCAGTCAAATGTTCCAGTTCGAAGTGTAGACTAGCCACGATTTGATAATAAATGAGATGCGATTAAAATAGAAGGAACTTCTTTGTGTCAGCCGTAGGTAGCGAGACAGGTAAGTTAAATATATATACATGTCGGGGAAACCGCATTATTATGACCATGTTCAGACATCATGGGGGCGAATAGCTAGAGGGTGATCGAGCTAAGAGAAATATTGAGTACACAAAACGCGATTGTTGTCTTAGAACAATTTAGAAAATCTTCTCTTGACGTTAGCTAACAAAACCGAATGACAGTTCTTAGGATGGAAAAATTGGTACCCGCCTGCTGGCTTCGAACACCGTTGCATCGCTAGATACGAATGAACCGGACGTCTTATCCTTTAGGCCACGACGACTACTCTCGGGAATCGTGCTGCGCTTTGTTTTGCTACAAAACTAATGACCGTCTCCGACATACATATCTCCTCCGACATATATAGTTATTTATATATACATACCTATATAATGTAATGTAATCGAGCAGCTGAACAACGCAGCCGGCACATATTTCACAAGCCCAGTTCCAGTCTGTCGTTATCGGAGATTTACGTTCTTTGTTGAGAAAATAAAATTGCATATTAAATAGGCAGTTTTAGATCGTTTTGTTATTGAACAAAATAACAGTATGTCCTTGAATTTTATTTATTTCTTTTAGTTGATAAACATCCAACGAGTTTACGACTAATTAATGTTATGCCGATACGTTTATAATTCTGCTTAGACTAGAACTTAAAAGTAGTGACATGTCTTTCTCCAGACAAGGCTTGCGGAGAGTAGTCATTGATAGATAGCGACATGGCTGGACCGCTGGCATTGCTGACATCCATGAGTGACGGTAACCACTAACCATCAGGTGGGCCATATGGTCACGTCTGCTTACAGAGGCAATAAAAAAATTGAGAATATATTTGAAGCGCTCTGTTGAAGTTTTACACTCCTGGATAATGATCATAATATTTAACTAATTTTTGACTTGAAATTAATAATTGTTTTTAGTGACAGGGCGTATCGAAAATCCGCTCGGGTAGGTATCACACCATTTTACTTAATATTTCCGCGAAAGAGTCATGCATTTCCATTTTTAGGATAGGGCATTGCAATGTAATTAGGACTTCGACTTAGACCTCAAGGGGACGAGTGGCCTTCGTGTGTCTATTGGAGGCTCTCAGTACTCGCAGAATCCTCAATTTAAATATTCGATGCGAACGAGTTTCGGCAGCCGCAGATGGGCCATTTTTCTATCCCTCTATGCCAATTTAATGCTATACCAGACGTCTGAAGGTGATTCCGAGAGGGGACGGTCTGCGAAAATGGGTATCTAACTAATTAATTTGGTTAATCGAGCAATAGACGTCCATTAAATGGCAATTAGATAACAGGTGCGGCGTTCCAATCGTCTTCTTTAAATTATGAAGATTTTAAGCCTTTATTTTTCATTGACCTGTCTTAACAGATTGTTTTTTTTTTTCTTTTTTTTTTTGCTTAAGTGATTAGACCCCATAGACATCAACAACTTAAATGGCACTACAAACCTTGAGACATGATTTCAGAGGTCTGAGTTTTTACAGTACAACGGCTGCCCCGCCCTTAAAAACGAAACGCATTACTGCTTCACGGCCGCTATAGGCAGGGGGCATTTTTTACTGGTGGTAGGACCTCTTGTGGGTCCGCACGGGTAGGTACCACTACCCCGCCTATTTCTGCCGTGAAGCAGTAATGCATTTCGGTTTGAAGGGTGGGGTAGCCGTTGTAACTATACTGAGAACTTATATCTCAAGGTGGGTGGCGCATTTACGTTGTAGATGTCTTTAAGCTCCAGTAACCACTTAACACTGTGGGCTGTGAGATCATCCACCCATCTAAGCAATTAAAAAAATCTTTTGGTACAAATTAGTGGTCCGTAGGGTTATACCATAACAATCTCGATTCGACCACATATCTCGAGGTGGATGGTATCAGTCACTATTTAATGGTATTTTTTCACGTTATTTACATAATTATCACAATAATTAACAAAGAAAAATTCGGTTAGTAATAAATTTTTAAAATTCGTGGAATCAACATACTTTATCCTTGCTACCCCTAGTAAGCTACCATTTACCAATGTTACTGTAAGGAAAAAGTTGGGCGTCTAGTCAAAAGAAAGCTACTCACGAAAAATCAGCTTGTTAGTAATAAATGATGAAAAGTGTACCAGGGATCCTGTACTATAACTACGGAATTCCAAACATAAAATAAAATCCAGTAAAACAAAATTATATCTAGCTTTAATACCTTCTTTATTATCTCTTCTTTCTTGATATTTAAACGACTTAATCTAATGAAATACGCCTCTAACTGTCCCTCTAACACATAAATATTAATTGTATTATTTACGTTTAGCACGGAGACCTCATAAAACGACATCAAGATCTGTGTCATGAAATCTGAGTGACGTTAATTCATGATCAGTGCCTAGAGCGCCCAGATAGAGGACGCTTGACAAGACAACCTGTCACATCAGCTGTCTGTGTAATGACAATTTTGTTTCTGAATTTCTGGAAATTCTAGTATGATTTTTTTTAACCGTAGATAGGCAGACTCGCTCCCATATTGGCGTTAAGTCGATCCTCCCGCGCTCGCTAATATCGAAGCATCAGTGTGCCGAATCTCACTGACGGGACACGCGCCGATCGTTATCGCGTCCGTTTATCTTCCACCGGATAAGATCGTTCTAAGCAGTGATATCGAGGCGCTGCTCGGCATGGGGAGCTCTGTCATTCTGGCGGGCGACCTAAATTGTAAACACATCAGGTGGAACTTACACACCACAACTGCGAATGGCAGGCGGCTTGACGCGTTAGTCGATGATCTCGCCTTCGATGTCGTCGCTCCGCTAACCCCGACTCACTACCCGCTAAATATCGCGCATCGCCCGGATATACTCGACATAGCGTTATTAAAAAACGTAACTATGCGCTTACACTCGATCGAAGTAGTTTCAGTTAGATTCAGACCACCGTCCCGTCGTTATGAAGCTCGGTCGCGCTCCCGATTCCGTTCCCGTCACGAGGACTGTGGTGGATTGGCACACGCTGGGCATCAGCCTGGCCGAATCTGATCCACCATCGCTCCTGTTTAGCCCGGACTCTACCCCGTCTCCTCAGGATACCGCTGAAGCCATAGACATCTTAACGTCACATCACCTCGACATTAGATAGGTCATCGAAACAAGTTGTAGCGGAGGACTTCCTTCACCGCTTTAAATTGTCCGACGATATTAGGGAACTCCTTAGAGCTAAGAACGCCTCGATACGCGCCTACGACAGGTATCCTACCGCGGAAAATCGTATTCGAATGCGTGCCCTACAACGCGACGTAAAGTCTCGCATCGCCGAAGTCCGAGATGCCAGATGGTCTGATTTCTTAGAAGGACTCGCGCCCTCCCAAAGGTCTTACTACCGCTTAGCTCGTACTCTCAAATCGGATACGGTAGTAACTATGCCCCCCCTCGTAGGCCCCTCAGGCCGACTCGCGGCGTTCGATGATGACGAAAAAGCAGAGCTGCTGGCCGATACATTGCAAACCCAGTGCACGCCCAGCACTCAATCCGTGGACCCTGTTCATGTAGAATTAGTAGACAGTGAGGTAGAACGCAGAGCCTCCTTGCCACCCTCGGATGCGTTACCACCCGTCACCCCGATGGAAGTTAAAGACTTGATCAAAGACCTACGTCCTCGCAAGGCTCCCGGTTCCGACGGTATATCCAACCGCGTTATTAAACTTCTACCCGTCCAACTCATCGTGATGTTGGCATCTATTTTCAATGCCGCTATGGCGAACTGTATCTTTCCCGCGGTGTGGAAAGAAGCGGACGTTATCGGCATACATAAACCCGGTAAACCAAAAAATCATCCGACGAGCTATCGCCCGATTAGCCTCCTCATGTCTCTAGGCAAACTGTATGAGCGTCTGCTCTACAAACGCCTCAGAGACTTCGTCTCATCAAAGGGCATTCTCATCGATGAACAATTCGGATTCCGTACAAATCACTCATGCGTTCAACAGGTGCACCGCCTCACGGAGCACATTCTTGTGGGACTTAATCGACCAAAACCGTTATACACGGGAGCTCTTTTCTTCGACGTCGCAAAAGCGTTCGACAAAGTCTGGCACAACGGTTTGATCATCATACGGGACTTCTTGTCGAACCGCTCTTTTCCATATCGAGTCGAGGGAACCCGCTCCTCCCCACTACCTCTCACAGCTGGAGTCCCGCAAGGCTGTCCTCTCACCCCTCCTATTTAGCTTATTCGTTAACGATATTCCCGGTCGCCGTCGACCCATTTAGCTTTATTCGCCGACGACACGACTGGTTACTATTCCAGCTGAAACAAGTCCCTAATCGCGAAGAAGCTTCAGAGCGCAGCCCTAGCCCTAGGACAGTGGTTCCGAAAATGGCGCATAGACATCAACCCAGCGAAAAGTACTGCGGTGCTATTTCAGAAGGGAAGCTCCACACGGATTTCCTCCCGAAAAAATTACTCTCTTTAGACAACCCATACCCTGGGCCAGGAAGGTCAAGTACCTGGGCGTTACCCTGGATGCATCGATGACATTCCGCCCGCATATAAAATCAGTCCGTGACCGTGCCGCGTTTATTCTCGGTAGACTCTACCCCATGATCTGTAAGCGGAGTAAAATGTCCCTTCGGAACAAGGTGACACTTTACAAAACTTGCATAAGGCCCGTCATGACTTACGCGAGTGTGGTGTTCGCTCACGCGGCCCGCACACACATAGACACCCTCCAATCTCTACAATCCCGCTTTTGCAGGTTAGCCGTCGGAGCTCCGTGGTTCGTGAGGAACGTTGACCTACACGACGACCTGGGCCTCGAATCTATCCAGAAATACATGAAGTCAGCGTCGGAACGGTACTTCGATAAGGCTTTGCGTCATGATAATCGCCTTATCGTTGCCGCCGCTGACTACTCCCCGAATCCTGATCACGCAGGAGCCAGTCACCGTCGACGCCCTAGACACGTCCTTACGGATCCATCAGATCGAATAACCTTTGCATTAGACGCCTTCAGCTCTAACACTAGGAGCAGGCTTAGGGACCTCGGTAACCGTACTCGTCGAACTCGACAAAGAGTTCGCCGTGCAACCTAACCCATGAATCAGCCCGCTGAGTTTCTCGCCGGATCTTCTCAGCGGGTCGCGATTCCGATCCGGTAGTAGATTCATTCGCGAAGCAATTGCTCTTGAGTTGTTAGGTCTCCTTCGGAGGCGCTCGGGCAGTTGTTAGCAAATCCCGCCCCTCTTGGCTGAGCCTTTGCTCGCCCACCTGTCCTGGAGAAATATTAACGCTTCCCGGGAACTGTTAGTATCTCCTGAACCTTCTGAGCACCAATTGAGCGGCTCCGAATAGGGTCCTTATTTCACGTGAAAGTGGCATTTTTGGATCAACTTGTAATTAACACCACGTACGAAACAATAGGAGCTATATTTTTGCATGGTGTTGGATGGTTTTGTATGGTGTGGGAACGTTTGCCGCTAGGGGCGCTGTTCCAACTCCATACAAATTTGAGTTAACGTTTACGCTATCGAGAACGTTAAAAACTCGTACTAAGCACAAATAACTCATTCAAGGCACATATGAGGCCGTCAGCGCAAAAGTGGCCTAAGCTTACCATAGTTATTATGGAGCAATGAGGTTTAAGTTTTCATGAATTGAATTTGATTAGGCCAAAAAACAATACGCACAAAATAATGTTTACAGAGCCATCTGTTATTTATGGGTGAAACTATGGATAGACCGGTTTTGCATCAAAATTTATTATATTTTAAACTAGCTGACTCGGCAGACTTCGTAGTGCCTCAATCGATAAATAAAAGACCTAAACTTTTGTATAAAATAAACTTGAAACAAACAAAAGGAATCCGTCCGACGGAGGACACATCAAAAAAAAAAACAAAATTGTTATTTTCATTTAATTCCGAGCATTTTCATATTTATCTACCTTTTGAACCTTCTCTGGACTTCCACGAATAATTCAAGACCAAAATTAACCAAATCGGTCCAGCCGTTCTCGAGTTTTAGCGAAACTAACGAACAGCAATTCATTTTTATATATAGAGATAAATAAATAGATAAATTATAAGCACGATTGTGAAAAATTGCGGGTTAGGCCACCTTTACGCTGACGGCCCGTGATGATGTGATCCCGAAATGTTAAGTGAGGAAAGTGAACGAACCCCCGCGCCGCACGAGGTCATTGCACCCGACTGATCAAATGATTATTGTCCTCCATTGCGTGCAGCACAAAAATCATTAGTAAAATATCTGCTAGAACTTGATGTTATTCTCTGAAACGCCCGTGCTAATACTGCGTTGGTAAAAGCGACAATGGTCTCAATTGTTCCCTTGATGTTGTTAATGTCAGTGACCAACAGCGACCATTCACCATCAGTTCGGCTAACTCTTCGTAAGACGGTAAGCAGTATAAAACCTGGTTTCAAATATAGTGATATATTAAAATCTGCTGAATTACAAAGGAGACTAAAACAAACAATCCTCTTTTATTTTTTTATTAAGCTACTGCAAACCTTTTATCGCGGGCTTTGAACGCGGCCACCGATTTAAGAAATTTCGTAACGAAAATAAAACCTAACACCCCCACTCCGCTTACCATGTAGCTCGCGTTCAACACATTCACACGTTGCGCTTGTTTAGTGTTTGTGAATAAGCACGCGGCGTGACGTCGCACTGCTGCATGCATATCATGAAAAGTCTGCCCATCTCTCTCTCGCGCGGTCTAGCTCATGAGTGTGAAGGGGACAGTTAATGTTTTGCTTTTGTTAATGTTTATAATTATAGCGTAGTCTTATTATTCTTTTAATATTAATTGTCTAATTATAATTGCATAAGTTAATAAAAAATGCTATGCAATAGCTTTACCGCGGCAGTCCCCGAGGGCCACACGTGCTTTTCTTTTTAAAAATCACAAAGGAGACTGAAACGAACAATCCTCTTTAAATTTTTTATTTCGTTTTAAAAAACTATAATTTATTATGTACACAATTATTACAATAACTTGGAACATTTTCTTAAACACAGTCTCGACTTGAATCATCAATTTTATATTCTCACAACTTACGTTTATAAATATTCGTTTAAATCACGGACCCTTTGTTTGGGTCCCACATTTCTGAGGCGGTGTGGGGTTTTTATATTCAATTTCAAAAATATATATCTTCGTAACGGGAACCTCACACCTCAGCCGGCCGTCGCTGGCTGCGAGCTCGCGACTTTACTTTTACCTGATTGTTCCAAGAATTAATCAATGTTATTCTTGACTGCGAGCAGTCCGGCACCGGACCTGCCCTCACCACTCACGGAAATACCATGGATTGAGTCTCATTGAAGGTCATGAAGGGCCTCATCCGAGGTCATGAAGCTTGCACCTGCCGTGCCAGGGCGGGGCTGAGGCGCCAGGTGCGGGCCGGACACACTAGTGTAGTGTAGTGTGCGGGCGGGCTCTGTGAGCGCGGACGTCTAGTCCGAATGTATCTGGTCGGCGACCTGCTGCCACTTGGCGACCAGGCTCGACACGGTCCTTTGTTTCATGCCGATCGACGAGGATATTTTTACCTGCGAATAACAGACTGAATTAATCTAAGGTAAAAATGTAAAAACTGAGACCTTAGGTGGCGGTATTTACGTTGTCTATGGGATCCGGTAATCACTTCACACTAGGTGGAGGTCGTGAGTTGGTCTACCCAACAAAGCGATAAAAAAAATCGATTTTTTTTTTGTCAAACGATTTTTGTTGTTTACGGCTAGCGCGCTGACAATGATAGAGTCAGCGCCGCGACACTTCCGAAGATCCTCGTCAAGCTTAGTGGGAGACATTAACATTATAACAAGGTTGAGTTCCAGGGTTAGGGGGGCGGATTGCACCCGACGCCAAGAGCACAGGGGGGCGGGGGGGTCGTCTGTCCACGCGGCCGACAGATCGTCACTAGTACCAGGCGCATCAACACAAGCAAGAACACAGTGAACCATAACTTACACTAGTTCAGTATCGAAGGTTTTTAATACGCTTTTATTAGCTTCAGACGTATGTATGTTAGTATGTAACGGAATCTTTGAACATGATTTTGACACTCTTCAAAACGTCGAATTAACTCGAAATTTGGTATACTTATTAAGGACTTTTATTGTAAAAAAAAGCGTGGGACGCATGGTACCAGTAGCTATAAATATTTTATGAACAGATATGAGTAGAAGAGTTATTTTGATAATATCCTGAAAAGCACCCCACGCTTTTTTAACAATAAAAGCAATTTTTCTTACACTATTTTAAATTCAAATTTATTAAAATTTATTTTCTATTTTTTATTTGGATTTTCTATAAAAGCGTATTTTGTTAGTTTTTTTAAACTATTATTTATTAAATTTTACTTAAGCACATTGTTGATGCCCACGGGCAACGGTTCGACATCAGACAGGTCGCAAGTTCGTTAAGCACCGAAAGAAAAAAACTACCTTAGATTTCTTCTTGGTAACTTTGGTTTCTCTCTCCCGGTCGGCGTCCCGTGGCGCCCGGGGCGGCTCTGGGGAGGCGGGCGCGGAGACGGGCGCGGAGGCGGGGGCGGAAGCGGGCGCGGAGGCGGACGCGGAGAGGGGCACAGAGGGGGGCGCGGGTGCGGGCGGGGGGGCGGCGCGCGGCGGCTCGTGCTTCTCTAGTTCGGCGATGTCGTTGTAGAATGACGTCAGCTCGTCGCCGATCTCGCGTTTCTCTTCCTGAGCGAAACAAAACACACATGTACGTGTTCCTTCCGGGGGACGGGAATCAAGTATCGTGTGACGTCATCAAATATAACCCTCTGAAGTTAGTTAGCGTTTCATAAGGTAACGTGCCAATGCAAGGAGTATTTTGTTCACAATCTAAAATTGACAATGTTATAGACTGCTAGACAACTATACTCCGCGCGCGAGCTCCGAGGATTCGGGGGCTGAGGAAGCGGGCGGGCGTGCACCGCGCCCGACCGTCGCTTCATACCCCGCACTTTCCCAGTACTAGTGTTGACCTTAACGTGAGAGTACGCTTGCCGACTCGTTGTTTTTAATTTTGCGATAGCAATGTTAATTACGTGTGATTTCTAATATAAATAGTCTTACACTTATGTCTTTTTGTTTGCACAAATAGCTATTTAATTTGATGAAAAAGGAATGGCGAGCACTAGCATAATGAACATGTCTTAGCATTAGAGGAATATTACTGGCAAAAGGATGGCTTAATGGAGGATGTTGTCGAATCATTTATTATTGAAGTATGTGAGGAGAGTGACATCAAGAGGCGAGTCCATCAAATTCTTCAACTACTGATTAATCTGATTGCGAGAGTAATTAATAAGATTTCACGTTCATTTTGTTCAATAAAAATCAGTTCATTAAATGAAATTCATACGTGATCAATGGTTTTTTTTATTTATGTCAAGTACATAATACCCTCATAAAACTATTTTATAATTTACACTCGCACGGAGGCTTAAGATGTGTTAGTATCGATAGCACAATATCGACTAATCACAACACTAGCTCATTACGTCAACATTCCTTAAAAATCCTCGGAGCTCGCGCGCGGACAGTAGTAGAGTCTGGTCCTGAGTTCTTCAGTTTTTTTTTATTTTTTATTTTGAGTACTGACCAGAAACATTTGGATTGGGTTTGCAGTATCGTACATCTCAAAGGACAGAAAACAGAGTAGCACCAATCGAGATTTTTAAGCTGTAATATAGAACTTTGAGGTTTTATTATATTATCAAATAATTTAAGGAATTTCCCATTGTCAATAGGGAAGCCCACCTTCAAAGACTATAAAAGCATCGGTTGGTCTCGAACGACTAGAAACTTTAGGAGTTTTAGCAGAATTAATTACTTCCAGTGAATTTACATATTCAATATTCATTTTAAAGGTAAGAATTGGGGAGAAGAATGTTTTTTTTAAATCAAAATGTTATGCCGTTTTATATGTCAATATAGAGTACAAATTAAGATTTATCCATCACCGCTATTACAGTGCGAGACAGCGAAGTGTTGCTTGTAGACATTCCCCCTTCTACATAATTTAAAAAAAAAACGACGAATTAATTACCCTAACAAAATTAATAGAACTAGTGGTCCCCTAGTAGTCGAAATTCTACTATAATTAATTGAAATTATAAGTTTGTACACTATTATGATTCTATAAAGATACTTCTATAATCACAGATTTCGCCAAGATTACAATTTAGATAATAAAGATATAAAATATTACTCTATTCTCAATTTGACCACAGACTATAAGCAATAAGAAAAGTTTGATAATAAACAAATAGTATAGATTCGTGTGTGTGTGTGTGTCAAATACATGGTAGTGTGTGTAATAGCTTTTTTATTGATTTAATGTATTTTTTATGCATAATTAAAAACAAAATAACATTCTGCACTCCTTCTCTATTCTTCTCTGTAAGTGTGGGAAACTTCATACTACCCAGTCCGCGCAATTTTCGTAAAAAAGGTACCCCTAAAGTTTTTGCTTCACGTATTAATATATAGATGGAAGTATGTTGAGTTCGGGATGCAGTGTCGGTGCACGTGTACTCACAGCGAGCGCGGGGTGCTCGTCGCAGCCGGGCGGGGGCGGGTCGGGCCAGCGCGGGGGCGGCGGCGGGGCCGGCGGGCTGCGGGGGGGCGCGCTCTCCTGCGGGACACACGCGCTCAGTGCGGCTGCTTGTCTACTACCCACTTACACCAGCCATTGTACCAAAGGAATTGGTATCGATCTTGGATTGGTAGACACCGACACGTCTATAAGCGACGGTAACCACTACCATTACCATTGAGCCAATTTTTTGTATCTATGATATCGACAGCACAATTTGAAGACTCAAGGAGCTCATTTATGTCATGGATAAAATATTCGTTATTTTTTAGGCTTCAGGTACGAGATGTTGACCTAAATTTTCAAGTATATTTACGTAAATACTCTTCTTACTACTACTGGTGGTAGGACCTCTTGTGAGTCCGCGCGGGTAGGTACCACCACCCTGCCTATTTTTGCCGTGAAGCAGTAATGCGTTTCGGTTTGAAGGGTGGAGCAGCCGTTGTAACTATACTGAGACTTAAAACTCATAACTCAAAGTGGGTGGCGGCATTTACGGTTTAGATGTTTATAGGCTCCGGTAACCATTTAACACTAAGTGAGTTGTGAACTCGTCCACCCCACTATGCAATAAAAGAAAAGCTCCTTTAGAGATGTTTGATATTCGATGTCGCATTTCGTTCTTGTCTCGCAAGCGCGTTGTCGGACAACTTGTTAGTTGGGGCTGATTACCTTTCCTTCGAAGCCGGGGTGCGGAGGCGTGGTAGAGATGTCCATGTCGGTGGTGGCCACGGCGGGGTACTCCCACTGTACCAGTCCGTCCGAGTCGCGGACGTACCGGTACCGACCCTCGGCCCTGCGTGCACAGACAACGACAACCATACAAACACGTGTCATTCGTTACATGGAACTTGATGATTTTCAAAAGTCAACTCATAACTTAGCAACTTATACCTTCAAATACGCGGCTCGATTATTTAATTTTTACATAAAACACAATATCACTATTCGTATGCAGAAAAATCGATTGCAGATTAATCGATTTAAACGTCCGAGTATCGATGTGATAATCGATTTCGTGGTATCGATACACGATTGTAATACTTGACAGTCCCCTTGGCGGCCGAGCTACCCGTTGCGCGTCTGGAAACTTCTGAAAAAGATCAAAGCGCATTTATCTCGAATATAAACAATAATCGATTTAATTAAAAGCGTGTGTTCTCTCACCAGTTCACGGGCGCAGCGCCTCCGAGATATCTCGCTCCCGAGTGTTCGGTCTTCCATCTTCGTTCTTACAGCTAAATGTTAGACTGTGTATGGGTTTTTGCTCAATCTTTCATGGGTTAATTTGTATTTCTTGTTTTTATTAAAGAAACTTCAATGAACGGTTCCATAAATTTTATTATTCTATAATTAATATCACAGTTTGCATCACAGAGTTTTAGCTTCGAGAGTTTATATATCGAAATACTTTGAATAAAACGACTCGATATATTAATAAAACGACTAGATATATTTATTACGTATGACATCTAAATATGTGTTAAATAAGATGTGTTCAAAAATATAAGTTTCTATTGTTTATTCAAAATATTTCTCGCGAACCAACCACAATAGTTAACAAGTTGTTGAAGATCTGAGGTCAGTATGCGCGGACTCAATGATCGAGAACAGACCGTGTCCCGAGAGAAGGGGCCGCGGACCGACCCTAGCTCCAGCGGACGTCGCGCTTGCAACGAATGGGATTCTTTAATTGTGTATCTAGTTTAGTGAGACAATGGACCACAGCGAATAGGGCAAGTTACAGTTTCAAAATTACACGAGTGAGACGATTTCGTTAGAATTAGCTTAGGTTAGTGATCCGTCATTGGGAGAGAGCCTCGGCCGAGCACCGCCGGGAGGGGGAGGGTGTCGGACGCGAGAGCTACGCGTCGACGAGAGGGGGTCAGGTGTGGAGCCGCGTGTCGACGGGAGGGGGTCAGGCGTGGAGCCGCGTGCCGACGGGAGGGGGTCAGGCGTGGAGCCGCGTGTCGACGGGAGGGGGTCAGGCGTGGAGCCGCGTGTCGACGGGAGGGGGTCAGGTGTGGAGCCGGGCCGCTATATTAATCTTTATGCTACAGACGATAAAACTACGTTTCGACTTCTATTATGAAATGACGTCATTTTCTTGAAATTTTGTAAATCACCATTTGTGGCGAGATATTGTAAATGTAATGAATTAGGACATTCAATTATCAAAGTACANAGGGGGAGGGTGTCGGACGCGAGAGCTACGCGTCGACGAGAGGGGGTCAGGTGTGGAGCCGCGTGTCGACGGGAGGGGGTCAGGCGTGGAGCCGCGTGTCGACGGGAGGGGGTCAGGCGTGGAGCCGCGTGTCGACGGGAGGGGGTCAGGTGTGGAGCCGCGTGTCGACGGGAGGGGGTCAGGCGTGGAGCCGCGTGCCGACGGGAGGGGGTCAGGTGTGGAGCCGGGCCGCTATATTAATCTTTATGCTACAGACGATAAAACTACGTTTCGACTTCTATTATGAAATGACGTCATTTTCTTGAAATTTTGTAAATCACCATTTGTGGCGAGATATTGTAAATGTAATGAATTAGGACATTCAATTATCAAAGTACACTGATCTCACGACACTCTAACGGCGTTCCGAGATTGAGTGCAAAATTCACATAAGGGGGGGTAAAGAGAACATAGTGTGACAATATTTGTGATAATGTTTTTAAAATTCAATAATTCACTATCAACACTTCTTTAGCACAGTAAAAGTCTATCCTTTCCGGAGCCGACAGGTGTATAGAGCACATGAAGAGACACGGGGGCGCGGCGGGGGGGAGAGTGCGGGGGCGGTACCTCAGGAAGTCGCAGGTCCAGCCGGGCGGCGCCTCGTGCGTCCGCAGCGCCCGCGCCGCGCCCTGCAGCCACGCGCGCCAGTACCGCGCCGCCGCGCCGCCCGCGCCCCGCTCCGCGCCCCGCTCCACACCCCGCTCCACACCCCGCTCCACACCCCGCACCGCACGCAGCGTCTGCCACAGCACCAGACACATCGAGAGTCATTTAAAATTTAAAATATTGGAAATAATATCATAACAAAAAAACTTCTTCAGCTATTTGAGTGTGGTAAACTTAATTGAAGTTGAATTAAAAACATCGAATTCGACGGAGAAAAATACACTGATATATATATGACTCAATATCATCCTAGATGTCGCTTTAACCAGATAGCCTTTTACCCCTCGATATTATAACCCACACCGAATTTTGCTAATCAAATACTTTTAAATAAAATAGGCTTATCTAAAATTTGTGTGCATTTAAAGGAACTAATGAACAAACAGACATAAATTGGGGACCAGGGACATGAACAAGTACTACTATTCCAAATTTTTTTTTTGTTGTTTAGATGGGTGGACGAGCTCACAGCCCACCTGGTGTTAAGTGGTTACTGGAGCCCATAGACATCCACAACGTAAATGCGCCACCCACCTTGAGATATAAGTTCTAAGGTCTCAAGAATAGTTACAACGGCTGCCCCACCCTTCAAACTGAAACGCATTACTGCTTCACGGCAGAAATAGGCAGGATGGTGGTACCCACCCGCGCGGACTCACAAGAAGTCCTACCACCAAATGTCTACATATCACACTAAGAGCACCGCTCACCTGCATCTGTATGAACATCTCCTGAATGGGTGTGACTGTGTTCGTCTCGAGTTGATTTAAATACTTTAACTTGGCTACGACCAATTCTTCTAAATCGTCAACATCATCTTCCTGCTTCTCTTCATTAAGAGTTTCACCTTTTGTGAAAGTCAAACCATTCCCATATGAAATGGTGGTTTTGGGACAGTCATCCTCCATTGGTTCTTGTGTGAAGCCGAGTCCGGTTCTTTCACTAGAAAAACCTTCAATGAACTGTGAATATTTCGTGGTATATGAAGGTGTTTCGGTTTTACTTCGATCAGGCAACACAGAGTTTGATATTCGAAGCTTTTTCCTTACAACCTCTTTGGTCTCACTTAAATCACTTAAATATATATTTGAACTTTTTTCTGGAGGAGATGCTGATCTTTCTGGTTTCTCGACTTCAGCATTGTTAGGTATATCTTTGTTGGAAACGTCATCATCAATGTTCTTCGCACTGGGGAATAAAGTTTTGTGTTCAGACAAGTCTCTGTGCGGGGAACTAGTTTGGCTTCCTGGTTTACTATTGCCTTCTTCAATAGTCTCAATTTTCTTAGTTTTGACTTTGGGTAGTTCTGTCTTTTCGATTTCACTAAGTAAATCATCTATACTGTCGTTTGGAGGATTGGTATTATCTATGGCTTCTTCGTGTTTGTCTTCAATGATTTCTTGAAGTTCAGGAGGTATGTCGCCTCCCAACTTCTCCAATATCTTGGCTTTGTCTTTCAACTTTTTCAATAAATCACTTTCTTCTTGTTTGTCTCCTGTTTTTGTTGCAAGTTTTTCCTGGAGAATTTTAACTTACTTTAAGTTCATTGTCATTAGTGATTTTTAAGTTCGAAATTCATTGATATCATCAGATTGAAAACTTAGACTTCATAAAGTTTCATACATGTTCAGTTTTGTTGAAAATTTATATTTTATAGCAACACTAATGAAAAGATAATCAAAAGTTTACGAGTTATTACATTAATTTTAGAATAAATTTGTTGAAAATTTACTGACATATTTTACATGTAAATAAAACAAGAAAAACTATCAGAGTGACCATAAAAAAAATAATTAGGCAAAATATTTTATAAATTTCCAACGCAATAGAACAGTTGTAACTTTTATCAGGCGCAGAATTTCATCATTTAAATGAATGGTAAGTAATTTCAAGTATTTTTGACACAAAGATGTTTTACTTAATATTTTTTGCACAGAAACATTCTACTCAAAGCGGGATTGGAAATAATGAGAATTCCCACCTGCATGGACAACAGGTCGATTTGCAGATACCAACTTGATATCAAGGTAGAAATGAGATATTTGCTAAATAAATAAAGGGTTGGCAATTTTTTAACAACTAAGAGCAGTATAATATCAATACTTTGAAAATAAATAAATCTATTTCAGCTCTATGGTTGAGTTAAACTTTTATAACATATGTATGTATTCAACAACCTCTAAAATTATATGGTAACCGAACTTTGTAGAATGTTTCTTACAAGTTACTACAATATTGAAAGAGGTACAATGCAGAAACTCTGGGAGATTATACATTTTTTATTCTTACCTCCTCTCCTGTTGACCTACTCCCCTCTTTGACTTTGGGACTACCAGTAATCACATAGTCGGTAGGCATTTCTGGGCCTATTGGCACAGTATAATTCTGTTTTGGAGGTAAGCTTGGTCCGTATTCAATTGGTGGCTCTTTTTCTTTCATTTTAGGCTTCTTAGCTGGCACTTTTGGTTTCAATGTTGGCTTTGGTGGTGGAGGAGCTTTGACAGGACTTTCAGATTCATCATTGGATTCAGAATCAGAATGATAGTACGAAGTTATAAGTTCTATTTTCCTGTGAAGTAAATGAACTATTAAGATAGCATGTGCAAAGATATTATCCCTAATTCAATTGATATATTAATGGATGCTTAAACTTGACAATGTCATAAAATTGATGACCTCAACAATCGATTGAACTCAACAATGATTGATTGAACTCAACAATAAAAAAATAGGTATGTAGATTTTAATAAATAGTCCCTATTGAAATTGTATGTCACTCCTTTTTCACTGTGAATGTTCTTTCTGTCATTGTTAATCTAAAAGAGATCACTCACAGATCACTGAAAACATTATGTTAGTCAAGTTGGTACTTCTGGCAGTGTGTTCTTTTACATTATCAACTTGTTATATATTGTGGGCAATAAATTGTAATTAATGAACAACTTTTCAACACAAACAGGTACATAACGGCATACAGAACATGCTGTCATGTATATTTTAGTTACAAATTGGTCACAGCTCCATATAAAAACTAGATGCTACTGAACTAAAATTCATAAAGAATACTCACTCATCCTCATCACTAATTCTTCTCTTATATCCCGATTTATTCTTTACATTTAATTTTTTCTTTACATTATCATTTGTTGTTCCTATCGCAGGGGGCTGAGTTTGTGATTTAGTCTGTTGTTCCGCCAATACTTGCTGGTACATTTGCCATTCTGCTGCTGATACTTGCGATGAACCTAGAGTATTAAACATGTTTTTTTTTTCATGTCTTCATGGCTTAACTTTTTATTTGTCACTACCATGTATGTAACTTGAAGACCAAATAAATTCAGAAAGTATGCTGCATGAACGTCAGTGCAGTGTGTGATTAAAGAGATCTTAGAAATATATGGGTTTCTATAGGAACTAGCTTTCAATTTTCAGTTGAATGTAACATTCAACAAATAATGATTTAAGATGTTATGTATTTCTGTAAATATTTCCTTTTTTTTATTGCTTATTTGGATGGACGAGCTCACGGCCCACCTAGTGTTAAGTGGTTACTGGAGCCTACAACGTAAATGTCGCCACCAACCTTGATATATGAGTTCTAAGGTCTCGAGTATAGTTACAACGGCTACCCCACCCTTCAAACCAAAACGCATTACTGCTTTACAGCTGAAATAGGCAGAGTGATGTTACTTACTCGTGCGGACTCACAAGAGGTCCTACCACCAGTAAAATGAGATTCTGTAAGAATTAAATTTTTTGATTCGAAGTTTCTGTATGGGTATCTATAAGAACAACTTTCAATTTTCCGTTGGAAGAATGTAACACTCAACAAATAACAATTCGAGATGTTACTTATGTATTTCTGTAAGTATTTCATTACAAACCTCCCATGTTCAACTGTTGTTGAGCAATCTTCAAAGCCAATAAGTACTCTGGAGGTGCTTCCCAAGTAACCGCATTAGTCTGGTGGTTCCAGTAGTATGTAAAGCCACTGGCTTCATCATAGCACGCTGACCATGCTGAAGGGTATAATAAATCATACATTAAAGAAACTAGTAAAATGAATAAATACAAACCATAATTATGTATTCTTAATTACATCTTCAAGGAGGAAGACTATAATGATGAGTAATTTACAATTGTTACTTATTAAAATTCCTATTACCATATTAATAGAGTACTAAGAAATTGCTTTTTTTATTTTTTTATTCAATATTATTTTAAATTACTTATATTAATTAGATTTAAAAAATCAAAACTATATATGAGTCGACTATTATCAAAGGCGGCAATCTGACTTTTGGACAATGATTGGTAAATCAGAAAAACGAATTATTGACTTTGTATTCCATCGGCAGTCACAAAACTCTTCGGAACGACATCTTAGATAAATAACATGTTAACTATTAACCTTTATTTAATGCAGTTTTTGAACCGTATTCTTTGAAGGAGACGATTATATTCAAATCAATCTGTATTGACATATCAATAAAATTTTTTTGTCCAAATGCACAGATTGCCACCTTTGATAATAGACGACTCATATATACTACCAATTACCAATTAAAAAACAAACCAATTACCAATTACACTACCAATTACCAATTAAAAAACAAAATGTAGTTTATCAAGCTCTATTCTTCCATTACTCATTTGTAACAAGAAATAGAGCATGATGATGATTTCCCATCTGCCAAATATTAATTATGCTAATCTATTAATATCAAACAAGATTTTACAGTACGCAGAGAATTTTTAACTAGTATCTGTCAAACAGAGAATATTCCCTAAAATAACTAGAGAATGAAACAGAAGAAAACACAACAGATGTTAAAAGCTTGCAAACAGTTTTCAGTATGAAGAGCGAGAGGTGGCAGCAGATTAAAATAGATTATTAAAAAAATTAGACAATTCAAATCCACTTAAAATGGCACAAGATCATTGAAATCAAATAGACTAAAAAATATCTTGTACATACAGTTCAATAGTTAAGGCTTAGATTAACAATTCCATTTGGAATGTGAATATAAGATGTGGTGGTGGCTGTAACTCTCAAAATAAAAATTATAACACAAAAACATGGCAAGAACTCAGAAGAAAAACTGAAAACATATTAACGTGTACACATTCAATCTACTACATGTGCCAGGATGCTACACCAAGGAAACGATATTCAATTATAATCGTTTAACAATCTATATGATGATAATCTCAATATAATAATATCTTACTATTAGATTAAAAACAAATATTTTCCTCTTAGCTTTTTTTTACAGGTAAAATATAAGGCATAGCAATTAAAAACTTACGACAATGTGATATCGGGGCTCTGTGGATTCCGGAGCGGGCTGCTTCCGACGGTTGAGTTTTTAATGGGGCTTTAACTCCAGGAGGAATCACAGCTACCGATTGCATTGACGTATCATCACCTTCTTCTTCAGAATCATCATAATTCCCGATCAAGCCGGCCAAAGGGTTTATTTTACTCATTACTAAGTTTTGCAGATAAGATTAAACAATTTATTTTGTTTTTTAATCTAAGTTATCAAATTTTACGGTCATAACCACGTTTTGAACGATTTGTGTCAATTTTTTATTTAATTTGTCATTACATTAGCCAATGAGTAGGGATGCGTCGACCATTTAAGACTGAATAATCGATTCTTCGACTTTTATCAACAAATATCGATTCTCAAATCGATACTAACCTATGAATCAAGGGTGGAAATTTATGGTTTTACTGTTTTAGTGTTTTGATAGCTTCTTGCTTGATAGCTTGATAGATCCTTCTAATCATTCTCAGCGCTCAGTACTACAAATACTCACGCTACCAGTAATCAAAGCACAGGTTAATGTCCTTATAGAATTAATAGAACGTGAGACCTAAGGTCAAAACATGAGCCTTCTAAGATTATCTAATATGGAAGTGACAGTGTGAACTTTAACTGCAATTGTATGGCGGAATCGTGAGCAGTGAAGCAATGAATTGTTTTAATTTGTTAATTTAGTGATTCTGCAGGCATAGACTTTTAATAACAGTGCTTTAGTAACTTCTTAATATTTATGAAAGTGCATAAATAAGGGAAAAAGAAACAGTCGCCGATCGTGACTTTTCAGGTTTTTCCAAAAAGTCCACTAAAGTCTTTGTAAATAACAACCATTTTACGGATAATTTATTTCATTTTATGTCGTCTCAATTCATTTACATTGCATCCTAATTGACAATTTCAAATAGATCAACTTCACCTCATTTCATCCATATAATCTTTCACTTATTAAATTATTTTTCACAAAAAGAATATGTACAAAGCTTTATGTAACACTACTAAATTTTGACAGACTACATTCTTTCAAGTGTCACTGTCATTAACATTAACCTGTACGGTACGGTCACATGAAAATCAGACTTATAACTCGTCAATTTAAGCCAAAGACTTGGGCTATTGAGAATGCGTCTGGAGATACTGTCACTGAGATCAAAAAGATTGTTAGCGCTTGGAAAGACTATTGCAAGTCTCTGTTTACTGACACCACAACAAAGATCTCAATGACCTACAGTGAACCCTCGGAACTGGAGCCGATGCCTTTAAAGGACGAGGTGCGAGCAGCTATCAACCACCTCAAACGAAATAAGGCTGTAGGTTTTGATGAAATCCCCATCGAAACAATAAAAGCCATGGGGGAAATCGGAGTGGATATACTGCACATCATCTGTTGTCGAATTTGGGTCACTGGAGTTTGGCCGAGCGATTGGTCACATTCGATATTCATTCCACTTCACAAAAAGGGATCAACGAAGAAGTGCAATAACTACAGACTAATTTATCTCGTATCCCACGCCAGTAAAGTCATGCTGCACATAATTAACACGAGGCTCCAAGGTTACTTGTCCCGAGAGATCGCCCCCGAGCAAGCAGGTTTTGTAAAAGGTCGAGGCACAAGAGAGCAACTACTCGTAATGCGGCAAATTGTAGAAAAGACCAGAGAATTTAATATTAGCCTATATGTGTGCTTCGTGGATTTCCGAAAGGCTTTTGATACCGTCAAGTGGTGGAAGCTGTGGTTGGTACTGACGGAAATGGGTGTACCGCAACATCTTGTACACACCATCAGACGTCTGTACGAAGATGGCACGGCCGCTGTTCGTGTTGACAGTATTGACTCCGAACGCTTCAGCACACAGGCAGGCGTTAGGCAGGGCTGCATACTATCTCCTCTTTTATTTAATATATACACAGAGTATATAATGCGGATAGTTCTTGAAGATTGGGATAAAGGAATATCCGTTGGTGGTCGGAAAATATCAAACTTGAGATACGCCGATGATACTACCCTCTTGGCGTCAACCAGAGACGAAATCGAGGTGCTTCTTCGCCGGCTGGAGACTACAGCGTTGGATTTTGGACTTGCGATCAATCGTGATAAGACCAAAATGATGATCGTAGATCGTGCTAACATCAACCAACCGGAAGTCCAACATATAGCGGGATGCGAGGTAGTTAATAGCTATGTATATCTAGGCTCCACTATCACCAACGCTGGAGGCTGCGAAGATGAGATCCGAAGACGTTGCGCCGTGACAAGATCCTCAGTTGAGAGGCTAACAAAGATTTGGAGAGACCGCAGAATAACCAAAAATACAAAAGTTCGGTTAATGAGATGCCTGGTCTTTCCAATCTTTCTGTATGGGGCTGAGACGTGGACGCTGAGGATGCAAGACCGTCGTAAGATCGACGCACTAGAAATGTGGTGTTGGAGACGTCTCCTCAGAATTCCGTGGACCGCGCACCGTACCAACATTTCGATCCTGAAAGAGCTCAACATCAAGGAGAGACTATCGTCAACAGTCCAATTACGAATCCTCAAATTCTTCGGGCACATCACTCGTAATGAGGACTCCATTGAGCGGTTGGTGGTGCAAGGGAAAGTCGAGGGCAAAAGATCTCGCGGACGATCTCCAACACGATGGACCGACCTCATAAAATCTGTTACTCACTCCAACATAAATGTTTGCTCTCACTCTGCGAAACATCGTGCCACATGGCGTCGCATCGCGAGAGCATCGGTATCGCAGGATCCGACTGATGCATGACCACGACCACTCTGTCAAGAGTGTACGAATAGGAAATAAGTACGGTACCTACCGTACATATTCCATGATAAATTGAATTATGTAGATTTTGGTGCCTTACCGCATAGCTACCTAGATGGGTACGGTACTTATTTTCAAACGTTCAGAAATATTAAAAATGTGTTATTTTATCCTTTAGGGCATATTATGACAGAACTGGCAACTTCTAATGGCTCCTCTTCACAATCGGCCATGATGGGCAGCAAATGATTGTCTGGTGGTAGGACCTCTTGTGAGTCCGCACGGGTAGGTACCACCACCCTGCCTATTTCTGCCGTGAAGCAGTAATAAGTTTCGGTTTGAAGGGTGGGGCAGCCATTATAACCATACTAAGACCATAAAACTTATATATCAAGGTGGGTGGCGCACTTACGTCGTAGATGTCTATGGGCTCCACTAACCATATAACACCAAGTGGGCTGTGAGCTCGTCCACAAATCAGCAATAAAAAAAATTTAAAAAATTGTATCATAATGACAGTAGGTGACATTTCCAAAGAAAAGCTAACTACACCATGAGGGACGACCCGCGATCAACCGTGGAACCGCGGAAATCTAAACTTGGAGTAAAATATAATTAATAAGAAAAAAAAAACTTCTAAAGTTAACATTTTATTCGTATAAAAATATAATTATAGTAATAACATATAAAATATTAAATTATTATTAACGACAAATTAGCTTCTAAATAAATCTATTTAGTAAATTATCACACAAAGTTGAAAGTTAGACTGCATTGAACAAAGGAACACCTCAGAATGTCTGATACATTGATTTTTGAGACATGAAACCCAATGTTTGCTTAACATGTATCCACGCGTGTAGAATTTTCTTTTACTTCCAATGAAAGCTAGAGAGAGTTATGTGATATTTGTCCGGTATTCGTATTATTCACTCTGCATCGTAACGTGTCTTATATTTTGGGTCAATATCGAATATATTAATTACATTTAACTTTTATAGAATCATATTGTATCAATTTCAATGTATGGGTTCTAAAATACCCAAAGTCGACTGTTGTGACAAGTTTCTTTTATATTTATTATATCTGCTATTATACTGCTTTAGAAATACATAATTACTTACTAATGCACAAACTATGACATTAACTCTAGTTAGAATCGCCTGCTAATACTCTAAGTACTTCATATTTTATAATAAATGAAATATCTATGGCTATATTAATCGTTTACTTTAAAAAACGGCGGTGTTCCGTATCACGATGGCAACGCTATAAAATTATTAAAGGTATTGGTTTTATAGTGCCTAAGTATTACATTTTATAATAATAACTGTATGTCTGCAAACTTTTTGCTTTGAAAGTTATTTAAAAAAAAAAATTTACTCGCTCTTTGCAATTCGCTTTTTTATTTAATTCTTACAGTGATTGTTTATAAGATGTTTTACAAAAGTTTATAAGTATGGAAAATTTAAAAGTGGAAAAGTGAAAAAAAAACCTGGAAATGCCTTTTAAAGTTTGTTTTTTCAGTTTTATAAAATTACATTATTTTACTGAACAGTTTTATTTCTGTTGTTTAAGGTCTCAGTTTTAAAACATTGCAAGCAATATATGTAGGTTTGAACAACGAAGAGAAGATTGTTTATCAAACAAGAGCTGGCTGTAGGTTTGTCCAAAACGACAAACTAAACAAAAAATGCTCTCTTAAGCCTTGTTCGGACTAGAAGAGTATTTTAGTCGAATACCGAGTAATTTAGTAGATAAATGTGTCTGAACACCAAAAATTTAGTCGAGTGGACTTGTAAATAATTTAGTCAAGTCAATCCATTTTGTTCTATTTTTTTCGGGCGAGTAGCGCCTCCCACCACGCGTCCTTGCTCACTGGCTCACTGACTAAACAAGTCCGAGCCTGTTGATTAGTCGAGTTCATTAATGGCACTTCTCAAATGGGTATATTTGCGCTGAATTTGAGTGCGTATTTTCGTTAACAGAAAATTCACACAACTTTCGGACATTCTCAAACTATCGAAGTATTCTTTAGGATCTCTTCCAATGCTAATTCCTTCAAAAGACATTTAGTAGCTCCTAGTTTATCTTTTCTATCGATCCATTTTCGTACCCATAACTTATTTTTCTTAATCACAGAATTTTCCTCATTCACCTCTTCTAAAATAGCCATTCCTATTAGCTTAATCAGTTTATCCACTCTATTGCGTTGCGGCCTGTTCATCTTGCAAAACACCACTCACTTGTGTACTCTACTGGACCGTAATGCGAACGATTTCTGTGCAGTAGCGAGTAGTTTAGCCTCGAAATTACTCGGTACTCGATTATAATACTCGCCTAGTCCGAACAAGGCTTTATAATTTATGTCATTCCATTATTTTTAAATTTGTAACAAAAAAATCCATTGATGACAGAAATGTTGAATACATATTTAATTTTGTTATTATATTCATTATATAAAATTCCTTAAAACATACTTAAATTTATTTTAGACTAATAAAATATTGTTATGGTTACCGTTTGACAATACATGGCTCACACGACCCTGGCTTAAGATAGGCAGGATGGCATTGTGGACATTTTGGGTTCTCACCGTAGCTTGACCTTCCTGGTCTGGACACCTGCACCTGGAACGAGGTCTGCGCATCATCAGACTCATACCCTGGGTGAGGACCATCCAAAGGGAATACATAATCAGGAACATAATACGAACTGATGTTGTACTCCACATTTCTAGGCTTAGGGGTGGCATCCTCAGCTTTGATGGTAGTCCTCCTTGCAGTACTGAAAGGACTTTTACCGGTTTTGGGAGATTTAGTAGGTAGCGCTGTCGAATTCGTGATATTACCTTCCTTTGGAGGGAGTAAACCGAATGCGGGAACTGCCCATTTCCATTCATAGTAAATCGGCGGTCCCATTGTAGTCGAGTCCAGTGGAGATTGAGAGTAATCCTTTTTCGGTGGAAGCAACACCTGTTCCGGCTTAGGAACCTTGCTCTTGACTCCAGAATCTCCTTCGGTGTTATTCTCTGTTGGATTAGGTTTCGTATTAACACTGTCAAACCTAGTTCCTTCCCTAAACTTTTTGTCATTATCTGTTTTGAAATCGTTCAGCTTGTTACCGAAGCTTTTGTTCTTTTTTGGCGTACGTTCGTCTTCGGAACTGACCTGGCCTTCCGAACTCACTTGGCCTTCGGGTAAATGTTTGTTCAGATCAATGATCTCAGACTGTGTGATTGCTGTTTTGATAGAATCAGGGGAATTAGGATCGAAGCGCTTTATGAATTGGTAAACGGAGCTCTGAGTTGTAGTCGCATCGTCTTCGGCTTCAGTAGTAGAAGGCAGCAGTGGAGGCATTAATTCGCGTTCTGGTTGATTTCCTTTATTTTTTAGCGAAGTGTCTCTACTTTCTGGTTGTGGTCGAATAGTTGGACCCGGTTCTTGCGAAGCGGCACCAGCGAGACTGTCAATGTTGTTGATCTGGACATTGGGTCTTCGTTTTCGGGTCGACCAGGACGTAGGTGGTCTGTAGTTCTGCTTCGCGCTGTCGAGGATGTTGTCTTCGTCGCCCGATATGGTGTCCGCAACGCCAACAATGTCGTTGTCAGGGTGCAATAGGAACTGCAATACCAGAATAGTTATTCATTGTAAAATATATTAATACTAGGGTTTTGCCCGCGACTTTTTCGCGAATTTATAATACTTAGAAGGTGAAATTTTTTTTTTAATAATAGAATGTTAAGGACCCATTTAAGGTACCAAAATCACGCTTTTTAAACGACTTCAAAAGAAGGGATTATCAATTTGACCACAATTTTTTTTAGTCATTTATGTTCACCGATTACTCGAGAAAGCTTAAACCAATTCTGATAATTGTTTTTTCAGTGGTTTTGTTCGTTGGATCCGTGGGATCCTGGAGAAATCGAGAAAAATCTACAATTTTCAAAGCCTATCTTGATTTGAGTGTTTCTTGTTATTCTGTGGCGCCGCGCACCGGCCGGCTGGCGCCTTGTAGGTACATTATTATTACGCGCTTGATCATTAATATGGTTTTTTTTTATTGCTTAGATGGGTGGACGAGCTCACAGCCCACCTGATATTAAGTGGTTACTGGAGCCCATAGACATCTACAACGTAAATGCGCCACCCACCTTGAGATATAAGTTCTAAGGTCTCAGTATAATTACAACGGCTGCCCCACCCTTCAAACCGAAACCCATTACTGCTTCACGGCAGAAATAGGCGGGGCGGTGGTACCTACCCGTGCGGACTCACAAGAGGTCCTACCACCAGTAAATGCGATGTTATTTTAAAACTGCGATATGTTTTAGAATACTTATTGAAATGAAATGATATCAAGAAGTTCTTTTAAATTAAATACTTGTAATGAATAACGTATTTATTTGGATATGAATAAATATCTTCTTTACAAAAACAACTTCACAAATAATGCTTTATTTTAGAACAAATTTGGTTAGCCTAAAAAACGTTATAGTGAACCAACCTTAACATAGACTTTATAACATGCTCTTTTTTTATTTTTTTATTGCTTAGATGGGTGGACGAGCTCACAGCCCACCTGGTGTTAAGTGGTTACTGGATCCCATAGACATCTACAACGTAGACGCGCCACCCACCTCGAGATACAAGTTGCAAGGTCTCAGTATAGTTACAACGGCTGCCCCACCCTTCAAACCGAAACGCATCACTGCTTCACGGCAGAAATAGGCAGGGCGGTGGTACCCACCCGCGCGGACTCACAAGTGGTCCTACCACCAGTAATTACGCAAATTATAATTTTGCGGGTTTGATTTTTATTACACGACGTTATTCCTTCACCGTGGAAGTCAACCGTGAACAATTGTTAAGTATTTCATTTGAAAAATTGGTACCTGCCTGCGGGATTCGAACACCGTTGCATCGCTATATACAAATGCACCGGACGTCTTATCCTTTAGGCCACGACGACTTCAAGCTACCACTTTTTTGTTAGAACTTTTAAAGGGGAACAATTCTGTCAAATATTAATTTAGCGAAGCTAACCGTTTCCGCAGCGCAGGCAGCGGAAGCTCTCAAAAGTGAAAAAAAACAGATTTTGAAACATTGTTTATTAGTGCTCCCATTGAATTAGTCTTACCGTGATGTTATATAGCCTATAGCCTTACTCATTAAATGGGCTATCTAACACTGAAATAATTTTTCAAATCGGATCCGTAGTTCCTGAGATTAGCGCGTTTAACCAAACAAACAAACTCTTCAGTTTTATAATATTACTTTAAATAGTATAGATTGCGATATGTGTGTGTGTGTTTTAGTGCAAATATTTTCGTCTAGGTACTCATACAGCCTTTCAAGCTTTCGATAAATTTTAATAAATTGATTAGGCATTATTATAATAATATTAAGTATAAATTATATTATAGTTACTTTCATACTGATACCTTTGATTCTGCTTCTTTTAATCCATCGTAATATTTACTGGTGAGTGGTACGGAGAGTATGTCGGGTCTGGGAGTACGTTGGCTCATCTCTTCGTCTGAGACAAATGGTTTGTCGCGTTGGCCTAGAAAAAAATTTATAGCACCTTAAAATTTATGAGCGAATTTTTTATTTAATTGGTTGACAGAAACAACAACAACAACAAAATATTTGGTTATATCAATCAATCTCAAAATATAAACGACAAACATTTCATTTATGGGCCTGTACTAAATAATGACCAACTAAGGTTCATAAATTACCGTTTGGGCTGTATGATGGCGTCTAAAATATCACCACTCTATTTCTTTCAGTAACTAAGGTAGGTACGTTTCCAACTAGCAAAGGGAAATTGCACAGCCTCACCATATAACGAACAGTAGCAGACTTGCTTGTAGACTAGACACATTGTTAGGACACACTGTTTTCATTAGATTTAATACAATAACTAATTGTAAAAGTTGATTGAACCTCTTTAATGTGCCTTCAAAGATGAAAGATATGTGCAGAACTATAAGTCATTCTCTCGCAAGCTAAATCCTATAGATACATTTGTTATTATTTTTATTGTCGCTTTTCATGTGTCTTTCCTGTTTCATCCAGTTTCAAATCACAATGATACTAAAAATGTTTATTACTTCAAAATGATTCCCACAAAATGTAATTTTCGCCCAAAACATAAAAATTAAGACCGTTCTAATGTTTCAATGCATTTATAAGCCTGATTAGTTCCATTTAACGATTATGTTTTCGTGCATCTTACAGGTTTCCAGCTTCACTGCTTCCTTAACTAATTCGTAACATGTTATGTCGACAGCATCGTTGTTTTCCATTTCGGATAATAACAGGGCAACAAAAGGTTTTACCAAGAATGAAGATCGTGTTTTTATGGGCAATTTATTGTATTGTGTAACAGCTGTACCATCCTTCAAATCAGAACCCATAAGTGCTTAGCCATCGAAAACAGGCAGAGAGGTGTTGCGATAGAGAAGAAGACGAAATAACTTATGATTTAAAATATTAATAATTAAAAATTGCTAAATACTGATTGAATGTTTCAAAGATAACTTATAACGACTTTTTGAAATGAAATTTCTTTAGGCGCATTGAGAAAAAATTTAATTCGCGTCAGATTCGTTACGGGTAGAGAGGAAGATACAATTTAGGAATAGCGAGAGAGAAAATAGACAGAGCGAACCACTCGACCATGGAGAGAGGGAAAGGACAAAGCTTTCTTTTCCCTACCTATGCTGATAACCTGTAGAGGCTATATCAGCTTCTCCTTGACGCGTAGGCTTACGGGGCTCTAACTGGCGTTGCTAACATTGGCCCTAGCAAGTGCAGTGCTTCGTAGAATCTACCACCGGATCGGAAACGCGACCCACTGAGAAGATCCGGCCAGAAACTCAGTGGGTTGTGTCTGTGGGTTAAATCACTCGTGGAGCCCTTCGTCGCAAGCGACGGGTTCGACGAGGATGGTGACCGAAAGGACAAAGCGAGCTAGGTCGTTTCTCTTATACAAAGCATTCCATATCACATGAGAAATTTGATTTAAGGATGAAAACTGAAGAAAACCAAAATACTACACACCGTCAAAGAAGTGAAACTTCACTTCTTTCACGTAAACTAAGCTGCACGTGCACCATTTTTTAAATTCTTTTTTGTTGCTAATTCACAACGCTTCATAATATTGTGGTTCATCGTAACAGGGTCAGACCCATCTTCACTTCCTAATATACTACCGGTAATTAACAACGCATTGTGCATGCGTTTAATTTGTTTTATTTGTACAACGTTTCCTGGTTCGAGGCTGGTGGAGGCTGTGCGTTTCTAGATAATTATTGATGTAACAAATTGTTGAGAACGTACAAAAAAGCGTTGTACCTAATCGTTATTTTACAGTCGCAGTTTCGTTGTGTTTTAAGCGGAAGCTATTTAGTTCACTTAAACAGCTCGTCGATTCGTGTTTGATCTAAAGTATGTTAGGCCGATGCGCTTTTTAAGTCCCGGTGCTAGAATTGCCCTACGAGTAAGGCACGAGACAATGCGGAAAACCGTAATGGCGCCACAAGCCCCATTTTGACTTTTGATGGTTACGACAAAGCCAAGATCTTTCACCGCGCAAGGGAATTTTCTCGACAGACCGACGGCACAAATGTTGTTCGGGATTTTTATATGTGCAAGTTTAATAACGTAGACATCTACAACGTAAATGCTGTCTCCCGCCTTGAGACATGAGTTCTAAGATCTCACTTTTAACAGTACAACGGTTGCCTCGCCGTTCAAACCGAAACGCATTACTGCTTTACTGCAGAAATAGGCAGGGTGGTGGTAACTACCCTTGCTGACTCACAAGTTGTCCTACCAGCAGTAATTACGCAAATTATAATTTTGCGGTTTCTATTTTTATTACACGATGTTATTCCTTCACCGTGGGAGTCAACCGTGAGCATTTGTTAAGTAAGTATTTCATTTAAAAAAATTGGAACCTGCCGGCGGGATTCGAACACCGGTTCCTCGCTACATACAAATACACCGGACGTCTTATTCTTTAGGCCACGGCAAAATGTTGTTCGCGACTTGTAGATATGCAAGCTTCACTGGAAAATGTCGTTAGCGAAATTAAAGCACCTGTCACAAATGTCTTGTGTTCGATGATAGCACCCGCCACAGACTATCCGTTGCATCTATACAGTTTACATAACAGACACACTTGAGTGTCCACAGCAAGAATGAAGATCGGATTTTACTTACCAATCAACAGATTAGCGTCATAATCCCTTTCAGCCATGGAGCAGTTGACCATGTACCAGTGGTCGCAAACCAGCATTCTCTGCTGAAATAGGGTGGTCTTTGGACAGGAGTAGCTGAAGCGCCGACCCAGGCCGTCACACATGTGGTAAACCTGGAATACATGAGGAAATTTTACAAACGGGTCGTGTAAAAGATTCTTTAACATTTAAATTTTGTAATGCTTAATGCGACAAATACAATCGATTCTATATATTATTATATAAAAATGAATTGCTGTTCGTTAGTCTCGCTAAAACTCGAGAACGGCTGGACCGATTTGGCTAATTTTGGTCTTGAATTATTCGTGGGAGTCCAGAGAATGTTATGTAAAAGGTAGATAAATATGAAAATGCTCGAAATTAAATAAAAATAACAATTTTCTTTTCCCTTTGATGTGTCCCCCGTCGGACGGATTCCTTTTGTTTGTTTTAAGTTTATTTTATACCGAAGTTTAGGTCTTCTATTTATCGATTGAGGCACTACGAAGTATGCCGGGTCAGCTAGTTTACAATAAAATGTTATTTTGTTTAATAATCTTGGGTAAAAAACCATCACCATAATAATTAACGCCGCGGAATAATTATGATCTCTATGGATCAGGACTTAGTGGATCTTCTGCTTCAACTCCGTTATTCTGAGAAACCAACTTTAACAGGTGTTTCGATAGTCGTTGCTTCTATTCTAAACCAGAAAACGCTCAAGTAGCATCTTCTTTATCAACCGATTTAATCTAGTATCTAAGACTAAAGTACTAATAAAACAAATTTTAATGAAGACGTTTTTTTTTAATTTCAATAACGTAACAAAAATATTTACTATATAAACTGACTCTTAAAGCTAAGGTCGAATATCGATCATTACAAAACGGTAAATAAATTACAAGTTCTTAAAACAACTCTTGCAGAAGTCTCATCACATTTTGAATAGCCTGTTTTGATAGGAAACGATTCTAGCAAGTACGTACTAATTAACATAAAATTAACACTGTTGTAACAAAAGTGATGTGCTACTGACGTTCATAATATAATTAATAGCAATTATCGTGCATGTTTTCGTTACACAAGATGGATGGACTTGTCAAAGGTCGCTGGACCATACTGAACGCAAGGCCGCTTATTTTTAATGTGGCTAGAATGCAAAAAGTAAATCTTTTAGGAGACTGTTTTTTTTTCTTTTTATTATCCTTGTAGGCAGACGAGCATACGGCCCACGTGATGGTGAGTGTCGCCCATGGACTTCAGCAATGCCAGGGGCAGACCCAAGCCGCTGCCTACCGCAAGCTTTTTCTTTAAAACATTAAAACTATACTTTGTCTTTAAAACATGGTATACCGAAAAGATTAAAACTTAAATACATGTAGGATTAAAAAACCTATTAAGAAACGCTGTAATGCTTCCAATTAATTATTACCAAACAGATAGCACAATATGGAAATGAGGCTTGGACATGTCCTCTTATTATTACTGTTGGCATATTATATGTAGTGTTTTAATAGTTTATAATGAAAATCACTAGATCGCCGAGTTTATTTTACCGATTTATCTCATAGCTGGCTTGAACCGGCGGTAGTTGTCAGCGTTGACAACATTCAACAAGTATGATGATGTTTAAATTGACATAAATTTTACTCAAATCGATTTAACTTGTAATCGATTCGCTCCATCAGCTGCATTGGAAAAGGTATTCAACTTAAGTGGCTTACATATATAGTGCATTCGTAGAAGAGATAGAGATAGATAGAAAATCAGCTTTTCTGAAATTCACGATCAGAACGAGAAGTGTGAATACGCATTTTCTGGTCATATGTTACGCTTCCATATCTACAGTATCTAAAAAGTCCAGTTCATTGCCTAAAGAAAATCAGAATCCATTGGATTCGGATGCGATCTTATCCCAGTCTCCGGCTCCGTACTCTCACCGGGTCGTGAGATCTACAGTTTCTACAAGACAGTGCACTGGCAAAGTCGATCGTCGCTCACCACGTCAGGCAAATGATTCATTCAGCTCTTGAGAACCGGGTGTATACCGTCGACAGACTGCCAGTAAACTAAACGATCGGCCAGCCTCCTGGTACATCCTAATACATATTACAGGATTTGGCGTTTCACGGTTCGACACTCTGATGGTACGCAAAGTATGCGGTCATAATGAAAGGTCATAATAGTACAAAGGCATCTACTCATTAAACCAATTTGCGACCTCGCCGCGTTAACTCTGTCGCCTTTAATCCATGTTCTGCAAGTCAAGTAATTTATACGGATATAGTGTTCGCTCACGCGGCCCGTACATATATTAACTCTCTCCAGATCACCCAATCCCGTTTTTGCGAGATAGCCATCGGAGCACCGTGGTGTTTGAGGAATGTAGGTCTTCACGACGTGATTCAATTAGAATTGATACGTATATATCTAAAGATAGCGTCAGAACGCTTCAATCGAAAAACCGGCGCGACACGATTATCCCCTTATCATGGCGGCCTCGAATTATATAACTAATATAAATAATTATAAACTATAATGTCCTTAGAACATCTAATCGGATCCTCTCAATTTACACACAGGTGCTTTAAGGCTCTCGAAAAATCGGTCACCGTACTCCAATTACTCAGCTGGTCGCAATTCCGATCCGGTGGCAGATTCCGCACAGCACTGCTTTTCCGAGAGCTGGTGTTAGAAACTTCTCCCAAATAAAGCCCCGTGAGCGCACCTATCCGTCCGTGTGTAGTTGAATTAGCCCCATAGGCTAGCAACGTTAGGCAAGAGAAAAATACACAAAATACTCGATTACCATGCAGAGAGCGCGTCGCCCGCTCAGCTCACTCAAAATCATTTTTTTAGTTACATAAGGATTTTATATTTTATGGGTGTAATTTTAAGAAAACAGGCAAAGTAAGAGTAACCCCATTATCACGAAAAACTTGTAACTTATTTTTTTATCTAAAATTATCTCAGCATTACAAAATTAGGAATATCTATAATTGCTTTAAAATTAGCCTACACGTCAAATTATATTTACATTAACTCAAACTCAGTCCAAACGATTTACAATGACAAGTTGCAATTATATCTGACATTTGATGTAACAGCGCGTCATTTTGACAAGCAATGGTTGCGCAGTCGTGCTGCCATTATTGACGGTATAAACCTCAGTTTTCTGTGTTAGTATTACGTTGTCATTTAATTATGGTTAGATACGCTTCTGACTTTACTTTTACAAGTCGTCGTGGCCTAAAGGATAAGACGTCCAGTGCATTCATGCTGAGCATCGGTGTTCAAATTCCGCCGGCGGGTACCAATTTTTCTAATGGAATAACTACGTACTTAACATATGTTCACGATTGACTTCCAAATGCATTAATAAAAATTATAGATTATAATTTGCGTAATTACTGGTGGTAGGGCCTCATGCGAGTCCGCACGGGTAGGTACCACCATCCTGCCTATTTCTGCCGTGAAGCAGTAATGCGTTTCGGTTTGAAGGGTGGGGCAGCCGTTGTAACTATACTGATACCTTAGAACTCATATGTCAAGGGTGGGGCATTTACGTTATCGATGTCTATGGGCTCCGGTAACCACTTAACCACTTAACTATGCAATAAATAAATTAAAAAACTTCAATGGTTTTGCATACAACCTGTGGACAGATTAGAAAATGTGCATTGATTTTGTCTAGTTGAAATTTCAGAAATCATTCACATTTGCCATACTAACTAGAAACTCGAGATCTAAATGGATAAGGTCCTCCGACCTTACCCCCGAAACCATAACAATAAAGTTGATTGCACAATACATTTTATAAGCACCTACGTTGACTTCCATGAATCATAGCATTATAATGTACATGTTAGATACATTAAAATTTAAGGTCGAACGTAGTGATGTTCATAAATTTTTAAAAATACAATGCTTACAAATTGAAAGAGCTAAGTATAGTCACATAGATTCATTTCATGCAATCGTCATGTTTGGATTGTTGAATCCTTTATATTTCAATTAAATAAATAAAGAGACGCGAAAAATTTTAAATCGTTGCTCAGATTTGGCTTTCGTCATTAATAAGCAATTAAACTTAGCAAGCTCAAAACAGGATACATAACACAATGTTTTTAATTTTGTAATCTAGGGTCACGAGAGTTCATTGCTCATTCATTGCAGCGTGCTAATTTTATTGATATGGATGACAGTTGTGTTTGAACTAGTTTCTTGTTTACCAACGTATGTCAAACAAAGTCAGTTAATTTATTCAAACAATTCAAGCGTTTTTATTTTAAATGAATATAAGTATATTTAATATCGTGACTATGCCGGGGTCTATGTCTCTTATAAAGTAAAAAAAACTTTCAAGTAAATACGTACATTCTTTCACGATTAATGAAAAGCGTCAGAATCCTACTTCGACAATGCGGCGCGACGCGAAAACCCTCTTATCGTGGCCGCCGCTAATTACTTATCCGACTGCGACGGAGCAATGCGGATCCCCCGGATTCAGTCTCGGTGCTTTTAGATCCCTCAAGCACCGGTCACAGTCGAACTCGTCGATTACGACGAAGAGCGGGGCGAACGAATTAACCCATAGACACAGCCCACTGGTTTTCTCGCCGGTTCATTTCAGTGGGTCGCGGTTCCGATCCGGTAGTAGATTCTGCGAAGCACTGCCCTTGCTAGGGCTAGTGCTAGCAATTTCTCTGTAATTATTTATAACAAGCAGATACTAACCCCTTGCCTATTTCTGCCTACGCGAACATGTGTCAGATTTTGAAGAACGGGTCCAGTAATACAAGGTGAAATCTGAGCGAGTTAATCCACCCCTCTAGATGTAGTAGTAGGTATTTTTTTATCGAATAATATTTTAAATCGATAAAGCAATTCGTGACGCATCGCCTGTTGCATCACTATCAGTCAGTTAAACAGGTAGTCATTATGCACATATTAAATAAAAATCTAAATAAAATACACATGTTTTTTTACTCACGACTCGTAAAAACACGTTATTTGGGGAGTTACGATTAAAAAATATGATTTCGCGGTCTGCTTCACATTAAACTGTGTTTCTGTGGTTTACCGCTTTTTTTCTATAGGTTTAACATTGTAGTGTTAATCTAACATTAGTGTAACTTTTTTATTGCTTAAAATAGGTAGACAAGGTCACGGCTCAGTCGATGTTAAGTGGCTACCGGAATTCATAGACTTCGACAACGTAAATCCCACCACAAACCTTGAGACATAAGTTCTAAGTCTCAGTTTTACAGTACAACGGCCCTTTATGGCGAAATGCACAGCTGCTTCACAACAGAAATAGGCAGGGTGGTGATACCGGCCCGTGCGGTCTCACAAGACGCTCCGTCACCAGTCTATTACAAAGTAAACATCTTCCGCATCAAGATACCTTCGAGTTTCACACAATTTGTGGTGTGAAATGACGAGATGATCTATGAGTATAGAACAGCAGGATTGAGTCTTCTGCCATAACGTTTGACTACATTGCTCACCAGAGCCTAAATAACTTGGAACCTGTCGCTAATTTAAAGCATTTTAATTTTCTGATAGCTCACCGGTTGTTTACAAGAAGCAGGCAATCCATGACTGTTTCTCTGCGATTGATGACGTACATTAATTAAAAAACAGCTGGAAGGTGTCATAAATAGCAAAAGTTAAATGCGATGACCCTCGTGCGAGAAACGTATTTTAAGGTATTAGCTGAACGTATTAAAGGTTACATAAATGAAACATCCCTACTGTTTTTGTCGTCCATAACATCAACAAACCATCACGGAACTATTAACGTTATCAGTTCAGACACGATGCTCCAGACACGAGCACGAATGTCAGGTCAAGGTCCCATCTTACTTCCTCATTCCGATGATGTCCCATTGTCCGTATTCAATGTAGAACAACATAGGTTGGTTTTAGAAATATATCAAATTCAGCATACCCCCTTGCACCCTCTAACCGACATCCTATCTCCGAAAGGGGTCAGAACCTGGTCAGAGTAGGGGTTTCCCGTAGCCAACACTACATCCAGACTGGCCGCACTACTCCGAGGACACCCGACCCGGTTGAGGCAAAATTCACCATTCCCAAATTAAGACTTTCTAACCTCAACAAAAAAGTTGACCCCGACTAAGAATCGAACCGGAACCCCATTCACCGCAGTATAGTAGCGATCGAAATACCCGATATAAGAACAACTGCACCAAATACACTTTTAAACTTACTTGATTATTTTCTGAATAATTAATTGTCGCACCTGCATCCACTAATAGCTTCTACGGTATTAGAATTAAGTAGTAAAAAACCCAAAAATAAAAATTCAATTACATAATTATGGTAAGGCCGGCACATGTGGTGAACCCAAATAGATTTTTTTCTTTTATTTTTATTGCTTAGATGGGTGGACGATCTCACAGCCCACCTGTTGCTAAGTGGTTACCGAAGCCCATAGACGTCTACAATGTAAATGCCGCCACCCACCTTGAGATACGAGTTCTAAGGTCCCAGTATAGTTACATCACTGCTTCACGGTAGAAATAGGTAAGGTGGTGGTACTTACCCGTGCGGACTCACAAGACGTCCTACCACCAGTAAATATGCAAATTATAATTTTGCGGGTTTGATTTTTATTACACGACTAGCTGACCCGGCAGACTTCGTAGTGCCTCAATCGATAAATAAAAGACCTAAACTTTTGTATAAAATAAACTTAAAGCAAACAAAAGGAATCCGTCCGACGGTGGACACATCAAACAAAAAACAAAATTATTATTTTTATTTAATTCCGAGCATTTTCATATTTATTCTCCTTTTAAACCTTCTCTGGACTTCCACAAATAATTCAAGACCAAAATTAGCCAAATCGGTCCAGCCGTTCGACATCCAATAAAATGTATCACACAAATGCGATCTGCGTTAAAAATATGTATTAAAAAGAGCATCGGTTTTAAATAATTAGATCATAATTTACGATCGAATTGAAATTAGACACGAATTCGTTAAGTCACAAGACATCGAATGAGCCCGAGCTTGCATTGTTGATCGCAATTTGTATTCATCGAAGGCGGAAATCGTTGATGTTTTCAAATAATAATATAACAAAATTAGTTTGTAATTCGTAACGTTACGTTTTGTGTTATGTTTCCTTGTCGTTATCTATTTTTGAACTAATTTTTTTTGGTTCATAAAAATTTATGAGACGCATCAAGGATTTCAATGGCCTTGTTATTTTTTTATACCTATGTAGTTTAATATATACATTTTATATAGATGAAGTCCGTTCACATTAGGTGTGGGCCAATAAATAATGTAACACGAGTGATAACTAACATGATATTTAAGGTCAAATTCTCAATTGGAATAAACAAGCGGCTATTTCGTTCTTCAAACGGAAATGTATAATTAGTTTACAGTCAAAACAGATAGAAAAGTGGTAGATATTCATGTGTATGTGTATGTCATATCACTCTTGTCAGAGCGGTCGTGGTCGTCATCCAGTATCATTGCTGTGGGCAGATGTTATGCGCCTCACAAGCAATCGCCACTCCTCCTGGTTTGTGGTGAGCCTGGTACACTCATGCAAACAGCCGCCAACTGCCGACTTGATCTGGTCGGTCCATCGCATGGGCAACCTTCCACAGGTAGTATAGGTAGGTAGACATTTACAGAATTATTAAATGATACATTTCAATTCATTCTTGTATTGCCTCTGGTAGATAGTCCGGCTTCGGAATCTGGAACCGGAATTAGGCTAGTGGTATTTATCCCCGCCTGCTCACAATTATCACCAGTAAATATTCATAGAACAACTACCAAATATGTTTGTTAGCACTAGTTGTTAATACGTTCGCGTGAGCACCTTTTTCCCATACAAAGTTTAGCAACGTCTAAAAAGTTCCTGCCGTAATACGTATGTATGATGATTTTTTTTAGGGAGCGCGGCGGTGTAGGCTTATGAAAATCGAATGTGTTGCGGCGCTAAGTAGATGCGCCATAGGAATTTTCCCATAAAATAGACGTCCAAAGACTTTCGGACGAAATAAATATGATAATCTAGAGGTCGTCATATTATTGCAGCATTTCATAATTTAAAAAACACGACGTTGTAAGACGTTGCTGGCGGGAACGTGTAAAGAAGAAAATGTAGGGGAGACCGGGGCAAGATGAAGTTCGGGGCGGGACGGGAAGTACGCCTCATTATCGTTAATCATTATTTGGCAAAAAAAAATTGTGATTTTGCATGATAAAATTATTAATTTTAAGAGACAAATGTATAAGTGTTACTTATTTTCTTAAAGAATTTAATTAAAGAGTATAATTGTCTTTGTACAGCGAGTTTTGTCTTAGCTATCTCATCTTGCCCCGGTCTCCCCTAATTTTAAATAAAAAATTACCGAACAATTACAACAAAATCCACCATATTAGCTTTCAGGAGATGTTTTATACTGGTAGTAGGACGGATGAGTACCACCATTTTGCCTATTTCTGCCGTGAAGCAGTAATGCGTTTCGGTTTGAAGGGTGGGGCAGCCGTTGTACTGTAAAAACGGAGACTTAGAACTCATTTCTCCAGTGGCGGTATTTACGTTGTTCATATCTATGGGCTCTGGTAAGCACTTAACAGCTGGTGGGTCTTCAGCTCGTTCCCCCACCCATTATTGAATCCATATAGAGCCAATGATAAGCGAAGTATTACGATTTCTGAAATACTAGGTTGCAAACGTTAGGCGCTACGAAGACACCAATTTTTTTTAATTGCCTTTGTAGGCAGACGCGCATATGGCCCCTCTGCTTATGAGTGGTTACCGCCGCCCATGGACGTCAGCAATACCAGGGGCAAAACCAAGTCGCTGCCTACAACTAAGTACTCTGCGCAAGCCCCGTTTGAAGAAGGACACATCATAGCGCTCGAGAAACACCATGGAGAAGAGTTCATTCCAGCAGATAAAGACCCTTTTAGGCTTGCCGATATCGGATAATGAAAGACGTGACTTCAGCCGATAAATTGCATTTATTAAGACCATTGACCTTTAGTGGTGAATCAATATCTGTTTAATCTGAAATTATTTTCAAGTTTTTATGACTATAATTGGCGGTTGCTTGATTAAAAAATGACTGCTTTTGGAAGTAAAGGCTACGTTATCTAGCATGTAAAATCTACGACTTATGCACAGTAAGTATACGCCTTTTTGTCGTCTCATTATTCTAGTGCTTGGTTACACCATGAACGTTCAAGCACAGGTTCAAAGTTCCATTCCCGTTCGAAGTCATTCTCTGCTTATTACATACATAAACATTATTTAATCGCAGGTTAAAATCCTAACTTGTGTTTATAGAGTGTGAAACAGCTGTTTGTTTAGTTTACAGTAGGCATTAGTAGGCGGGGCTTCGAGCCTACTGATTTCCATTAGCAAACGATGACTATTTTCTATCGAGTGAGCTGTATACTCGTCTACCTATAAAACATATGAAGAGTTAGTCTTTGTTCTTCGCTTTTATCATACAGCTACACTGGAATGAAGTTTGCCTACTTAAGGAAATACAAATTAATTAGGACCGATACATATGTAAGTATCTTAAGGTATTGTCAAAGCGCTATTTCGACAAAGCGGCGCGACACGATCATCCTCTTATTGTGGCCGCTGCTAATTTCCTTTCCGACCCGACAACGCCACCGTCGCCCGAAACATGTCTTGTCGGATCCTCCGGATCTTTTCTCGGTGCTTTTAGGCCCCTCAAGCACCAGTCACCGTCGTCGTCGAACTCGTCAAAGAGCTCGACGAGTGAACTAACCCAAAAACACAGCCCACTGACTTTCTCACCGGGTCTTCTCAATGGGTTGCGATTTCGAATCGGCGGTAGATTCTGCGAAGCTACTCTTGCTAGGGCTAGTGTTAACAAACTTTCTCAGGTTGATACCGTGAGCTCACCTACCGGTCCACGCGTAGCTGGAATAGCCCCATAGGCTACCAGCGAATAAGTAGAAAAAAATAATGAATAAATAAAAAAAGTTTTAAAATTGATTAAACGTTAAGCTTGATTTTGAATATTATTATTACTGGATAAACGAATAACACAACGTACCTGACACAAAACATTTACCAAAGTCAATAAATGGACAGTAGCGCTAACCATATTAGCCAAATTTCGTACGCAATTTAGAGAGGTAGAATAGCACTTCCCTCTTTTGAAATCCTGCCTTCGAAGACAATAACATAGTAAGAGAACCAGATGCACCGTGAAAGCGCCTTTACAAAACGAATCAGTTATAAATAACGTTTATAAAATCAACACGCAATTCAGATACGAGATTTATCTGATGACCTATGCGTGTCTAAAGGTTTCTGGTTTAAATTAGGTCAGACGAATACGATTTTAATTCATATCGGTACGCGTCTTCCAATATGAAGACCAAGTTTATTGTTCTTCTTCTTCTTCTTCTTTGTCGAATACTTCATTGCTGAAGGTCGTGTCCTTGAAAGCCCTTCGTGGGTCTTTGTACCCTTATTGTTAATCGAACTAATTTTTTGTTTTGATTTTATGGACCCGGTGATGGAGTGTCTAGCGCCTATGACTGTTAGGCTATCAGTTCGATTCCTACTGCGATCAAACAACTTGCGACGAATTGTCTCTCTCTGTCTTGATGAGTTTAGGTCATATCTATGTTTGTGTTCATTGAAACCTCGTTAATGATCGTAGTATGAGTGCACTGGTTTGATAATCAGAGAATGCTACTAAATCTACAACGTAAATGCGCCACACACCTTGAGATATAGTTCTAAGGTCTCAGTATAGTCACAACGGCTGTCCCACCCTTCAAACCGAAACGCATTACTGCTTCACGGCAGAAATAGGCGGGGCGGTGGTACCTACCTGCGCGTACTCACAAGAGGTCCTACCACCAGTAATTACGCAAACTATAATTTTGCGGGTTTGATTTTTATTGCACGATGTTATTCCTTCACCGTGGAAGTCAATCGTGAACATTAAATTTGTTAAGTACCTACGTATTTCATTTGAAATATTGGTACCCGCCTGCGGGATTCGAACACCGGTGCATCACTCGATACGAATGCACCGGACGTCTTATCCTTTAGGCCACGACGACTTCAAAATCCTCTATCATAAAGCATTTTTTCGCTCACACCCCTCTTACACATATCGTCTTTCACGCAATCCATCCATTTCATCTTAATTCTGCCTCGTCCTCTAATCTAACTCTAACATTTATCACCAAACTCCAAAAACCTATTTAAATGCCTAGATGGATGATAATCTCATCGCCCTTTTCATGATAATCAAGACGCACTCCTAACTATGTGTGAGGTTAATTAGCGAATGCGGTTTTGCCTTGAACTTATTATTTACAAACTAAACTAGACATCTAAAGTGCACAGTATTTCCACTTAGTATTGAAGATCATTTATGAATACGGCTCGATTTAAAAAAAAAGAATCTCAGTGTCCTAGTGGGTACACGAGGATACGACCCACCTGGTGGTGAGTGGTTACGGTCGCCCATGGACTTCAGGAATACCACGGACAGAGGCAAGCCGCTGCCTACAATTTATTAATTTTAATTTGTTAACTAGAACCCGTAGACATCCCAACTTCAAAACAAAAGTAAACCTTTTGTTTTGAAGTTGGGATCAATTTTCTAGTACAACGTATGTCCAACCCTTCAAACCAGAGCGCATGGCTGCTTTGCGACAGAAATTGGTAGGACAACAGTACATACCCGTGCGGACTCAAAATAAGTTCAATTACAAAAATTCATAAATATTTCCGACTTCATTTTGTTACTCGATTTTAATTTCTTATCGTGGAGATCGTTCGTGAGCACGTGTTTTGTATTGTTACGTATTTACCTTCAGTAAAAGTCTACGTGATTTGAACCTCTGGACATGGTTGCACGAAAATTCATACCCCGGGTATTCTACATACTAAATTCTGTGATGTTGGCATGCATGAAGGCTCTAACACATCTTCTAAGCGTTACTTAACTAACATAACCATTAATAAAGCATAGAATAACCTAAAATAACATCAGATTTCGTAAAATATGTTTTATTTTCTAACTGTAATGTAACTGCACATCAAAGTAAATTTCGTATATGAAAATGAGTGTGAATGCGCGTGTTTGTTTGTTTGTTTGTTTGTTTGTTTGTTTGAGATGGATTTACTCGCGCGTCTTAAACTCTATCAAGACTCAATTTTACTTCGAATCTTGGAACTTCTTTTTTTTCCCTACCTATGCTGATAGCCTTGAGAGGCTATTTCAGTTTCTCCTTGACGTGTAGGTGATCTTACGGGGCTCAAACCGGGAGTGTTGTTAACACTGGTTCTAGCAGGAGCAGTGCTTCGCAGAATCTATCACCGGATCAGAAACGCGACCCACTGAGAAGATCCGGAGAGAAACTCAGTGGGCTGTGTCGATGGACTAATTCGCTCGTCGAGCCTTTCGTCCCACCGTTATTGGATTGGGAGGATCCGTAATGAGTGACCCTTCAATGAAATTGTAGTACATCAATACATAGTACCATCAACGTCCGACAGATGGCACCATTAACATTAACAAACGGATGTACTTTTACACATTCAGAGAGATGTCACAGTTGAACGTGGCCTAGTTTAATATGTAACAAACAATATTAATAAGGCCAAGGATCAACATGTATTAGGAGCGTCTTATGCGGCGAACTCTTCACGAAAATCTGTTTGGTTAAATGCCTTTTAAAACCGTGTAACACTAATTAAGTGTCTCTGTAAGACATTCTCACTACAATTCTGAGGTGACAACACTTTGCCTTGACCCGAGACGGGGTCGAAAACGGTTCTACATAGGCCAATTAAAAACGATTGTTATAGGATCATTTACACCGAGATGTACACATAAAGATAGAACTAAATACCTTTTAAGCATGCTTTTACGTATGTTTGCGTGCTATAGAATCTTTGAACGTCATTTTCATCTTGACGGTCATACTTAAAGACGTTGTGTTGTTTTCAAAATTTACACACGCGTCAAGGAGCGATGACAAAATAACAACTTTATGGCTAGAAACAGTGCTCGACCAACAGTCCGCAGTGACCGATACGGAACGTATGAAAACAGTGTAAAACGGAGCGTTAAGATGTGAGTGACAGAAAGCGGTAAGAAAGGGAAGAGAATGACAGAAAAGGAAGATGGCGAAGACGGTTAAAAAATAAGCAAGCCGTAATAAAAGTGTTAATTAATATTTAATTATTATTATAACAGAAGATTTTGGAACAGTGGAAGTTTTATTTTATGCGCTGCGATCTCTATTCTACAGATATATATTTTTTCCTACCTGCTGCAACTAGCCTCGAAAGGTGTACTAGCTTCGCCGGTTTCGGTAGGCAGCGGCTTGGCTCAGCCCCTGGCATTGATGAAGTCCATGGGCGACGGTAACCACTCACCTTCAGGTGGGCCGCATGCTCGTTTGCCTACTAGGGCAATAAAAAAAATAAAAAAATGTGTAGGCGAGATCACGGGTCTCAGCCTGGAAGACTTTTCGAAAATCATATTAGAGGACATCACACCGCGCTATATACTACGAATTTCAACAGGGCCAAAAAGGTCTAACTTGAGAATTAAATTAAATTCGATTTATATAGCCATAACAGTAAACATTAAAGAAAGTTGAACGCGTCTTTGCGCGGTCTCAATGAAAACGCAAGTATGAAACCTGAGCTGCTGTTTCATTAATGAGCGGAGCGGATTTTTTAAGAGGTCCGAAAATAACAAAACGTTCCGGTGTACCTTCCATTTAAGTATAACCGAGATCGATTGATTTTATCATGTATATTATATGTATGTATATAAAAATGATTATGGTTCTATTGTCAAAGACTATTTAACCTTCTACAATCACAGATTTCGCCAAGGCTACACTATAGATAAATAATATTCAAGAAAAACAGTATTAATCTATTCACAACTAGACCACAGACTTTAACAATAAATAAAAGAGTATATATGGGTGAGTATGTGTGTCAAATGATAGAGTGTGCAATGTTTTTTTATGTATTTCATGGTTTTTTTTTGCATAATTTTAAAGAAAAATTACCATTCTGCACTCCTTCTCTATAAGTGTAGGAAATTTGATACTCCTCCATCCGCGCAATTTTCATTAAAAGAGGTACACAGTTTTTGCTTTACGTATTACTATATAGATTTATCTTTTAAATGTGAACCCAAAAACAGCTGTATACAATAATCGCTTTCGCTCATGAGCGTGACGCTGCGGCACCGTTATGTAAGCCAGTAAAGGTCAAGGCGAGAGAACTGGCTCATCGTGTTCTCGAATTATATTTTAAATTTTAGATCATTCCGTACAAGGTATGGTTTTGTACGTGTTTTTTTCACAGGCCTGCCTATTTCGTTCATCTCATGCCGTCATCTCGTTTTTACCATCACACCACCCGCCATCGGAGTAGAGTTCATCCATACTACCTGGAGCCACTGCGGTCATCCACAGTGCGTTTCCAGAGGTCTTTTTTGCCACGTACCATCCGACTATAGAATGAGCTCCCCTCCACGGTGTTTCCCGAACGCTATGACTGTCCTTCTTCAAACGAGGCTTGTGGAGAGTATTAAGCAGTAGGCAGCGGCCTGGCTCTGCCCCTGGCATTTCTGAAGTCCATGGGTGACGGTAACCACTCACCATCAGGTGGGCCGTGTGATCGTCTGACTACAAGAGATATAAAAAAAGTGTGATAAGGAGTAATGATGCGTTCCTCTTTATATAACGGGGTACGACGGTCCTTAAACTTAGACTCGATGTGTTTTAAGATGTCATGCACTTTTTTCCCTACCTACGCTAATAGCCTTGAGATACCATATCAGCGTTACCCAAGCGTGTAGGTGAGCTCTCGGGGCTCAAACAGGAGGTGTTGCTAACACTCGCCCTAGCAAGAGCCGTACTTCGCAGAATCTATCACCGGATCGGAAACCCGACCCACTGAGAAGATCCGGCGAGAAACTCAGTGGGCTGTCATGCACACCGATCGTTCGTGGATCACCATAATAACCATAAAGTCGAATCTATAGTGAAAAATCTGTTTTACGAACTCGTGCGTAGTTTGGTTTGTATGCTTCCTGTAGTAAGTAAATTAGTTAATGTAATCTCATTCTAAACAAATTGCGATTTCAAAAATAAAAACTACATACACGCTCTGAACAAAAAAGAAGAAATAATTTTTAAGTTCGACTAGCTTATTCTATAGCTTTATAAAGACCACTAGATTTTTAAAGTATCATACAAGTATAATTTGTTTTTGGTAAATAAATATGTATTAATAAATATAATAAATATTTACTGACAACCACGCCACGTTAACTGGTCCCGTGGTAAGTTCGTAAAGAACTTGTGTTACAGGTACCAGATAACGGAAATAAATGTAAGATTTTTATTATACACATACATATATTTAATATACATATAATATACATAACCCTGGAAAAGACATTTTATATTATTCATACAAAATATCTTCCCTTGACCGGATTCGAACCTGCGACCACCTTGTGTAGTGACCATATCACTTACCACTACACCAGACCGCCGTCAAATAAACGGCAAAAATATAAAATAAACAATCAATTTTTACTATGGCAGTTAATGTGATTGATTTTTTTTGCCATTATAGGCAGACGAGCCTAAAGCCCATCAGATTGTAAGTAGATACCGCTACTTATGGACATCAGCAAGACTAGGATCATAACCAAGCCGCTCTCTACCGCTAAGTACTTTCCACGAAACTCGGTTGAGGAAAAACATGTCATAATGCGCATGCGCTCAGGAAACACCGTGAAGAGTAGTTCATTCCAAAGAAGGATGGTTCGTAGCACAAAAATTAACTATAAAATGGCTATTACTTCCATTAGGACCAATTATGGTAGGAAGATTTAATTTGACAATCTGAATACCCGGTCGCAAAGAAACAAATAGGTCACAAATAATTCAGTATATCTAAAAATCATAGACACGGGGTGCCGCAGACAGTCATCCAAATTTTATTGCAATTATCTACAATTGACTGCTCACGCGGAGTTTGTAAATCCACAAAACATACAGAAACACCTCACAACCATTTATCGACTAGTCCAGCGGCTCTCAAACACCTTATCGCGACACATTAGAGTATCGCAAAACCTCTGTCAAGTTTGTCCCGAATTTACTGATAACATATTTTGTATTTAAGATTCCCGGAAGATATATGCATCTGTAGGGTACATATGAGTAAATATAAAACTCCTTATTTAATGTTATCTGTAGAACTACGTTTATTAAACAAATACTGTAATAAAGTAAATGTACCTAAAAGTAGGTTGTTACTTGAACTATAAAAAAAAAGTAGTAAGTATACAAAGGTGTCGCGAATTGGCAAATAAAATAGTATGTAATCTTTGCTGAATAAAAAGTTTGAGGACCGCTTAACTAGCATTGCCTCAGAGCTAGAAGTGCTGTAACCAAACTCGACAATTTTTACAGCAAATAAAAATTAGCGTAAACAATTTAATAAAACACGGAACGATCAGTTCTGCCTTACGAAAGCATTAACAATATACAGAAACATTTCCCATCGTGTAGACCGCGGACTCAATTTCTTATGAAATGAAGAAACATGTAGACGATTTAAAATGGAAAATGGTATAGGGGCATTAGAACCCTTCGAAATCCTTCGTGCAATATAAAACCAAATCCTTTACGTGAATCGTATTGTTTGCCCGCACTGGTAGATACCACCATCCTGCCTAGGAGTCTGCCGCTAAGTAGCCATGTGCTCCTGACAAAATAGTGGGACTGTTAAACAAAAAATGGCATTTGCGCTTAAATTAAGGTAATTCATGTTGTGATGTCTACGGGCTGTGAGTGCGCTCACTCAAATATGCAATACATTTATTTTAAACAAAACACCAAAGCGTATTACGCCTGCACCAGTATCTCCAAGATCACGGGTTGTTGTAACGATACAATGACGTTCACACGGCTACCGTTGCTAAACCCGGCCGAACTCTAAACGTAATCGACAATGTTATCTCGCATTATTCTGAGATTCCGCGCGATTCAGTCGCAGATAGCCCTGGCCTATATCATTGAAGGTGTCTTTGACGGCTTATTCTATCGTAGGTAAATTAAAACATAAGTCGTCGTGGCCTAAAGGATAAGACGTCCGATGCATTCGTATGTAGCGATGCATCGGAGTTCGGATCCCGCCGGCAGGTACCAATTTTTCCAATAAAATACGTACTTAACAAATTTTCACGTTTGCCGAACAATATCGTGCAATAAAAGGCCAACCCGCAAAGTTATAATTTGCGTAGTTACTGGTGGTATGACGTCTTGTGATACGGAAAGATAACACCAACCTGCCTATTTCTGCCGTAAAGCAGTAATGCGTGTCGATTTGAAAAGCGGAACAGCCGATCTACTGTTAAAAGTGAGACCTTAGAACTCATGTCTCAAGGTGGGTGGCGGCATTTACGTTGCAAATGTCTATGGACATCGGTAACCACTTGACACAAGGTGGGCCGTGGTGAGCTCGTCCATCCATCTAAGCAAGAAACAAATGCTACTTCCCGTCAATACCACCGTTACCATCACGAATTATCGTGCACTTTTGCAAACTCGGGAGAGACTCCCTCCCCCTCCCTGCCTAGTAAGGCAGGGGTGACTAAGTGGGGCATGGTAGGCGCCGGCAACTATACTATCGATCGCAGCAGGCGGCCACTATTGACGCCCTAAGCACGTGCTAAGGCTTTTGATTCCCTTCCGTGTTTCTGGACGTTGCTGCCGCACTCGTTTGCTCTTTTTCGTTAACCTATACGAGGCGCCATGTCCTCACATGCTTCAATAATCGACATACTAAGCTGGGGCATTGTGGCATTTATCCATATTTATCTGGGGGCATTTATCCATACAACAGAGACACAATATCGTGTCTCATAAAATAGTCATAAACTACTACATATTATGTGTGTTCTTTGGTTTGTGCGCTTCGTAAACACAATCGATCTTTACAAGATAACCTATTATGAAGACGAATTAATTTGTGTAGAATTTAACGATTATAATATAACAACGATTTTTGTGCATTTAAAATATAATCTGATCAAAGAACTATGTATAATAATTATAACAAGGAAGTGCTCTATTATGTGTAATTAAAACCAATTTTAATTGTTATTTATTGTTCTACGTGGAGGAAGATCTTCGAGAAATAGATCTATTAAAAATATCGTTAATCTTTTGTTTTAAATTATTTTCCATTTCAATACCCCATTTTCGTTGGATAATTGAGGTTTTTGTTTCTTGGTAATTAATGGTTTCTAGGGTCTGAATACTGCGTTCATTTACTGGTGCCGAACCGTGTAATTTCCCCGTGGGTTAGTTAACGTGGGTTTCGATTCGAAGTCCAGATTACCCTATAACCCATTGAAACAAACACTCTTTGGTGTTAACGAAAAAGTAAAGATCAGAAACTGCACTTATATTTTTGCCTTCGGATCCAAGCATTTACGCCTCACCTGACCGTGAGTCGCAAAACAATTACACATTAGTTTGGAGGGTGAGACAGCCTCCTCATGATTCAGTCATGAGGACTCAAGATGAACCACTGTGTTCCAATAAAACACCACACCAAAAGCGCTGGCGAAAAAACTCAGCGGACTTTGTTTTTAAAACGCCTTTTTAGCTTCATGCATTTTACTGATAATAGGACCTCTTGTGATTCCGCATGGGTGGGTACCACAACCCCACCTATTTCTGCCGTGAAGCAGTAACGCGTTTTGGTTTGAAGGGTGGGGCAGCGTATCCGAATATCGTAATATACAACTGCTCCTACCTGGCATCCCGTCTCCATGTCAGCGTAGTATCCCGCCGCTCGTCCTCGACACGTGAAGCTGGTGGGTGGTATCTTCACCTGAGGAGTGTCACTCTGGAACAAAGATATTATTGTATCAAAATTATGTCAAGGTTCGGCCGATGATCGAAATCCCACCCTAATCACTGACGACTCGATATTTAAATTAATTTATTATACTACAGTTATCTACTATACTACAAGTATATTTTACTCCAGAAAGGAAAAATTTACCCTTTCCATCCCTTTTAAATCAAGCGCATACATTAAAGTATTAAAATCGAAAAACAAAAAAATTACAATTCCTCAGTAATTCATTTTTGGCGTTTACCAAAAAACAAGAATTTTAGATTAAGCCGCTTCAATTCTAAAGGCGCGATATTGTAAACACCACTCTCTTCTTATAAAAGGAAATTTAAGCAAACGGGTCGTGGAAGTCTATGCAGGTATTGTCTGCAGTTACCTAGTGGGTCCGACACACATTCAACTCGCTCGATCAACCCCTAGGCAAAGAAAGTATCGGTTACAACACTATGACGTCATTTCGGTATATTTTACAAGAATAATTCCTCATACAATTGCGAACTAAACTGGCTCCAATTACTGCCGCACCCTTCTCTTCCTGGTCTTGCTAAATGCAGTCCGTTTCCCGGCTGATAAGTTCTGGCTACTTGGCAATAAGCAAGCAGTTTTATTCTGACGCTTCACATTAAACTAAATGTTTTATGCACAAGAAAGACAGTATTACTCGTAGAAGTAAAGTCCCTTCAGTAAAAATAAACGAGAGAATAAGAACTATGGCGATATATCACTCACTCATTTTCGCATATGACATTTAGAATCTAAATTCGATTGTTAACATCAGGAAAAGACAGCGTAGAATTTCTCTAGGATCATGTGTGATTAGCTTCTATATACAATACGTACATAAAACATATTTATCGGAGTTTTTTTTTGTTTCCGAAGGTAGGTGAACATTACAGTTTGTTGATGATTAGCTGATATGCGCATTTCAATTCACAAATCAAACTATCAGTCGACTTGTGGTCGTTGAACAGTAGATAGACGATACAATTTTTTTCAATGTAACTTCCAGCTCAGCGGTCACGGCTCAACTGGATCGCGTAACTCTAATACAGAAGTTCACAGGTACATCGTTTGTCAATCTTTAGAAATATGCATAGATTATACACTTAATATATTTGAGATTGGAAATATGAGTACAGTATTTGACCATCGTCAAAATAGATTGAGGGGAATCGGGACGCTTTCCAATTCTTACACAAATTCAGCTGTTTTTCTTAGGTAAAACCAATAAAATTGTTCCGCAGGCTTAAATTTTCATATACAATGCATTATTTGATATATTTCATTGAAAAATATACACAACACTTAAAAAACTAGCTTGACCTGATTCATCTTGGCTTTTGGGGTGAATCGGGGAACGTATGGGGACAATAGAGTTTTTCGATAGGGGTGGCACTGTTTAGTTGTTAGGTAGGTAGTTTAGGTAATTAATACCTTTAGGTAATTAGTAACTTTAGGTAATTAACTTTTCAATAGCTTTAATCAGTTACAAAGCTCTGATGACTAAATTAAACTATTTAATATTCATAAACACTAAATAAAAGTCATTTTCTATTCAACAAATTTAAATCTCACAAAAGCATTGTGACAACCAAGATCTATTCCCTATTCTACCTTTAGTCCCTATTCCCTCCAATCTACGGTACTAACGCCGTAATGATTGACTCAGTGGTGTAGTAGTTAGAGCCTGTTGTGCCGAGAGTCGTGGTTTCGATTCCCACATCGGGCAAATATTCGTGTGACGAAAAAGTTTGTTTGTTCTTTGTCTAAATGTTTATTATCATATGTGTATATATTTAAACGTATACAATTATGTATATCAGTCTAGTAGAAGTATAAATGTGAAAATTTGTATTATCACTACATAGTATAAAACAAAGTCGCTTTCTCTGTCCCTATATCTGTTTGTCCCTATGTATGCTTAAATCTTTAAAACTACGCAACGGATTTTGATCCGGTTTTTTTAATAGATAGAGTGATTGAAGAGGAAGGTTTATATGTATAACTAGCGACCCGCCCTCGCTTCGCTTCGGAAACATTAAAACATACATGAAACCAAAAAAATAAAAATAAAAAAAATTAAAAAAAAGTAGCCTATGTTCATCAGGGACAATGTCGGCTTCTAATGGAAAAAGAATTTTTCAAATCGGTCCAGTAGTTTCGGAGCCTATTCGAAACAAACAAACAAACAAATCTTTCCTCTTTATAATATTAGTATAGATATAGATAACATCCATTAAATAGTGGAGAAATCAATAATAAATTACCGTTTCCGAAGCGAAGCTAGGGCGGGTCGCTAGTTTGTTTATCAATTACACAAAAATGGCAAAAGGGATTTGAATGAAATTTCGCAGATAGATAGCCTGTAAGTCAAGACAAAGAAGATACTTTTTATCATGGTAACTACATGAAACGGGCAACACCTGGTATAGCTGCTTTAGTAAATACGAAGACATACCCTAGTTCGTGATTCTATGGTAACAACGTGCCTACGAATCGTCTGATTATTCATAGACCAGAGAATGACACAAGCAATTATCTATCCAGAATAAAGGCAACGAATTTCATTATTTCTGAATTACAAAATGAACGCAGGTAAAATTTCGATTCACGTCTAGTCTTCTATATATATAAAAATGAATTGCTGTTCGTTAGTTTCGCTAAAACTCGAGAACCTGCTGGACCGATTTGAATAATTTAAGTCTTGAATTATTTGTGGAAGTCCAGAGAAGGTTATAAAGGTAGATAAATATGAAAATGCTCGGAATAATATAAAAACAAACAATTTTGTTTTTCCTTTGATGTGTCCCCCGTCTGACGGATTCCGTTTATTTGCTTTAAGTTTATTTTATACAAAAGTTTAGGTCTTTTATTTATCGATTGAGACACTACGAAGTCTGCCGGGTCAGCTAGTGCTTAATAAAACTTTCTTAGCTACGAAATAAGTACAAAACCTTCTCTTCCTGTACTTGCGCAATGCTCTTTGTCCGAGTTGCGTAGACTTAACCAGCCGTTCTTTGTGTTAGTGCTTCCTAGATTAAGTGATAACACATGTTTTTATCCACGGAACGCGTGTTTTGCTCCTTCGGTTGAGAGCGGAAATTACCGAAACTTTCCGGTAGTTTTTTTTCCACAACATATTTATCTGAATTGTTGGTCTGGTAAGATAAAATTTTAAAATTTATCAAGTGAACTTATATTTTCAAACAACGCACTATACCTACTGTGGTATTTTAGTACATATGTACACATATATCTAAACCCGGAACCGTTGACATTCTCTCTGTTTTATTATACTTAGATAAATTATTTTATTGCATAGCTATTGCATAACATTCAATGAGTAAGTACCGGTAAAATGGGGCGTTTAGGGATTGAGAGGCGAATCGGGAAAAAACCGGGAAAATCTTTCGACGCTCAATATAAGTTTTATATTCGTTGCAAAATCTTCCATTTTTTGTAGTTTAATAGTAGAATGTTGAAAGTTCACAAAACAACTCTGAATATGCATGATAATAGCTGCTAACTTATAAAAAATCGCGTTNGCTTTGACTACATTTTTCTTTAGCAGACGCTTGGTTCGAAAGACTTCCTAGGGACGAACTTCTTGGCCGATTTAAAAAGAGGCTAGGATGGAATGCCTGCTGAACTAACTTCTTTTGACCAGTAGCATTTACTGGCATAGAAGCCTGGGTTGCCACTTCTATGCCGTCTTCGGTAGCAGATTTCACACCCTCCGGCCCGGGTACCAGCGGGCGCCGGGGGTTAGCCGGGGCGCATGACAAATCACACTCATTACTCTGACTTTCCATATTTTTATAAAGGGGTTGGGAGAAATACTAATGATACTTTCCCAAGGTACCATCGCCACTCTTATTTATATATATTTAATTTGATTTATTTTTTATTTATTGCATATAATATGAATAGACGAGCTAAAAGCCCACCTGGTGCTGGCCCAAATGGTTACCGGAGCACATAGACATCTACAACGTAAATGCCGCCACCTACCTTGAGATATAAGTTCTAAGGTCTCAGTATACTCGTAGTTACCACGACTGCCCCACCCTTCAAGCCGAGCGTTACTGCTTCGCAGCAGAAATAGGCAGAGCGGTGGTTCCTACCCGTGGGGACTCACAAGAGGTCCTACCACTAGTAATTTGTATGAATTAGGTGCTATTGTCCTGCTTACTTCTGCTGCGATGCAGTCGAGCCTTCCAGTTCCTTATTGTGTATTTAAAAAGGCTTAAGATGACGTTACGCATTGTTTATAATAAATCATATCTCGTGATAGCAGCGACCTACTTCACAACATATAACAATATCAGAGGCGTTCTCGTTTAAGCATCACTAATTTAAAAAAAATGCGAATCTAAAATCATATACCTACCGGCCTCACCATTTACTAATATATAATAACTACTAACATATTCAACTAATATATTCAACAAGGAACATAGATGGATACCTTTCAATGATTCTAAGCGCTTCGTACGGGTATAGTGAATGCATTACTCATAACATGTTGAGTAGAAGGCACGGCGTAGCAAATTCGAACGAATGTGTGTAAGCCTGTGACCCAAGCTGAATCATTTCTCATTTTCGACGGCTACGTGTATACTAAATTATTATGTTTTGGTTAAAATAATCCTACTGCGTGTCCATGGTTCACTTCCTCCTCCTTCAATCGATCGCTCATTGCTGAGCATCGTGATGCGCCCGCCTGTGACCTTTTTTGTGATTTTTAGCCACTTATGTCGGTCTTTTTTTGTTGTTGTAGATGTTTTCCTACCTATTCTAGTAACCTCAAGAAGGGGTTATTTTAGATTTACCGAACTAGTGGGTGAGCTCATGGGGCTCAAACCTGACGTTGTTGCTAACACGAACCCTAGCAAGAGCAGTGCTTCGCAGAATCTACCACCGGATCGGAAACGCGACCCACTGAGAAGATCCGGCGAGAAACTCAGTGGGCTGTGTCTGTGGGTTAATTTACTCGCCGAGCCCTTCGTCGCAAGTGATGGGTTCGACGAGAACGATGACCGTTGCTTGAGGTACCTAACAGCACCGTTAATGTACCAGGAGGATCCGAAATGACATATTTTGCATGACGTCGACTGATTACCATTCGGTCCGTAGGATCGGGAATGTCGTATATCGCTCAGTGGCACAGTGAAGTGCGTGGCTCAGTCGCGTGTACAGATGCTCGGACACTTGGTCACTCCATCTTTTACGGTTCCGACCTCTGGATCGTCTTACATCCACTTTACCCATCACTATGACTCTCTTCATGGTTCACTTAATTCCTCATTATTCTTTTCGAGTTTAATGGACATGTGTCATATCGTACCTGAATTTTTAAAAATGGTGCGCGTGCAACTTCTACAAGTGAAAGAAGTGAAACTTCTTTAACGGCGTGTAGCATTATGGCTTTCTTCATTTTTCATCGCTAAATAAATTTTCTTTTGTAGTGGGGAATGCTGTGTTTCCCTCTCTCCACGGTCGAGTGGTTCCCGAGACGCTCTATCTATTTTCTCACTCTCATTCTTCCTAAATTGTATCTTTTCTCTGTAGCCGTAACGAATCTTTTGCGAGTTAAATTTTACTCCCAACGTGCCTAAGAAGTTTCACTTCGAAAACGGATCTATACCTCAAATTAATCGAAAAATACTTTTACTAAGCCAGGCTTTTTTATTTGAATATTTATATTTATATTTTTTATTTGATTTTTCTTTTCCTCCTTTTTATTTGAAGTCATCCTGCTCTAAAACATAAGACTCATGTACCTACTCATAACAAGTCATACTATTATACCGGTGTTTGAATCCCGCCGTGGTCACCAAACTTTCTAAGGAATAACTTCGCAATACGACTTCCACAATCAAAGAGCTACACCGCGTAATAAACTGAAACATTTATTACGTAAAAAAAATAAGCCAGGGCCCATCCGTATGGTTTCTTCTCGGAAACCACGAGCAGGTTAAAGTCACATCCGTTCAAACAGACACTCCGAATTCCCCATATCGGTAGATGCAAACACTTTCGCAACATCAGGCGACAGATCATCAATAATACGAGATTTTGCAAGACCGTCTTGTCTGTATGTCACTGAATCTTATTACACGCTCCACGATGCGCGTGTAAACCTGACCGGCTTACTTACAATCGTCTTAATTAACTTTTGAGAATAGTTATTTTGAATATTCGGTACAGCAAATAGAATTTATTTCACTATGTGCAATATCTATCTGCAAATATTCTCAAGAGACTCTTCTGGCTTTCCCAACCTAAGGTAATTTGTTAACATCCGCCCCAGCAAGAGAAGTGCTTCGCTAAATCAACCACTGGATCGGAATCGCGACCTACTGAGAAGATCCGGCGAGAAACAAAATTGGCTTTGAGAGCTTGCAGTTTTTTTAATTGCTTAGTTTGGGTGGACGAGCTCACAGCCCACCTAGTGTTAAATGGTTACTGGAGCACATAGACATCTACAAGGTAAATACCGCCACCCACCTTGAGACATGAGTTAAGGTCTCAGTATAAGGTAGTTACAGTTTAGTGTTTCATGATTGCTTTTTCGGTCGAGTCTGACATTGGGCCCAGCAGCCCTCATTAGACCACCACACACATATCAGTAGTGTACTTTTTATTTTTGTTTCTATAATAGTATCTAGAACACAGAAGAAAATCCCCCGCATAAGGTCGTTGAGATAATACCTCTGGGACAGCCCTAGCCTCAAAATTGTGACCACATAATAATCACACCGTAGCAACCAGCAACTAGACATTTCGACCGTAATATTAGCATTCCACATACGCTTAAACAAAATGTATTATAAAAATCCTGCTATGCGTCATCGAAAACTAAATAATTAATCATTTAAAATTTTAAGAATAATTTAACATACTGGTCCGAACACGGTTGTCCAAACACTTGAACTGGACCTGTTTTCATACGTTTTTCAATAAAGTCACTTAAATAAATTAATACCAGCAGACGAGCAAACTAGTCACGCGGTCCTGAACATAACCGTTGTCAATGTCACTGGCCACTATATCAATAAGAAATCTGTTTATATCAAGCTATTTGATTACCTTTGTAGGTTGTACGAACGAACATACGACCTCATAGTGATCAGTCACCGTGGCTCATGGACATCAGCAATACCAGGCTGTACTGGTTATTGCTACAATGCGGCAAGCTCTTCAATCACCAGTACATTAGGACGACAGAGAGCCTTTTTAAAAATGAAACTTAATCCGTCAATACAAACATGGCGAGATGTAAGCTATTTCTCAATTGCGTGTATTGTTAAATTTTTAAGCCTCTTAAGAAAACATAAGGTTAATACATTTAAATTTATATTTCGTTCTATACGTTAAAATTGTAAATATCTCATTGGGTTCAGAATTTACAATCGACTTATGAGAGATGATTTGACTCAGGAGTGATTTTACAAATTCGTGTTAATATTGTGTAATATTTCGCGATCTAGTCACAGCGAACTGCGAAGCGCGTTATATTTTTACCAGCGGTTAATATTTTTCGTATAAAAACAATACGCGCTCAAATTTCCTATGAACAAGCATAAGGTATGCTTACTTAGTCATCTCTTTACGCCTAAACTATACCACAAATTTTAATATCATTCTTCTAATGGTTATCTGATTAATGGCTCTATGAGTCATTTAAAAGGCCCGAGGAAAAGCCTTATAGAGAAACCATGACACAATTTTCTTGAATTTTTTCATTTGAAAATTCTTTCCTATCGGATCGAAACCTTAACAGATACCGCGACCAAAGTAATTTTCTTTGATATTTTCATTTTCTCTTCCAGAGTTTCACACTGTATTTTAAAAGAAGAAATATTCGAAAAATAAGAGTACTTTTAATTATGTATGATAACTTCCAACAACCACAGAAAATACTATAACTATATCAGTTTATAGACATCGACAGACAAAATAAATAAACCAAAGTGTAAGGGCATTGGTAAACGCAATCGATACATGTTGACCATTAAATTTTCAGTACACACTAGGTGTCCGCTTTTTTGAACTATGCTGCGTAAGTTTTCAGTAGATGGCCTTTTTTTATTTGAATACAGCGCCAAAAGGTGCTTTTGTGTGGAGATTAAGAAACGACCTATACAAATATAGGTTAGAAAGGGAAATCTTGAAACTACATACATATATTACGGAGCATCGATTTAAATGACACGAAACAATAAAATCTATAGGCCATGTTGCCTATTTAGGAAGCGTCGTCCATTGTAATGTAATAAAATTTATTGTTCTACAGTCCTCTTGTTAGATTTTAAATCATTCGGAATCCATTAAACGAGCCGTTTTGGAAGTCAAATTGAGATTTTATTTGACAGCTTTTGATTCAAGGTCGAATTGAATTCGAAAATGAAATTTGAAATAGTCTTATAAGGAGTGTTGGTTTCTCTAGATGGATATGGTTCCACGGTATCGCTGTCTGATGCTGTGCAAGCATCGAAGTCTCTAGTTGAAACACCGTAAAACCGAAGCTGATTTCGATAGGCACGTTTTAAAATTACACTGAAATGACGAATAAAGAACTAAAACACAAGAATTCCAAGACAATTATTATATGGCAAACCAGAGGGCCACAGAAGCCGTGGTAGGCCGAAACTCCGATGGTAAGATAGCGTGGAGCACGACCGCAAAGTTATCGCTGTCAGGAATTCGAAGGAGAAAGCCCTGAACAGAGCAGTCTGGAGAGACATACTGGACCACCCTGGGCCCTAAAGCCTACGATGATGATGACCTTTGAAACGGGCCGTTACTGAGAAGGATTGAAAATAAAAACGATTTAAAATGATAACTATGTAACGTAAGAACGTGTTGTTGTAAAGTTATTTGACAGCTTATGCTAAGCATATTTAAAATCATATATACTTATAAAGAATAATATTTAAAATGAGAGGAACATGTACGATATAAAAAGACTAAGTTGTTAATCGCATTTTCTTCGCTTTTCCCGCATAGTAGCAATTATTACGGCTTAACCTCGCATTTAATATTTTGGTTTAAATCTATTACAACGTTATTCATCAATGTTTGAATTACACAGATTGACGAACGAGCCCGCGAGCCACCCGATGTTAAATGGTTACCGGAATCCGTAGACCCCAAAACAGAGATATAAGGTAGAGTCGAAACTGAAATGAAACCTTTGTGTTTAGGCTTCGGTAGCCACTTACTGTCTTCGCAGAGTCATTGAATACTTCGGTCACATTACAAGGAAGGATAGTAACAATCTTGAGAGGCTCATCGTAACCAGTAAAGTGGATGAGAAAAGGCCTTAGGAGCGCAGCCCAATACGTTGATCCGACCAGATCCGCCCCACTCTTGATTCCACATTTCACAACGCCCTCTACACTGCCAGTCACAAGAATAGATGGAGAATGATTGTGCGTGCGAAGGTGATAGATACAAAAGGGTGGTCACGACCCTCAGCAGTGAGGAATATGACGCAAGGGGAAGGGGGGGAGCAGGCACTTAACATGAAGTGGAACGTGTGCTATAGTCTATTCCAATTACGAAGTCCCTTTTTACACTTCTTAAACTCTTCACGTTTCGCTTAATCCATATACCTATGCTATATACAGTCAAACCTGGGTAAGTGAGAACTGGATAAGTGAGACAACTCTATAAGTGAGAGCCAGGACCCGTCATTTTAAGCTCCCTAAACCTCTATTAGCGAGAAACAGAAACCTTAGTAAGAGAGAGTCGTTTTTCCCTCATGGACCTCCTTAAGTGAGACTGCTACTTATCTTTACCTCTATAAGCGACAGTCGAGCTTTATTTATTTATATTATTTAGGAGGAACAAATGACAAAACAAATTATAAATTTAATATCTGCTATTTTATGACTCATTCTAACTTTCGTGGAACTTCCTACCATTGTTTTTGTATTGTTTTCTTGTCAATATTGAACCTGTTCTATTTCGTGGAACTAAATAACGTTGTTATTTTATCGCATTCTTTTCGAATGGACACGTGTTCCTGTGTACCGTCCTGTTTGTCGGACTTACTCAGTTTATCGTTAATCAATTGCGAAGGAAAGTTCTGTTCTGCATCATGTCAAAACGGAAAATTAAAGTACTGTCATTAAGTGATAAACTTAAAATAGTGAATGCGTTTGAATCCAGAAAATCGCGAAATGAAATTCAGAGGGAGCATTAGCGAGAAACTCGGGTTAGTGAGAAACCTCTATAAGCGAGAATGAGAATGTGCTCCCTTGAACTCTCGCTTATCCAGGTTTGACTGTATATAAAAATGAATTGCTGTTCGTTAGTCTAGCTAAAACTCGAGAACGGCTGGACCGATTTGGTTAATTTTAGTCTTGAATTATTTGTGGAAGTCCAACGAAGGTTTATAAGGTTAATAAATATAAAAATGCTCGGAATTAATAAAAATAACAAATTTGTTTTTCCTTTGATGTGTCCCCCGTCGGACGGATTCCTTTTGTTTGTTTTAAGTTTATTTTATACAAAAGTTTAGATCTTTTATTTATCGATTGAGGCACTACGAAGTCTGCTGGGTCAGCTAGTTTGAAATAATAATCATTTTTCGTTCATGGTCGTAAATATCATTTAAAAAAATACACAATCAATCTAAATCATTATACAATTAATTCACAGACACAATAACATAATAATAACATGTGTCAAATGGGACTTCGTAATTGGAATAGAGTATAGTCATTCAATCTAAGAAAAAAAAAAGTAAAAAAAAACTGTAAAGTTTTAGCAAAGAATCAATATTTGGTAAAGCGTAGATGGAACAATCTAGGCGCCCAAGTGGGCGAACCGTAGGCGCATATAGACGGCTCCACACATGCATAGCTTGTATTAAAATTAGAAAACCTGTTACGAACGTCCGACCTTCATTTTACATATTATCATTTAACAAAATAGTTTAATATAACGATGACATGTTATGTTTGAACTTGATTCTCGCTTAATTCAATATTGGCGGAACGTGAACGCCTATTCTCACTACTCCACCACTCAGTCATGAAAACGATGTCTCTATTATATCAAAGATTAAGAACAAAAATTTCATGTTATTGTGGGTTTTTTTTATTGCTTAGATTGCTGGACGAGCTCACAGCCCACCTGGTGTTAAGTGGTTACTGGAGCCCATAGACATCTACAACGTAAATACGCCACCCACCTTGAGATATAAGTTCTAAGGTCTCAAGTATAGTTACAACGGCTGCCCCACCCTTCAAACCGAAACGCATTACTGCTTCACGGCAGAAATAGGCCGGGTGGTGGTACCTACTCGTGCGGACTCACAAGAGGTCCTACCACCAGTAATTACGCTAGTTAAAATTTTGCGGGTTTGATTTTTATTACACGGTCTTATACCTTCACCGTAGAAAACTTGGTACACACCTGGGATTCAAACACCGGTGCATCGCTCAACACGAATGTACCGGACGTCTTATCCTTTAGGCCACGACGACTTCAAAACTCTTTTTCCCCTATATAAATAAATAAATAAATAAATAAATAATCACTAGTAAGCTGAGGGTCTAATTCAGCTACGCACGGCTTGAGCTCACTAACGGAACAGTAGCCCTACCAGGAGCCGCGCTTAGCTAAATATTTACGTCATTTCGGATCCTCCCGATCCACTATTGATGTTTTAAAACATTCCAAGCACCAGTTACCGTTCTCGTTGAATGCGACGAGAGGTTGGGCAAGTAATTAACCCACAGCCAGCTAATCACTGCCCTGTTTAGAGCTAGTTAGTAAATTAGCCAGATTGAGCCTCTGCTCAGGTGCAAGTGCAGTTGTGAGCAGGTGAGCTCGTCTATACGCTAGGGAAGCTACTACAATCCTCGAGGTTACAAACATAGGTGGGCAAAAAAAGCTTAATTTACCACCGAATCGGGGTTGCCTTTATTATTTTCTAAGACTCCCACTTCACTATTATTTTTTTGGAAAGATTGGGCCTTTACTAATGCAATCGTCTTGATAATCTAATGTTGAATACTAATGTTCATATTAACAGGCAATACTTAATTATGAATCAAATGTTATTTTCTTCGTTCGTCCCAAAACCAGAGAGAATTCCGTTGCCACATTCGAATGGTTTTTGTGTGGTCGTTTTACTATCGACCCGAGTGGAAACATTATGAAACTTTATTGGAATCTAGTTTAGTGTTGTGCAAGCTATTTCGATGGATTCACTTTTATGAAATCCCCGAAAAAACATTGCTAACGAGCACACGTGATCCTATTATTTCGAATTCAATCAAAATTTCCAGTATTTATGACTTAAAATCCATCAACAATATATTATATGTACGGGGAAATTTTGTAATTTTTTTGTGACCCGTTAATCTAACACGACACCAAGACAGTCTTATTGACAACAACAATAAGTGTGTAGAAGATCCGCCACAGTCCGCGAGTTCAACAATAAAGGGACATGGTCAATGAAAACAATGATAAATTTTGTGCATTTTTTTTTTATTGCCTTTGTAGGCAGACGAGCATACGGCCCACCTGATGGTGAGTGGTTACCGTCGCCCATGGACTTCAGCAATGCCAAGGGCAGAGCCAAGCCGCTGCCTACCGAAACCGCATTCATAAGCTATAATCATTTTAAATAACACGCTCCAAAGAGAACGGCCTGAATAATGACGTCATTGTTCACGTGAGCCTTGCAAGTGAAAAACACTCGTGATATAACAAAACAAAGCATCCCTTTCAATGTATAGCAATAACTTTAAATATCTAACCTCAAATCTTGGTTGGTCTATTTCCTTTATATCTTCATCATACACCTTAAATTTGAGAACATCTTTTGTTTGAATAAACACAGTATTAGCGGCTGTTCGTATGAGGCCTCTCGATGCGAGCACACTCATACCGTAGGTAGCTAATCAAATGACATAGGTGTAATATAACTCATTTATTGACACTACGGCATTAACAAAACTAGTTGTCAAATAATCCTACGTGCTTACTACTAAGCAAAGGTCAAAATAATCAGCTAACATCGTTGCGTACTTAAAGCTATGCTATTTTTAATTTCACGATGTTTATGATAATACTAGCTGTACCCGTCCGCTTCGCTGGGCATTTAAAATTAACATTATTATTTCTCATCCCCACAAAGATTCTAATCATTAACGCCCCCGCAACTGGTTTAGGGAGTCCAACACCCCTATAAATATTAGCCTATCCATTAAGTACATGTATTTTCTACATGGATACCAAGTTTCAAAGCAATCGGATGCATGGTTCAGTAGTTATAACAGAACATCCATAAAGACCATTGTAGATTTATATATTAGTATAGATTGTATTGGTGAAGTGAAGTCAGTAATTGGCGGTTGTTTACACTTAGTATACCAGGCTCACCACAAACTGGGAGACACATATATAAGTTAAATATGCTTTCTTAGAAATGAATATTAAATAGTGTTCATTCTGTAAGCTAAGCTATTTTGACTTCTGACCCGACCGACATTTTATACAAATTGCAATAAAACCGGTTCTTTTTAATATTTTAGAAATTATTCCGATAACTTTCCTATTTATCTCTGACAAAAAGTCTGATTTGTCGCAATTTGTCCAGGACGTCGGTCGGGACATACAGCAATCCATTCTGTCCAACACTTTACGTCTTTTGGTCACGACCCGTAACGTGTTCGATTGTAGACTTTCACTTTAAGCCTAAAAAAAAGACAGCGCGATATCTGTGAGTTATTGGAAGCATTTGTAAACATGCAAGCGATGCTGCGATTTATATTGTACTTCGGTTGCCTTAACCCTTCGAATGCTGTGTTGGTCACCGGTGCTCTACGCGGCGCACTGAAGTATTTAGGTCTGTTACTAAGAGGCCAGAATGTCTACTAGACTCTGGGTAATACGAATCCGAACGATACTAAGAACGATAGACCTAAAAGACTAAAACATACATTAACAAACAAAAAAAGGCAAAAAGTTAGGCAATCCAGGCGTCTTAGTAACAGAAATCGACATAATTACTTCAGTGCGCCGCGTAGGGCACGGGTGACCTACACGGCAGTCAAAAAGTTAATAAATGCCGTGCTACGAATACATATTATATAGTAGTACAGTGTGACTGACTCGGTGGCCTAGTAGTTACCGGCCAGACTGTTGCGCTAAGGGTCGCGGGTTCTAATCCAGCCTCAAGAAAATATTCGTGTGAGCAGGTTTGTTTGTTCTTTGTCTGAATGTTTATTATGTATCTATTTAAGTACATATTTAAGCGTATATAAGTATATATGTCAGTTTACGGTACACATAATATAGGAAATCCTCATTTTGGGACCGGGAACCGTGCGTGATTTGTTCCCAGCTATTTATTTTATTTACTGTGTTACGAATCTGCCTAACACTGTGGTTTGTTTCTATCGAATGTGTTTGAATTTAGCTGTCATCAAAGTTAAACAAGTCTAACTAATTTGTTCCGGAGGTAGATGATCATCGCGGTCTACCTAATAGCGATTAGTGCTCATGAAACACCGTCACTGAAAACAATCAGCCGTGCTGAGTGCAGCCAACTCGGTAAGCAATCTTTTCAAACCTTATTTGACGGACATGTAACAATATAGAAGAAACATCGTGAAGGATCTTCCAGAGAAAGATATATCTTTCCAAATGGCATGGATGAACTCTGTTCCATTGACGGATGAATCCAAAAGAGCATGTTCATTGAAAAAATTAACATAGAAACTGACAAACAACAGAGTTCTTACTACAGTAATATTAGAGACATGGTGAGTACCGCCCTCTCGATATTAGTGTACGAAAGATCCCTCTTTCATAGATAGAGTGGATACAGCGATGACGTCATTTGTTAAAAACAGACACACACACAAACACAAAACCAGATGGTGATCTGATCGTTTGAGAACGATTTATTCAAATCAACATTTTATTAATAAAAAGTAAAAAAAAGTCATATAATTAATGTACCAATCATATTTTGTTCGTTACAAAGCAATATTAATTATTTATTAAAAATCGCGGTGTCAAATGAAAACTGGTTTCGAAAAATATTTGAAATATTAATGTTCATAAAACAAAATGATAACAAAATTCTGAGCGGTACAAAACAATGTGATGTTATCTATTTGTCGAGCCTGCAGGAGCTATATGCTATAAGCTATATAAAGTTGGCGTAGAGAAGAGTGCTTAGGATTTCATAGGTACAGTTAATGGGAAACACTACTACAAACTCAGTCAAAAGATGGAAATTCCTAAGACTGCTAATATATATTATCTATACTTAATAATATTATAAAGAGGAAAGATTTGTTTGTTTGTTTGTATTGAATAGGCTACGAAACTACTTACCGATTTGAAAATTCTTTCGCTGTTTGGAAGCTACACTATTCCCCAGTGACATACGCTATAATCTTTTTGAAAAAAATTAGGGATCCTTACTAAAACTCCAATAATGTAACACAAGGTGTAAAATATTCTTTACATCGCGTGCCCTGCGAAAACTATTGATAATAGAATAAAAGAATGTACTACGACTTTGTAGAACACATTATATTTACAAAAAATGTCGCGAGAGCATATATCTAACTATTATAGTTATGCCGCAATAAGTGTTCTTTTATTTAAAAAAATAAAACACCGTCAAATATCGTTGAAATTTTTATTAAAGACCCGAGCGGAGCCGGAGCGCGCCGCTAGTGTTTTAATATTTTAGTGACATTTTACGATTAAGTCCCCGTATTCTAATATCCGAAGAAAGACAAACATGACAAGAGACAAAAAGAGGATATATTTCGTCGGGTGAAACAATTACGTTAGCGATGCAAAAGTATTTCCACAAACAACAAAATGCGCTGTTAGTTTCACGTTTACATAGTCCTAACTTATAACAGTTTTATGGGTTACAAGCTACAAGCGATTCCGATATCAGAAGAGCAAAAATAACTTATGTTCACGGTACTGACCGCGCGATTCGGGAGTTGCGAGTCATTTTTTCTCTTTCGAATTTAATCAAAAATTCAATTCAAGCTTTACAATGATAACCAAAATATTGTCTTTTTTTTATTGCCCTTGTAGGCAGACGAGCACACAGCCCACCTGATGGTGAGTGGTTACCGTCGCCCATGGACTTAAGCAATGCCAGGGACAGGCGAAGCGGCTGCTTGTCAAAATCAAAATAATTTATTCCTACATAAATTATCTGTATGCCAACGAAGGTTTCGTCAGAATCAGCCTCAACAAACAGACAATTTATTCAAAAGTTTAAACGCAGAGTGAGTGGGAAATGGCTATGACCCATTGTCCGGGATTTTCCCGGAATTGTCCCAATATATTATATACTAATCAAAGAAAAACGAAAATTTAATAGAGAATCTTGAAGTTCGCTCCTCGTACTTTATGATTTCGGTGAGCAAAAAAGACAATTCATAACTGTAAGTAACTAAACGAAATAGCGGTATAATACATTACACCATGGAGGATGACTTGAATCGATTACATAAATCGATTACAGAATGTCGATCACGAACAGTTTTTGTATTGATCATGTACATCGATTGAGCTACGATAATTTCGAGATGTCATTTGTAGTTAGATTGCGCGGCGGTATTCTAATCTTTCGAGGAAACAATCATGGGTATGAGGCAGGGCACGCACAGTTTTATTATTTCTTTCAAGTCAAATTTATGATGTTGTTCTTTTTAATGCATTGAAACGAGCACCAGAAACAGGATCTGCAACATGCCCACGGTAATTATCCAAATTATTTAACAGCGCGGATGAGATTTAATTACGTTAAGTTGTTTCTTCAAGTGGATAATTTCATCACACGCTTAATAATTCTTTCGAAGTACTGATACGTGTCATTGCATCAGTCCTTTCTCGTATTGACCCAAGAACGCTTCGAAATCTTTCACGTGTGTCTACTTGTGCCTTCTTGGTATATTTCTGATTTGCGGAAGATCTTAACGCGGCGACCCTAATTCCAATCACGTTGGTATGACGACTGGCCATCGTATGATTGCGTCGCGATTAAAACTCCAGGGTCGTAGTTTGTCAGCACTGTATGAGTTCGTTATGGGATCATCAACGGTTTAATTCGGGTACACTTGTTTGTAGGCAGCGGCTTGGCTCTGCCTCTGGCATTGCTGAAGTCCATGGGCGACGGTAACCACTCACCATCAGGTGGGCCGTATGCCCGTCTGCCTACAAAGGCAATATAAAAAAAAAAAAAAGTAATTTCTGGCCAATGGCAGGATACGTCCTTTACTGGTAACTAGAGATGAGCTGGATTTATTAGAACAGAGCCGAGTATTAGGTATTTTACGAGATTAGGCTGCACCTAATCCCATTTTGTCAATGTGTATAATCCACCTGTTCCACCTAATTTTCGTATTCTTAAAACATAAATCGAATGTTCAGTACACGCTCCCACCTGTTCCTGCGCTATCTTACTCATTTACACGTTGCAACGTATCTCACAATCCCTAAATGCCTAATCCAAATTATTCAAATAATGATCCAATGATCAAATTAATCAAATTATATTATCGAACTCAGAACTTGAGATTGAGATTGCTTGCTAAGTAAAGTATTGGTTGTGAATGAGATTAGGAAAATTATGTAGATTAGTTATTTGGATTAGGTGTTCCTTAAGATTACGAACAGGTGGACCTAGTATCTGATTTATCTAGTACGACCCATCTCTACTGGTAACCATCAAACTTCGTCGACCGTCCCAGATCTTTAAAGTTTGTTATTGATTATTTCGTCTATTTTCCCCAATATATTTTACTGGTGGTATCGCCTCTAGTGGCCTCGCACGGGTAGGTCCCACTAAACTGTCCATTTCTGACGTGAAACAGTAGTAGTACTTGAAGGGTGAGGCAATAATCCTACTATAGAACGCATATCTCAAAGTGGGGTTTTTTTTATTGCCCTTATAGGCAGACGAGCATACGGCCCACCTGATGGTGAGTGGTTACCGTCGCCCATGGACTTCAGCAATGCCAGGGGCAGAGCCAAGCCGCTGCCTGCCTGCCTGGGTGGCGGTAATTATGTCCGTTTTTGATGTCCATGGGCTCCGGTAACCACTAAACTAACTAAACGGTAAACGCTAAACCGGTAAAACTAAAAGGACTGTAAGCTCGATTACCCGTCTAAGCAATAAAAAAATATTAAGCTGCGTTTCTAAAAACTTAGAAATATTTCGCGATTTCCAAATCAGATTAACGGCGGGATTGGGTGGGAATGTGGGTGTGAATTTAGATGTAAATGTGAGTATTGCGTGGCCTTCATGTGTGAAGGAGTGTCTCATGGCTGGAGCTACATTAATATTACGATACACAAAACGAGGTTATGCGATAGCGAACCAGAGTCGTCAAGATGGTTCCATGGAATGCAACTAAATACAACAGCCAAGATGAATACTAGAGTGGAGACAACCCGACAAACATTATGTCGAGGGGTGAAAGGTGGCTTAAGCGACATTTTTGCAACTCTACAGGAGAGCCATTTAAACGTTTACAATTTGAAAAAAAAACATAATAAAAAAGCTTCTTCAGCTATTTGAATAGATTACAATTCAATTAAAAACATCGAACTGTTGATGCTTATATAAAATAAAACGCACCTTTAATTACAAAGATAAATATCACGCATTAAGCAAAATGTCACTTAAACCAAATAGCCTTTTACCCCTTCGATGTACATGTATAGTAGATTTTCCTTCCAGTCAGGTGTACCGTGTGCTTAGTGCGAGTTTTTAACGTTTCCGATAGCGTAAAAGTTAACTCAAATTTGTATGGAGTTGGAACGTTTGCCTATGTTTGCCGCTAGGGGCGCTGTTCCAACTGCATACAAATTTCAGGTAACTTTTACGCTATCGAGAATGTTAAAAAACTCGCACTAAGCACACTGATGATTTGGGAAGACGGCTGACGCAGACTGAGCTCTGTGGGGCGTCTCAAGCAATAGACCTCTGTCGGCTTTTAATATTGATAGAGTACATGCCACTGTGTATAGGCATATACTTAAATATATAATGATAGTTCATGATCAATTTATAGCATCCACGCTGATATCCACGAGCTCTCATCGTCAAGTGGGCCATGTTCTCGGGCGCATAGAATAACAAAAAAAAAACACAAAAATCACACAAACTAATTACGGATCCCCAAAAAATTTTTAAACCGACAAACACATTTTAGATTAATCAATGAATATTATTTTCTTCTTAAGTTAAAGCAATAGTTTATTTCTGTTTAGGTAACACTCTGTATATAAATTATATCAATTAAATTTTAATAGTACTTGGAAAATAACAAGCGGTCATCATTTGCAAGGCGCACGCGATTTCAATCAACTATAACAACTAGACATCATGTTTTACGTTCAGTTACCATAGACTAAGCCAATAAAATAGAAACATGAAGACGTTCAAAGCCCTTGAGTTCGCACAGTGAATGCAAGTCAAATAAGGTGCGATCGTGTTATGCAAGATGTCGCAATTTATTCGTAAAATCTATCTTCAATGATGGGTATGACTATGGATTGTTGAGAATTCGTTTTGAACAATTGGATTTTAATCGAATTGATGTCATTGTTTACAGGTGTGCAAATAAACAATGCCAGAATGTTACTTTTTAGGATACTAATAATTTGAATACTTCGTCTTCTCGCATTAAAACTGTATAATCTCGAAACTTACTAATTTTACAGGAGACTGTTTTAAAGGTTTAACATGCGATATTTTTAATATTAATCATCTTTGCAACATTTATTTTTTATTTTGTACCAGTTACATTATCTGTCTTTTAGATACTTTTGTTAATAGTAGTCAAAACATAGGTAAACTAAAAAAAAAAAAAAAACTAAACTGCCCTCTTTTGACAGTATTTATTAGAAAAATACTGGTGATACCAAATGATTCCGCATATTAACTCAATTTCGAATATTTTTGGAAATTGTACATTTTTAATGCGAAAAGACGACTTGTTGTTTAAAAGAAGTTACGGGTAATATCTAAAAATGTTTTTACGCGGAGTTAAAATAGATATAAATCAATACTCTTATTGATTTATATGTTCTTATTAGATAATTTGCTAATACTCTAAAATTTAAATGGAGATTGACATGTTGGAACTCGCCGACCAGACTTGATCAATCATCAATCCATCTTCCATTGAACTTGGTGTAAACCTCTACAACATAGAACATGAGTGCAGTGCATAACATAACTTCTGTGTCCCCGGCCATGCACACATTTATGAAAAAAATTAAGAACCACACACTTGAGATTATAATTTCAGATAATTTTTAAGTAAGACTTTGAAGTCAGTGCTCTTTTGATTTGTCCTGAGTCTGAGTGACCCTATTGTCGAACAAATTTTGGATTACACTTTTCATTTTATCAGATAATATTAGATGGACAGACGATCTTACAGTTGATCTGGTGTTAAGTTGTTTTCGAAGCTCATAGACAACAAAAACTGCCACAAAGTAAATTCCACCTATTAAACACCTCTGAACCACCAGGTGAAAGTCTCAATAGAGACATGGGTTGAAGCGAACGAATGCACAGCAGGGTTAGGTTACCCATTATTATGGTCCGATAGGGTTGGATAGGATACAGTCAACAAAGCAGCATCAATCGTACCAGGAGAAGACCTAGTCGCCCTGTACACACTTGGCAACACAACGCAGAGAGTGAGATGAGAACTGCCAGGCTGGCCTGGAGCAATGTTAAGGAGCAAGCGTAAGAGTGAAGCGGAGACAACTTGTGAGGGCCTTATGTATCGGTGGGGTACCCTAGGACTACAACAATAACATTATGGTCCGACAAAATGCCCTATCATGAGCGAAAAGGCGGAAAGAAGTTGAGAAGTATTTTTTTTCCTACCTAAGCGTAACCTTAACTAGTAGGTGAGCTCACGTGGCTCAAACCGGAGTGATGCTAGCACTGACCCTAGCAAGAGCAGTGCTTCACAGAATCTACCACCGGATCGGAAACGCGACCCACTGAGAAGATCCGGCGAGAAACTCAGTGGGCTGTGTCTAGGGGTTAATTCGCTCGTCTAGCCCTTCGTCGCAAGCGATGGGTTCGACGAGGACGGTGACCGGTGCTTGTGGTACCTAAAATCACCGATCCGTAATTACTGTTTACCATTCGGTCTACAGGATCGGGTATGTAGTTTCCAGCGGCCACGACAAGAGGGTTCTCATGTCGTGCCGCCTTTTCAAAGTGGCGCAATTATGCCAACTGTAGATACTTACTGTCAGAGTTCCAGATCATCATGGAGATGAGAAGTATAAACGAATTGAGAATGAAACAGAAGATGTCTTAACAACTTCTGACATATTTGAGTACGATCATGCCTACTTGTATCGGTAGTTATTCAAACGAATTCATATTTCATGACGATCAGCATGAACTAAAACAGCCGCTTATCGCCCGATGAGTTAGTGCATTCATTTTGGTTAAAATATACTATTTGAGTCCCGAAATCATGACTACAACATTTCTAAATCAGCGACAACAATTGAAAGTAACAGATGACCAGTCTCAGTACGTGACCGTATTTCTTTCAAACCATCGTAGTTCAAGCGAAAGCAGATCTTGATGAAGTAGACTTAGAGTATATAGTGCTATCATTTGAATAAGAAATACAGGCCAATGACCTAGGATATTCATTCATAGGTTACCTAACCTAGGCCTAGCACGTTATATGATTTTAGTCTTTACCACGAAGCTATAAGGTTTAGTTTAGTCTTGTATTCGATTTCTTGTACAGTAAGAATAGATTTTATCAGTGGAGTGATTTTTATTATAATTATATATGTCATTTGATTTAATAAGTGATTTACTTTAAAAATGGCTCTAGAAGCATTGATAGTCGTGATACAGCTCACCTAAGCAAGTGATTACCGTCTAAAGACTTTTCTTATAGCTATCACCTAAGCAAGTGGTTACCGTCTAAAGACTTTTCTTAATATAGATTTCTGTTAGTTCCAAATCCAACGTTTTATTTTATTGTTCATTTGAACCTACAAATCAATATTTTATGTTTACAAAATTTATATTTATATTTACAATATTTACAAATCAATAAATACAATATATTGCAATTAAAATATTATGTATAAGTGTAATTTTTACATGTTTCAGTTTTGGTGGGCTTTCTGCCTGCCACAGACTATAAATATGTGTAGTGAACCCTGGCTGTTTGTATACCTACAATCTATCACACAAATAATACACTTCTATTTCCTAGAATCTAAATATATACTATTATAATTAATATAAACGTAATAAATAAATATTTTTTTATTTAAATGCATATCAGTCTCTGGTTTGTATAATTTTGGGTCAATGACCAGGTGTGATTTTTTTCCGAGTTATTTATTCTTCATTTATAATGACAATTTTAGTAAGTTCACACACCTACAATACTCACAAGGTCACACCCGTGACCCGGGAAAGACAATTTCCTATTTTCATGTCACGGAAAAAATGCTTAATTCGTTAAAGCACCTGAGTACGTACCGCGTTTACAAAAAGTTTACTGTGCACGCAATAGCCCAACCATTTTGTAATATTTTGAAACGATTCCGTGTGAATAGTCTCATACAGTTCCGCAAATGAAAGGTTAATGTATCTTGAAGATGTATTGTGATGTTGGGATTGCATATTGGGTATATTACGATACGATACGACTCGGACTTTACACAGGAGCGTACTTCCCTTTTTTATTGCCTTATAGGCAGACGAGCAAACGGCCCATCTGATGGTGAGTTGCTACTGTCGCCCATGGACTTCAGCAATGCCAGGGGCAGAGCTAAACCGCTGCCTAACTACGTAATAAAATGTGAAGTGCGCTGCCAAAATTAACCTATGAGGTTGAAGTCGTTTGGGCAATAACGGCCGGCGTACCTTTTCAAATAAAAACAGTTGCCATATAATTAATTAAGATAAGATCCACTTCTTGTCCCAAAATGGATGCGGTATTCGCGCTAACATATCTACAGGTCTCAACTGCTTCCACCATTCATTCCCAATTAACGCCAAAAAACTATCGGATACTAGAAGAAAATAAATAAAAAAACATAAAATCTGCCTCAGTGACCTAAGACTGCTTGAAAAGACTAAAAAAATCGTCTCTAAACAAATTGAAGCAACTCAATCAAGTATTTATTAATACCACGTCAAGTACACACACATATTATTATTGTACTTTAGCGTAAATTCGTCGTGGCCTAAAGGATAAGACGTCTGGTACATTCGTGTTGAGCGATGCACCGGTGTTCGAATCCCAGGCGGGTACCAATTTTTCTAATGAAATACGTACTCAACAAATGTTCACGATTGATTTCCACGGTGAAGGAATAACATCGTGTAATAAAAATGAAACCCGCAAAATTATAATTTGCGTAATTACTGGTGGTAGGACCTCTTGGGAGTCCGCACGGGTAGGTACCACCACCCCGCCTATTTCCGCCGTGAAGCAGTAATGCGTTTCGGTTCGAAGGGTGGGGTAGCCGTTGTAACTATACAGAGACCTTAGAACTTATATCTCAAGGTGTGTGGCGCATTTACGTTGTAGATGTCTATGGGCTCCAGTAACCACTTAACACCAGGTGGGCTGTGAGCTCGTCCACCCAACTCAGCAATAAAATAAAAATAAATGTGACGCCTGCCACTTGTCGTATGTCGTCATCCCATCTTTTTTGCGGTGGAACAGAGTGGCTCACATGGAACATGGAACAGAGTGGCTCAAGAAAGACATGAGTGGAAAAGGTTGGAGGAGGCCTTTGTCGATTGGCAAACAGATCTGCAGAAAATAAGGAAATTCAAATAATAGGCTAGATTAAGGTTTAAATAAAATTTAAGTTTTCTATATATTATATTTAATTTTAGTCATATAATTGTAATATGGATCTGAATAAAAGGCTATATTATTATTATTATTATTATTAACCACTTAACACCAGGTGGACCGTGAGCTCGTCCACACATCTAAGCAAAACAAATAATTAAAGAGCTTAGTTCTTAATAACAAAATACATTTAAAAAGTACAAAAAAGCCTTTTAATGGCGGTAGACATAATAAATGTGACAATAAATACCAGTCGATCTATGTACGAGTAAGAATAACATTAGTCATTAAATATCCTTTTTAAGATTACGAGTAGTATCAAAGTCAATGTGACTTTTTTTGTGTGATTATTGAAATATAATATATAAATTATAGACATTCCGTAGTGTTTTATTTCGTTTTGAGCATCGGTCCTTTATTGATCTCCTGGTGTCCTTGAAATTTCCGGACAAAATAGAGACCGAGAACGGACAGCGTTTGTGAAAATTAGCGCTACTGAAACAATATTTTATTTCGAGATCTGTAAATATACTTTACTAGCGGCCCGCTCCGACTCCGCTCGGGTCTTTAATAAAAATTTCAACGATATTTGACGTTGTTTTATTTTTTTAAATAAAAGAACACTTATTGCGGCATAGCTGTAATAGTTCGACATATGCTGTCGCGACACTTTTTGTAAATAATAATGAGTTCTACAAAGTCGTAGCACATTATTTTATTCTATCATCAATAGTTTTGCGCAGGGCACGCGATGTAGAAAATATTTAAAGTAATTTTTTTACAGCTTGGGTTACATTATTGGAGTTTTAGTATGGATCCCTAAATTTAAAAAAAAAATGTATGTCACTCGGGAATAGTGTAGCTTCCAAACAGTAAAATATTTTTTCAAATCGGTTCAGTAGTTTCGGAGTCTATTCAATAAATACAAACAAACAAACAAATCTTTCCTCTTTATAATATTAGTATAGATAGTATAGATAATTTTCAAATTATTTTTGTAGCGATCTCTTCATCAAGCAGGAGGTCGTGGTATGATAGTCGTCTCACTCATTATCTTATCACATGTTAGGGGGAAACTGGTTGGACTAGCACATCCACCTTGAGAGCGGCAACCTGTGCAGAACTCCGGCCGACCAAAGTCCCAGTCGTCCTACAACCCGCAACAGAACCCGGGATCAAACAAAGGTCGAACAAGGCAGACAAGAGGAAAACTAGCACGTTTAGCGTAGCTTATACAGAACACGGCTAGTCGCAATTTCTACAAGCACCATTCTTCACCTAACCCATCCATCTAAGCAATAAAAAAAAAAGCAAGTTAGTTCCGATTTTACTCCGTATATTGTCACAAGTGTCTCACGTGTCGGACGGGCTATGTACGACTGACTTTAACAAGCTATGTACAACCGCATGCGCTACTTAAACTGTGTCCCTACATCGTTTTTCACGCAATCCATCCGTTTTTTCTTCGGTCTACCTCTTCGTCTAAAGCCTTCCTCTTTCATATTTCAAACTCTCTTACCAGCCTCATTGTCATTTCATCTCAGCACATGTCCATACAGCGCGATAGCGATACGTAACAGCATAATAACTTTGTCACGGACATACATATCCCTAAATCCACAGCTCCGTCCGCAATACCTAATGACACAGTCTAGTCATATTACCAGTAATAAAATCAAATGAAAGACAGTTAAATAATCCATTGTTCTCGTTTTCTTCCACGTCAATCATGACGGACGTTTCTTAATACGACATTTCGCGAAGTCACGATGTCCAAATCTAGATTATACACTTATTCATTAAATGTGTGTTATTTTGTAATTTAGACCTAGATGCGAATGTTGAAAGTGACCTTTTGTTGACATTTCTTTTCGATGCGCTAGAAAACTAGAGCAGAGGATACAAGAGTCTATCGTGTAATCGTTTCTGATATATCAAATTCATTTTCATTTCAAGTCGGCGGTTATATAACATAAATTATACCTTGACCTATTGTCTCAACGTGAGTGTCAGCAGTGACGCTGTCTCATTGAAGAGGCACTACACAAAAACCTACAAAAAAGTATAAATGAATACGGATTCTCGCCTATTACTTAATTGGTTTCGTAACTAAAGGTTTCAAGCACGCGCTAAAGTCTAGACCGTGAGTTAGATAATACTCAAAACTTATGTCTATTGCACGGATCCTTTCCACAATCAAAGTTTGAATTGAATTGACCTTAATGTCCTTTTTAAACGGAGATTGTTAATCTGCGAAGCACTGTTCTTGCTAGGGCTATTGTTAGCAACATTGTTAGGTTAAAGCACCCGTGAGCTCACCTGCTCGCTCGGTGAATCTAGTATATGACCCCTCGACGCTACTAGCGTAGGTAGGAAAAAAAATCCTTAATGCGAAATGTCTCCGTGACACGTGCTATTCCAAAAATCACTAGACGATGACTGAGCTTTGCTTTTTTTTGATAACGCCATCTTGTTGTCTCTTTAAACCGGTTAGTTGCCCTCAATTAAGAAAAACAGTATTATTATTCGCCAATAGATGTAGGGAAGAGTTGATTATTGAAAACACGAATAAAACAACATTTTCTGAAAATAAATCGTAGCTAGATCAATTTATCGCCCCCGAAATCCTCTGTATACTAAATTTTATGAAAATCGTTGGAGCCGTTTCCGAGATTCAGATTATATACATATATATGAATATACAAGAATTACTCGTTTAAAGGTATAAATAAGATACCATCAACGTAGATACTAAGTTTCTTTTACTTATCCCACTGCAGATAGGTTTCACGGTGGTGTGGATTTACGAATTTTAATGCTATTGCGTCCAAACGTGGCTATGGACTTTGACGGCGCTCTTACCAATTTGCATTTTACATTCGAATAACAACGCAAATGAAATTTTCTTGTGAAACTCGTCAAATCAACGACCACAATTCGAATATTTCAATCGAATGTATTTCAATACATAAAAACCTTCGATGTTTGGCAACGGTTAGCTGTTCAGAGACGCGTTAAATATCTATGCCTGTAAATATTATAGAAAATGTTGAGCAACTCTTTCAAATAGATAGTTATAGTAGTGTATTGGCTTGTTTGATTGCCTACTGATTAACACTTCTCATTCTTCTTAACGTTATACCACATTATGTGTGGTCACCGCAGTATGTCCTCTGATGCAGGGATGCACAGGGATTTGTCATGATTTAACGGACGGTTTCCTACCTGACGACAATTTCACGCTACATATCCATGGGTAGTATTTACTGGTGGTAGGTACCACCATTACACAGGCTTGAAGGGTGGGGCAGCCGTTGTAACTATACTGAGACCTTAGAACTCATATCCTAAGGTGGTTGGCAGCATTTACGTTGTAGATGTCCATGGACTCTGGCAACCACTTAACACCAGGTGGGCTGTGAGCTCGTCCACCCTTGTATGCAATAAAAAAATAAAATAAAATTTAGACTTAACAACATTAATTTAGTGTATAGTACTCATCATTCATAAACTTGAAATCAAGACATACAATATCACGTGCTGTCTTCCAAAAGGTTACCCGTTACACTATTTAGCTGACATTTCGCCTTCATTTCTATAGATGTTTACCGGCATTCATGATGATGTCTACAATAAATGTATATATTTAAAAGTATGCAAATTCTTATTAAATCTGTTTGAATCTTCGGTCAATAAATATTAATTTTATAGCGATGCTAAAACATAACAACCTGTATTTGGCTACAATAGAGCATGACCAATATTCGTTCAAAACGACCTTTACATCATAATAATAATATTATTTTTGCTTTTTATCGATGTTTACGCGTAACTTATATCTCAAGGTGGATGGCGCATTTACGTTGTAAATGTCTATGGGCTCCAGTAACCACTTAACAACAGGTAGGCTGTGAGCTCGTCCACCCATCTAAGCAATAAAAAAAATTAAAAAAAGCTGGGATATGTTAAGCAAGCGACGTCTAGGGGTTCTCGATACTCAAATTATTCGAGTAGATTTTTAAACGCTGCGAAACGTAATATTAATTATAATCCAATATCTCGCATCGCCAGATTGAGAGATATTTTTTTTCCTAAGTATGCTGATAGCCTTGAGAGGAGGCTATTTCAGCTTCACCCTAACGTTTGTAGGTGAGCTCACGGAGCTCAACCGGAGAGTTGCTAACACTGACCCTAGCAAGAGCAGTGCTTCGCAGAATCTACCGCCGGATCGGAAATGCGACCCACTGCGAAGATCCGTCGAGAAACTCAGTGGGCTGTGTCTATGGGTTAATTCGCTCGTCGACCCCTTCGTCGCAAGCGACGGGTTCGACGAGGACGGTGACCGGGTTGAGAGATACGAATCCTTAGCTAATGACGAAAGTATTTTTTTTTTTATTGCTTAGATGTGTGGACAAGCTCACAGCCCACCTGGTGTTAAGTGGTTACTGGAGCCCATAGACATCTAGAACGTAAATGCGCCACCGATCTTGAGATATAAGTTCTAAGATCTCAGTATAGTTACAACGGCTGCCCCACCCTTCAAACCTAAACGCATTACTGCTTCACGGCAGAAATAGGCAGGGCGGTGGTACCTACCCGCGCGGACTCACAAGAGGTCCTACCGCCAGTAGTAATATTAAAACTAATAAAGTAATTCCTTACATCGCAGAATGGTTTGGTTTCGTTTTCATTTACCAACTCCAATTATTACGATTAGGTTTTTGTTGAACAGAAAAAAAAAATCAGTGAACACGCGGCTTATTTGAAGATGCTATTACAAAGAGTAGCAAGACGAATCAAACTTTTGAATTCTATGTTTATGATTTCCGTGAGTTTTACGACTTATTATCTAGTTTATTTTACACGTTTTACAATTTATTTACGTCGTAGTTCTTATGTTCTCTAAATCTCAATTTTTAAGGACAACGACTGCCCCACCCTTCAAATCTCAAGTCATTACTGCTCGCGGCAGAAATAGGCAGGATAATGGTACTTACTCATGCAGGCTCACAAGACGCCCTGCGACTAGTCAATAATATCACATTCACATCCTCATCCACATCAATATAATTGAGGTGACATCTGTCATGAACTTTTGTCAGTTTGTCAATATTTTGTATTGATGATCACTTTGTTGGTGCAACTTAGTAAATAAATAAATTGATGAATCGAGACATTCTCAAAAACATATAGGTAATTACAGAACATGCTCATACATATTAATCGCATTGTGTTAATAATGTTAATATCGCGATGTTTAAGTCAAGAATGCGCTCGCGGTGCACAGGTGTGCGCATCGCGCATTCTTGAGGTCGGAGCTTCGAAAGTCAGTTTCTTAACAGTGAGTTGGAACAGTGCCCCTAGCGGCAAACGAAGACAAACATTCCAACTCATCACAAATTTGAGTTAACTTTTACGCGATCGACAACGTTAAAAAACTCACACTAAGCACATAGTTATTTTGAAAGGCTTAGGTTTTTAAAATCTTCGTGGTCTAAGTGCATTCAAATTCAATTCAAATTCAAAATCATTTATTTCAACTTAGTTGTCAGTATAACACACTTGTTGAATGTTAAAATATAAATAGCAATGTTAATTCGTATCCCTAACCAGCTAGTGACTGCGCCGATGTTCGAATCCGAAATTTTTGTTATAAAACACGTACTTAACACATGTTTATGAATGACCTAAAATATGAAGGAATCGTCATCATCATTAACAGTTTATATCAGAAGACTGCCGCACATAAGCCTCAGACTCGTTGGAGTAACAAGAATATATGCAGGATGGCTGGCAAGAGCTGGATGTGAAAATCCGATAATCGTACTCTGTAGAGTGCAATTGGAGAGGTTATTGAAGGAATAACATGGAGCAATAAAGGTTACATCCGCAAAAATACAATTGTCATAATTACGTGTTTTTTTCCACAGGAGAAAATCGCCGGATCCCGTATGTAGGAGTTGAACCTCACTAATAACTCCTGCCGCTCACAGCCGGCGCCCTACCCCGGACCGGGCGGGTACCCAGTCGGAGCTATTGAGACGGCGGGACAGGGCTTACGCAGAGCATATTACATCCATCCCGCCATCCCCATAATTACGCGTTTTAGTTACTGATTGGACGTTTTGTGAGCCCCATAGATACCATCACCCTGCCTATTTCAGCCGCAAATAATCAAGCAATCAGGTTTGAAGAAATCAGATGTCTACAGAATCCGGTAACCACTTAAAACCAAGTGGACTGTTCGATCAACAACATAAAAAACGGTATTGAATGTGTCGTATATATAATAACTCAAATGAGTATTAAATGTTCTTAAAAGGCCTGATTCAATAAACAGAATCGCAATGAATTAATTATCTTGTTATTTACATTAAAACAACAACATAGTGACCTATACGACCTTATTATCTCTCAAACGAATTGTTTTGTTTTGTTTTTAAATGCTTTATTGGTGTCTTTTTTCCCCGCCGCTAACGAGTGGCTTAAGCGCCACTATCCATGTCATTAACAATGGCAAGGAATTGCTGACAGACTGCCGGACGTCAACATTTATAAACATATATTATTGGAAAATAAAAACAGCGTGGAAATCGCACTGGGCGAGCCCGCGACCTCTGACTTGAGGCGATACGATCTGGGTCACGAGCGAGTGTGCTGAACCAGCAAATATCTGCTTTGTCGCCACAAAATCCCCCGAATACCAATAATATAGCACCAGCGTTTTATTATAGAAAGCATTTCTAATTTAAATTGATCATTATTATCTTAAAATTTAATACAGTAACGCTATTACGAGTAGTATAAAATAAAGTTGTTTTTATTAAGCTCCTCTCTTCTGTTTTACTTAATTAGCGCGTATGTTATAACAGTTATAACATACCAGTCATAATTGGTTGTAAGTCGCATGGTTTACCCGTACTGGTAATTGTCACTATTCAGCCTTTTTGTGTAGCGAAGCAGCCAGGCTTGATAGCCGAGACTGCTGAGACTTAGAGTGTAATTGAAAAATACGCTTCATGTCCCCAAATGGATAATAGCATGCCCATTATCATGTGTATAGATGGGCATCGGTAACCACTTAGCACAAAATAGGCCGCTAGTTCGTTCACTCATCTCTCAATAAGAATGGAAGAAATCGTTTGGCGAACAAACATATAAACTTACTGACATATTCATTGATTAAACTATATGCACAAAGCGTATCGTGGCGGACTTAATACTTAGAGCATTATCTACCAGCCAACCAACGATAATGTAGAGACTGTTGTGTCTATGCTGTGTGCTACTGTGTTCATTAATTAAATTTATTATATAACACACAATTAAAGATACAACAACAAATATAATAGCATGCTTACATAAAGTATAAACAGAATCCAACTTAAAAACATTTTTTATAAAATCTTTATAACTCAATAAAGCCAATTGCAAGCAAACGACAATTAAAAAATACAATAGGGAACTTTATCTCTATAAACAATATCTACTTAGTGACCCACGAAAAAATATACATTCTAATTCTCACCTGCGCATACCCAGCGATGCAATAGAGACATAATAAAATCAAACAAACACACAAACGTTCACATGCCATGTCTGTTCTGTTTCGCACTAACACACACACAAATACGCTCCTGTTGGATATGCTTTACAGATCTAGTATTGACAGTTCAAACAGTTGTCAATGTCAACTTTTCGAATTTAAAATGTCATTTCGATAAATTTTCGGGCGTAGGTATCTTGCGACGCGTGCTGCACGTTTCGCTGTCGGAATTCAACTGATATTGTACGGCCGGTGTGGTGATGGGCAGATGGGTGGATGTTCGAGTTCTGAATTCAGCAAGGCCTGTTCCCCTACTATGGTCGCATTGAGCCTTGAACTTTGCGTTCGTTTTAACACCATGATATTAATTTAATGCTCATTACAGGTACACACGCTTTTAATGCCAGATTTAGGGCTTTCTCTACTTCCTCAGCATATCCGTTCTATTTTGTCAATCTATTTTAATTTCTTAACAACTAAATATCCAATGGATTCCATAGATGTCACAACCTGAAAGTCGCCACATAGTGAGTCGCTTTCAAACCGCAAAGAACGGCTGCTTCGCAGAAGAAATTTAAAAAATAGCGGTACCCTACCCAATACCTCTCATAACAATACGCCCACAAATTCCGATCATGAATTGCATTAAATTGGTATAATACTTCGAAAATAAATACCCTTCCCGTTCTCTGATAAATCCCTTAGCGACTTTTGGTGGCGCTTTTTACCAATAGCGCTCAATGAAAAACTCCCTTGCGAGAACTTTTTTGCAGTTCATAGAACCTATTAGTATCGTATCACGAGTTGTTTACCGGCCGACATCATTTTAAAGGGCGACATCATTCATTTTTAAAGACGGGAAGCTACACCACTTAAAAAACAATATTTTAGTATAAGGATGAGCTTCACTGAAGAAACAGATAGGAAGGGGGTTTCCATCCGTATGGACCTCCCCTGCAAATCCGCTAGCAGTACTGCACTTTAATTGTTGGTAAGTTTTACAAACGTAGTTGGACAAATAGTCCAGTTAATCAAAAGGGTCACACGTGATGTGACCCTTTTGAAGCGACCCGTGGTACAGACCAGTCGAGCCCGCAGTGTCTACAAGGCTACGATAGCGACACCGTTGGGCGTATGACCCGCACTTGACCGCACACATAACAAGTCACATTACGTTATTCACATAATGACACCCACATTCGTGCCGCACACGGAAAACCGCGATTACGAGTGACGAATGTCTTTCGTGACATTTGGCGGAAACGTGGGAATCTAATTGGTGTCATAAAGTGCTTTTCGCTATATATCTTTGATTGCACTAAAGAGGTGACCAAGTTCGCAGTCCATCAAGTGCTAAATAGTTTTGAGAACCCATAAATATAGTTTTAAATATGAATGTGCAAGGCTTTAGAGGAAGAGGTAGACCTAAGAAAAAATGGAACGGATTGCGTTAAAGACGATATGTCTAAGAGGGGAGTGAGTATATGATAGAGGAGTATACTCCTCTATCATATACTATTTCTTAGCTTCTTCTTCTATAGAAGGAGAAAACATATTGCGCCAACCCCAGATGACCGGAAAAAGGGTATGATGACGATAACACAACGCTAAACACATTAACGCCGCACCCCTTAAAACGAAACGCCTGAGAGCTTTAATTGAAAAATCATCGTAGTGGTGGTACCTACCCGAACTAGTTTCCAGTACCACTAGTAATTATTAAGCAATTATATTTACGTAGATTTGATTTTTATCGTACGATGCTACATCGCGGAAACAGATCATGAACTTTTTGAAGTATGCTATATTTTTAAATTTGAAGTTATACTTCTTTAGGCGCGTTATGAAAAATTTATGAGAGTGAAATTTTACGATGCGCGCGCACCGTGACACAAAATTAACAGAATGAAGTTGCCCACTAAATCGCTCATTACAATACGACCGACGTAACTTGGCGAGTCTGAATATAGCCGAAGGTGAACTTTCCGAACCGTACCGAGGATTACCGAATTTATACGATGTCAAGAAAAAGAATGTCCAATATGCGTGTTTGAGGATGTTGCTTAATCGTTTTTTTTTTTTCAAATTGATTAAAATTTAAATTTTAAAAAAAGAAATAAATTTAATAAAAATAAAGTATAACTTCTTACGCGCGTACATAAGTACACGCACCCTTTTTTTATTGCTTAGATGTGTGGACGAGCTCACAGCCCACCTGGTGTTAAGTGGTTCCTTGAGCCCATAGACATCTACAACGTAAATGCGTCACACACCTTGAGATATAAGTTCTAAGGTCTCAGCATAGTCACAACGGCTGCCCCACCCTTTACTGCTTCACGGCAGAAATAGGCGGGGCGGTGGGAGGGACTCACAAGGTGACATAACCTTATGAGGTGACATAACCTTTATTATAATATAAATAAGACTTCTAGTCCGGTAGTGGTCGGGTACTATCAATAGCTTAACATCGGGTAAACCGCCACTTCGATAAAGCGGCACGGCACGAGAACCCTCTCATCGTGGCCAACGGTAACTACATTCCCGATCCTGCGGACAGAATGGAACGTCGCCCCAAACACATCATTTCGGATCCTCCCGATCCACTAACGGTGCTTTTAGGTACCTCAAGCACCGGTCATCATTTTCGTCGAACCCGTCGCTTGCGGCGAAGGGCTCGACGAGTAAATTAACCCTCAGACACAGCCCACTGAGTTTCTCGCCGGATCTTCTCAGTGGGTCGCGTTTCCAATCCGGTGGTAGATTCTGCGAAGCACGGCTCTTGCTAAGGTTCGTGTTAGCAACATCGTGAGGTTTGAGCCCCGTGAGCTCACCTACTACCTACCTACTTACCTACCTACTTAATTTAGTAATTTCCATTTTTTCGAATGAAATACGTACCTACTCAATAAATGTTCACGATTGACTTCCACGGTGAAGCAATAGCGTCGTGTAATAAAAATCAAACCCGAAAAATTATAATTTGCGTAATTACTGGTGGTAGGGCCTCTTGTGAGTCCACGCAGGTGGGTACCACCACCCTGCCTATTTCTGCGGTGAAGCAGTAATGCGTTTCGGTTTGAAGGGTGGGGCAGCCGTTATAACTATACTTGAGATCTTAGAACTTATATCTCAAGTTGGGTGGGGCATTTACGTTATAGATGTCTATGGGCTCCAGCAACCACTTAACACCAGATGGGCTATGAGCTCGTCCACCCAACTAAACAAAAAAATAAAAAATAATAATAATAATAAATTCATATGCACCTGCTCAAACACTTAACCATAAATTTGAACACCGCTGGCCCGTCAGTGTATAGCACCTTTGGCAATCTTTCAAAAACCACCAAAGTGATTCATCATACTGTTCTTTTATTTTAGATCCATATCAGGAGTCAACACTTACAGTTACACGCCGCTACACGACGTTGAGAAATGAATAACACGTTATGACATGTGAGTGACATGCATTATGGATGTTTTTAATTGCCCAAGATGGCGCATTACACGTCTTGTGATTATTGTCTTTTAATAATTGTTCCTTCCGAAATCATGACCATAAATACACCAAAGACTCAACTCCTCAGAATGACAAACCGCGCTCAGAAAATTCTCATAAATTCTGTCAGCGATAAAATTACCACAGCCACTATCTTAATTAAACGTGAAGCAAAAAGTTTGAACCCCTTTTTCTGAAAATTGCGCGGACGGAGGAGTATGAAATTTCCTATACTTATAGAGAATATAGAGGAGTGCATAATGTTAATTTTTTTCAAATCAATAAAAAAAATATTACACACACTACCATGTTATTGATACACACACGTATTCGTTTTTTTCGTTATTTATTCGTTTTTGTTTATTGTTAAAGTGTATGATCTAATTGAGAATAGATTAATATTGTATGTCTATTGGCGAAATCTGTGGTTATAGAAGCATCCACCTCCTCCTCGCGTCGTTTTCCTCATTACTGAGGGTCGTGACTCCCCCGCTGCATCAGTTTCTCCCGTACGATTTCCCTCCATCTGCTGTGATCCTTAACTACATGAAGGGCATTGTGGAAGTTGATGCTTAGATAAGATCGAATAGCAGCAGATCGATCGAATATAGAAGCATAGTCCTTGACAATAGAACTATACTAATGGTCAAACTTATATTTATATTAACTATTAACTAGTAATATTAATGACACATCCCATTTTGAGGGTTCATTTCAAACAGATCTCCCATTAAAGTTTTATAGCTTCAATTCAATTCTTCAAGCGGGAAAGTCCGACATTACACAAGAAGAATGACCTATTGCCTAGGATGGCTGGTTAAAGCTATATTAATGATATGGCCACACGAGATCAGATAGCCGTATACATCTTCTGCTTTCGTAACAACAAAACATATCTATGTAGGGCATACTCGTCTTAACATCAATACAATTGGTAGAATAGTTATGAAATCAGCTCAGAGAACAATATAGCACCTTCATTTTGAGGATGCAAATAGTTTATTGTTTTCTAATTGAATGGTAGAATAAAGTAGCTTGAATCTGGACCTAATTAGATAACAGTAAGGTTAAAGAGCTTGAAAGAAACTAGGCCACCTAATATCTTCTCTTTACAATCTGTTGTATTTTGTCTATAAAGGCGTTTTGATATCTCGGATTAATACACCGAATATTTGGAATAGGCAGAGTTTCAATGTAAATATCAAGAGGTATTGATCGCATTAAAATTAATGTCGGTTGTCAAATATTACATGCAAGATCACTAGGGTAATTGGGTCTATTTATTACCGGTTTATTTTAATATTTTACAGAAATACATTAGCAACTTTTGTTGGTTTTGTGTATCAGAAAGTTAATTTTAAGACGTGGCTGAAATTACAAAAGGCGTCCGTCCAGGCCGGTACCATTGTCTTGGCTTTTTCTGCAATAGCCACTGAATACTCAATGGACCATGAGGTCGTCAAAACATTAGAGAAAACTTGAATTGGACTGAAAATCAAGTAACCTTTCGTCATGACAGACAAAAAACCTGTCAACTTTTAAACCAATAGTTTGAAAATTATAATTTCAAAGTTTCTTTGCTGTAGGCAATGGCGTCCCTATGCCTTGGGCATTACTGACGTCTTTGGACGACAGTAACTACTTACTATCAGGCTGTCCGTATGCTAAGATACAAGATAAATAAATAAAAATTAAATAAAAAAATACCAATTTTGAAAGGACTCTTAGCGATCACGTCACCCCAGCTCGGAATAAATGAATGAATATACAGCGCTAATTAATAAAGAATTCAATGTTAATTAACACAATGCTATTCCCACGGAAGCTAGTTATATTTTATTTTTTGCTCAGCTAACGTTGACACAGGAAAAATACTATCTTAAAACCAGCCGTCGCGTCGTACACATTAAGCTTTTCCACTCGAGGATAATTAAAGTCGGAGCGAAATAATACTGAATAAACATATTCCTTATGTGCTATGTTATCCTTATCATCTTTAGGTATATTACGTATTATCTTTGTGAAGGCTGTAAAGCTCTAGGCAAGCATACATTAAATCTAGTAGAAATTCATATGTACTACGCAGTTATACACCTTATAGAATCTAGCAAGTAAATACTTGGAGAGTTTTGCGTTTCTCAAATTAACAACTACAGTCGCCGAAATACGCTAGATTGCTGATGACGCATCTAAATCAGGAGTCATGATGATACTAGTAAGAATACTGACGCACAGTTAATGGTAAATTTCACATGTTCATCAAAACAAATCTTCTTCTTCCGCCAGCTCAATATTTTTTTTATTGCCTGGATGGGGGGACGAGCTCACAGCCCACCTGGTGTTAAGTGGTTACTGTTTTTTTTTTTTTTTATCCTACCTATGCTCATAGCCTTGAGAGGATATGTCAGCGTAACCCTAACTTTTGTAGGTGAGCTCACGGGGCTCAAACCTGACGATGTTGCTAACACGAACCCTAGCAAGAGCCGTGCTTCGCAGAATCTACCACCGGATCGGAAACGCGACCCACTGAGAAGATCCGGCGAGAAACTCAGTGGGCTGTGTCTGAGAGTTAATTTACTCGTCGAGCCCTTCGTCGCAAGCGACGGGTNCTGAGAGTTAATTTACTCGTCGAGCCCTTCGTCGCAAGCGACGGGTTCGACGAGAACGGTGACCGGTGCTTGAAGTACCTAAAAGCACCGTTAGTGGATCGGGAGGATCCGAGATGACGTGTTTTGGGCGACGTCGACTGCTTTCCATTCTGTCCGCAGGATCGGGAATGTAGTTACCGGCGGCCACGATGAGAGGGCTCTCGTGTCGTGCCGTTTTATCGAAGTGGGAGAAGCCCATAGACAACTACAACGTAAATGCGCCACCCACTTTGAGCTATAAGTTCTAAGGTCTCAAGTATATATGTAGTTACAACGGCTGCCCCACCCTTCAAGCCGAAACGCATAGCTGCTTTACGGCAGAAATAGGCAGGGCGGTGGTACCTACCCGTGCGGACTCACAAGAGGTCCTACCTCCAGTAAATCACAAGAGGTTCTACCACCAGTAAAGTTACCATTGGTTTCCTTGTAGGTTCCTACTCTGGTCTCCTAGGGCTTAACAAACCTCTTCCAGTAACACAGCTTCTCATGCGTCCTTAATAACGCGTTAACCGAGTACCGTACTTTTTTTACAAGATCTTCGAGCTCATGTGTTTTCTAAGAAAGTACCTCGTCAATCTGGCTCATTTACTGCAGCAGTTGTGAGTTTCATAATACTATTATTTTCACGTTTCATAAATTATCTAGAAGACTAATCATTTGTCATGGATACCTTTGAGAATTCTCGTTTTAATCTTTTCCTCGTTTTTAATTTGTATTTCATATTTGAGCGGTTATAGTTTCAATAGATTCAGCTTCAAAGATATGTTAATACAGAAATGAACGTTCTGTTTAGGATAAATCCAGTGCTCTCAAGTTCAGTGGGTCGTATGACGCGTGTTTAACAAAAACACATTGTTCTATAGCTACAAATGGACTGATGTGTCTCAAATCTATCAGGACTCCTCTAGATCGGAACGGAACAAAGGTTCATTTCTCAACATCCGCAGGCCGAGAGGTCGCCGCGGCCCGGAGATAATGAAACAATCAACGCGATTTCGTAACTCATTGACGATGTTGTATTGTGTCCATGATTTAGGGATTTATTGGAGACATGTCTCAAAAAACGCAAACTGACGAGATGGGACTTTTAAACGTCCGAACTCTTACTGACAGTGACAGTCGAGTACGCTTTTAAGCACTACTTTTCCTTATTCAGTGAATAATGGTCGCTATTGTAAAATCGTTATGTGCATTGGGACGTATTTGAGCTATAGGTACCAGTTGAGTCCAGTCTGACCGTGAGGTCGACCATCTATCCAGTGCAATAAAAAACAAAAGTTGTACGATCGCCAAAAAATATCCCTCTTAAAATTTTATAATTTCATGAATTCAGGATAGAAATAACAGTCCAAAAGCCGTAGCTGTAGACGCTGTATATGTGAGTAATATTATATATTATCGTTTGACAACAAGAAACTCGTACTGTCATCCACAAACATAAAACTTATTTTTAACTGATAGACCCAGCGAACTTTGTTCCGCCGCACCGTTTGTTTCAAACACATCAACCGGTCAACTTCAAAATTCTACTATAATTAACCATAGAATATATTATGTTTAGCTGTCAGTTGCGTTTTGTTATTCCATATCAGTTGCGTTTTGCTATGCCACGTTTTATATCAAGTCCCATGGGAACGTGATAAAAAGTATCCTATGTCCATCTCCTGGTTCTAAGCTACCTCCTCACCAATTTTCAGCCAAATCAGTTCAGCCGTTCTTGAGTTATAAATAGTGTAACTAACACGACTTTCTTTTATATATATAGATTATTATATTTGTTAGCACTAACGGTCTAAATGGTGTCTATTTTGCGACCAAAATGTATTCAGTAGGTAGCTACCAAAAAGTAGTAGTTAAATAGGAAAAATACATATCACGAAAAATCACGGATACTCATCATCGGCAGCCTGTTAACAACTGCTAATGGTGTGAGAAGTAATAATAAACCGTGCGTTCATAATAAACCGTGCGTTGGGGGTTGGTGCTTCCCGCTTCCGTAGGTTTAACCCGCGATTCCCTACAAGTGACCCCTGGGTGGTGCTAAACGGGAGCCGAAAACATAATCGGTGGTAGGACCTAGTCCGACTGGCTGGCGACCACCCTCCAACTAGAGTCCGCCGCCAAATAGCCTAGCTGTGTTCCGGCGTGTGGGTTGGAGAGCCAGTTCTATCCTTTCCCTTTCCCCTTCCTTGTTGGGGTTGAGTCTTGGTGACGCCTGGAACTTGCGGAGCAGACGTGCGTGCGAACTCACGGGGCGTGATTGTTTGACGGGGGTATAGGGAGACCCAGTGAAACGGTACCCGCTGCCGCNTGCCACGTACCATCCGGCTATGGAATGAGCTCCCCTCCACGGTGTTTCCCGAGCGCTATGACATGTCCTTCTTCAAACGAGGCTTATGGAGAGTATTAAGCGGTAGGCAGCGGCTTGGCTCTGCCCCTGGCATTGCTGAAGTCCATGGGCGACGGTAACCACTCACCATCAGGTGGGCCGTATGCCCGTCTGCCTACAAGGGCAATAAATAAATCATAAGCCAGTTTGAACAAGTACTTTTTATTCATAATATTTCATAAAGTAAACTGGAAAATATGGTAGGACCTCTTGTGAGTCCGCGCGGGTAGGTACCACCGCCTTACCTATTTCTGCCGTGAAGCAGTAATGCGTTTCGGTTTGAAGGGTGGGGCAGCCGCTGTAACTATATTTGAGACCTTAGAACTTATATCTCAAGGTGGGTGGTGCATTTACATTGTAGATGTCTATGGGCTCCAGTAACCACTTAACACCCGGCGGATTCTGAGCTCGTCCACCCATCTAAGCAATAAAAAAAAAAACATTCAACACAACTAGACTCTTGGTCATCCTACACAATGTTCAATAAACTAAGTGCGAAATAACCTTGTCGCCCTGATTTACGCCGGACTGTCCCCGATAATATCGCATCCGACTTTTGTTTTAACGTGCATTTAATTTCACAAAACCCAGCAGTTTGATCGAATTTTTTGATGACGTGTTCTTTTGTTTCAAACTACCTACTAACCTGCTTTTTATCAGCCCAGTGCCACAGTAGGAGGGTATTGTTTTAAGTGTTTTAAGTGTAGCAAGCATTTTTCTGCATTTGTTTTGCTAAATCGCTATTCGATTTTAACCCAAATATTAGGTTTTGTATAGTTATTGGATCCTTCTTTATTTATTTTTTAATATTTATCGCTCTTTTTTTTCCTTCCTATGCTGATAGCCTTGTGAGGCTATTTCAGCTTCAGCCTAGCGTGTAAGTGAGCTCTCGGGGCTCAAACCGGAAGTGTTGCTCACACTGGCCCTAGCAAAGCAGTGCTTCGCAGAATCTACCACCAGATCGGAAACGCGAGTCACTGAAAAGATCCGGTGGGAAACTCAGTGGGCGTTTATCGCTCCTTAAAGTGGACTGATATGTAAGACGCCTGGTATAATCAGAGCACGTGATAAGACTCTAAAAAGTATTCAAACGTGTATGACACGGCTTCTCCCCGTTGAACAGCAAGTTCAGAAAGCCACATTAAACATGACACTCATATGTTTTTACATTACCTTTTCTACAAACGGTACTAATGATTTTCCATTACCCATAAGATCTTTTATACACATGTGAAAGTGCTCCCGCTACACCATTCAGCTGCATGTCAACGGTAACCACTTAATACCAGGTATGCTGTGAGTTCGTCTGCCTATGAATATAAAAAACACAACACACATTTTTACTGGTGGTAGGACCTTTTATGAATCCGCATGGACACGTGCCACCGCCCTGCCTATTTCTGCCGCGAAGCAGTAATGCGTTTCGTTATAAAGGGTGGAACAGCTGTTGTAGCTATACTGAGACATTAAAACCCATATTATTATCTTAAGGTGGGTGGCAGCATTTACGTTGACGACTATGAGCTCCGGCGACCACTTAACACAAGGTGGGCTGTGAGCACGTCCACTTATCTAAGCAATAAAAAAAAACACACACACACACACATCACAAAGTGGAAAGTAGCTTAGAAATGAAAATAAATTACTCTACGCACATACACTCTTGTAGGCCAATTTTATTACGACAAGAAAATAGTCTGGCCTCGTGGATAAAAGGTAACGTCAAAGTGATTAGGAATGGTACCTATCTGATGGAGTCCAAACGAGATGATACTATATCCAATGAGATAAAATAAAATAAGTCATTAGGCATTGACAAGTGAATTGAAAAAAGTAAGTTTTTTACCAACCGATAGGCAGAAACCATACAATTAGAAGAAGCTAAATTGAAAAGGTTGATAACTTTTTTCCCATAGCACTGTATTAAATTTTCTTCTGTTTAAAAAAAGCTAAATGATGAGCTCTTTGAAGCTTATTGTAATTTAACAAATCGTATTCGTAAAAAAGTAGAAAATTCAACAAGATACAAAAAGGCTTTTAACTTTGACCCGAAACGCAAGAAAACAGCAGAAATATAGTTGGAAAGGTATGAATGGTCGTTTACTAACAATTGTACAATGTTGGGTCAAGGTGACGCCGAAACTGATTGTTAGAAATCAATCTTCATGCTTTACGAAGGTAGACAGAAATGTAACACAAGATTTTTTTTATTACTTTGATGGGTGGATCAGCTCACAGCCCACCTGGTGTTAAGTGGTTACTGGAGCCCATAAACATCTACAACGTAAATGCGCCACCCACTTTGAGATATAAGTTCTAAGATTTCAGTATGCCCCACCCTTCAAACCGAAACGAATTACTGCTTCACGGCAGAAATAGGTAGGGTGGTGGTACCTACTCGCGAGGACTCACAAGAGGTCCTACCTGTTAAACTATGAATCTAAGATTTTCAAAATGTGTCGACTTTGAAAGGGCCTCCATACTCCATACTCCTCCGTCCGCGCAATTTTCGTAAAAAGAGGTACAAAGCTTTAGCTTCACGTATTAATATATAGATTTTAAAAAAATGCGTCAAATTGTCGAAGAAACACTAATTAGGTTTAGTTATTTGTCTAAATTACATTCGGTTGCATTAGTCACGATATCTTACATTCAGAAAAACTGAAAACTTAACATAGCATAAGAAATAGATACAAAATACATCTTTCAACTGGTCAACCTTTCTCGCTTGTTGGACGACAATGCCTAGTTCACAAAAAAACTTCCAATTTGAAGAGCAAATAACTAATGGTTACCTATAATCACAATTAAAGTAATTGTATAAATTGATATTATTACTAAATTATTGAACGGTATGGTATGTACAAATTGTTTTTTTTTTTGTTATTATATTCGTGATTTTCAAAATGTACACAAATGAAATAACATCTTGCTTCATGAGAAACAGTGGTATTAATAACTATTTCACTAGTGTCATCGATTAGTTTTTCAATGCAAAATAAAGTTTGAATAATAACAGAATTAGCATTTACAAATTTAAAGATTTTTTAAATTTAATATGATTAGTAGCGAGACGCCATACTACGGGTATCAGAAATAACTGAATTAGGATAATAATATTAAGCACTGTAAAAACATAAATTCTAATTAATGTGAATGCAACCAATGTATATTTAAAAAATGGAGCTAAAGCGTGGGGGCCACCAAGTAATTAGCATTTAGTCTTAGCCAGAAGCCACCCAACCGTTGCTAGCTCCGGTTGAACAAAACTCTTGTCCTGAAGAGGTTTTAACTTGAGGTTTGTGAACTTCTATTGCTTTTGCTGCCACCACCGATCATACGAAGGATAACCAATTAGCGAGTAATAGTTACGCTGTTAAAGACTTGCAGAATCTCCTTGTGTTTATCAAGCATCAAGATTTAAAGCATAGTTCCATTACAAATAACTATCCCACATTTCATTATTTTCCCACGGCAGAGCACAATTACAATGAACCAATTATATGTTTAGCAATAATTACATATATGTGCGCAACTTGCTAAATAGCATGGGGAATTTTTATCTTTATTACTTTGATGGGTCATAGCCCATAGCCCACCTGGTATAGATCGTTACAGGGATCTAAGGACATAAACAAAAAGTAAATGCGCCACCTACCTTGAGGTATGAGTTCTAAGATCTCAGTATACAACGGCTGCTCCACCCTTCAAACCGAAAGGCATTACTGCTTCACAGCAGAAATTGGCAGGGTGGTGGTACCTACCCGCGCGGACTTACAAGAGGTCCTACCACCAGTAATTACGCCTATTATAATTTTGCAGGTTTGATTTATATTACCTGATATTATTCCTTCACCGTGGAAATCAATCGTGAACATTTGTTAAGTACGTATTTCATTAGAAAAATTGGTACCCGCCTGCGGGATCCGAACACCGGTGCTCGCTAGATACGAATGCACCGGACGTCTTATCCTTAAGGCCACGACGACTGAAAGGATTTTGCCTAGAAGATATCGCTTTTACTGATAAGACCGCATATTGTACAATTATACCTGCCTGTTGACGGTTTATGAATATTAATTGTGTTTTGGTGCGCAATAAAGTATATTGAGTTTAAAATTTAGAGTAAAAACTGAGGGTAAACATGGGTGATTTTCCGTACTAACGGATAAATCAATTAGTAGTATATCAACGAAGAAAAACTCTTTGTCCTAGACAAATGCAACATATTTCATTATTTCTGAATTATATATTTTTAGCTATACTTGAATATGGACTTTAACATTTTTCAAGAACTACTCCATTTTATTCCACAAGGCTACATAAATAAACTGGTTCCGCTTCCTGTCAGTGATTGTTTCTGATGTCAAAATCCAGTGTTGCACTGTATCGATTTTATATTTTTTTATTGCCCTTTTAGGCAGAGCCAAGCTGCGGCCCACTGTTAAGTACTCTCCGCAACCTTAGTGTTTTTTTTTATTGCTTAGATAATTGGACGAGCTCACAGACCACCTGGTGTTAAGTGGTTACTGGAGCCCATAGACATCTACGACGTAAATGCGGCACCCACCTTGAGATAAAAGCTCTAAGATCTAAGTATAGTTACAGCGGCTGCCACCCTTCAAACCGAAACGCATTACTGCTTCACGGCAGAAATAGGTTGGGTGGTGGTACCTACCCGTGCGGACTCACAAGAGGTCCTACCACCAGTAATTACGCAAATTAAAATTTGCGGGTTTGATTTTTATTACACGATGTTATTCCTTCACCGTGGAAGTCAATCGAGAACATTTGTTGAGTTACGTATTTCATTAGAAAAATTGGTACCCGCCTGGGATTCGAACATCGGTGCATCGCTCAACACGAATGCACCGGACGTCTTATTCTTTAGGCCACGACGACATCGTGTGAAGAAGGGCATGTCATAATATTCCATAGTCCATGAGCGACGGTGACCACTTACCATCAGGTGGGCCGTATGCTCGTCTGCCTACAAAGGCAATTAAAAAAAAACGAGCTTCAAGAAATAAATCATTATCAGCTAAGATAAGCGTGTGTCTCGATTTCAATGAAACAAACATTGAGCCGGCACAAAACTACCGAAATACAAATTCTGTCAACGATTAATTCAGTATAGTGTTGTAGCTCAGTGCCGATGTCAAAGGTATCTATCATCCGAGCTATATTTCGGTGCGCAGCCCTATTTGAAGTAATATTTCAAGACAGTCCCATCTCACTCTTTTCTGAATTGTCAAAGTAAAGACACACGAAGATTTTGTAGTCAGTAAAATTCCATTCTACTTGAGACATCGCAGCGTACATAGGCTCATTAGCCCTATTTTTCTTCTCTGCGTTGATGGGTTCCTAACTGATTATTCCGCAACATCAAACGATAGAAGAATCGTCTGCCCAATTGTTGATGAATACTAAAAGCGAAGTGATTAGGACGAGACATCAAGGTGGTCGTACGATTGACACATAATTAAAATAAACAACCTCGAGCTCACTCGCTAATGTTACAGTGAGATAGATACACACTCACACGATCATGTAATAAGTTTGTTGGTTCATTTATATTATGATGTTTATGCGGACATGCGAAATTTCGAATACTTTCATGGCAACGTCATTTACTTACTTACCGGATTGTGGAGAAATGATTTTGTTTTTGCAAAACTCACCTGTGCATAATTTTACGCGTTATATATATTTATAGCTATTTTGGACTAACGGAGTTGAACTTAACGCAATAGACAACACAATGTGAATACCCAGTGACGGATTCAGGCTTGATGCCGCCCCAGGCCTTGTGTATCGGGCCGCCCTTAATGTTAGAATAATTTTTATTAGTTTTCATCCAATATTTTTATTTTAAATTTAAAATAGGTAACTATATTTTTTTTGATAAAAAATAATATAAACTCATTTTCAGAGGACTTTTTTTTTATTGCTTTTGTAGACATACGGCCTACCTGATGGTATGTGGTTACCGTCGTCCATGGACGTCAGCAATTCCAGGGTCCAGCCGCTGCCTACTATTAAGTACCTACTCTCCGCAAGCCTTGTTTGAGAAAGGAGATGTCATAGCGCTCGGGAAACACCTTTACTTACCTTACAACTTTTTGTCTCTGATATTATGGCTTTTGAAAAATTTCGTCGTCTCTCAAATCATACCGCCGTAGCCGTAAATCCATCACTGTGGATACCGCTGCCCATCCCGTGACAGCGAATAGCATGCCCAGCATCGGCGTTATACTCCCTTGCCCTGTCTCTCTTCTATGTCTTTCCCTCGCTGCTGAAGATCGTGTCCACATGTGACGTTCCTCTATGGCGTTTGATCATGGGTGGCATGGACTACCACCTATAATAATGACGCTATGACGATCGACCAGGGCTGCAAACAACATAGCTGTTTCGATATTATTTTTTTGTGAGATGGCGACTGGTGGTAGGACCTGTTGTGAGTCCGTACGAGTAGGTACCACCACCCTGCCCATTTCTGCCGTGAAGCAGTAATGCGTTTCGGTTTGAAGGGTGGGGCAGCCGTTGTAACTATACTGAGACCTTAGAACTTATATCTCAAAATGGGTAGCGCATTTACGCTGTAGAATTCTATGGGCTGCGGTAACCCCTTAACACCAGGTGGGCTGTGAGTTCGTCCACCCATGTATGCAATAAAAAAAAGCTCCAACACGGTCTTCGGACTCCAATTAAAAGACACATAAATCAAAAAGGAGTCGCGGTCAGAAGCTTACATAGTATTATTAAACGTAATTATCGTACATATCCGAGCTGGTAATGAATCGGAAACCATATTACAAACATTAATTAAGTGCACACGAATTTTTTTGTAGTTATTACACGCGAGGTTCATCAGTCCGTTATTGATGATTTCCTAGGGTCGCATCTATCTGCGAGCCTTCGGCGCACACTGTGCGGTACCGTAGGTTTCGTGGAGTCGGAGTGGTGGAGCTCGATGGGGTTTAGTCGGTAGTTGGTTTTGCGGGGCGGGTGCTGCGTGCTAGACGCCGCGCAACGCCTCGCGTGCCTTTCTCAAGGCGTAGTCTCCCGGTAGGAAGTGGAAGAAGAGGAGGACTTTGGTCTTCCTCTTCTCCCTCTTCTTCTCTAGAGACGCTGGAGTCCGACATAACCCGGTCTATTACCTCTCTCGACCGGGTACCCGTAAATGGATTCCCCAGAAAAAAAAAAAAAAAAGGAAAAAAAAAGTCACATCTCTATTTATGCTGGAACACCTATGAAGGGATTTTTCATTAACTGAAATTTCTTTTTTCGGCCCGTGGAAGTCCACTACTGGGCATACGCTATTTTGGGATCGGTTATGACTGAGGATTTTACAGTGAGCCCATACCAAAATCCATCACCAAATAGTCGTAGCATTTTCAGAGACAAGAGATTCTTCTATGCTCCAATCTTAGATCACGGGTGAAGTGATTAGTGTATTCTCAATTTATTGTCTTGGTAATTGTGGTAGCTGCGTAATACATACTAAGTCGATCATGCGCTAATTTATTTTTCTTTAATGGGTGGATGAGCTCACAGACCACCTGGTGTTGAGTGGTAATTGGAGCCCATAGACAACTACAACGTAAATGCGCCACCCACCTTGAGATATAAGTTCTAAGGTCTCAGTATAGTTACAACGGCTGCCCCACCCTTCAAGCCGAAACGCATTACTGCTTCACGGTAGAAATAGGCAGGGTGGTGGCACCTACCCGTGCGGACTCACAAGAGGTCCTACCACCAGTCGCCATCTCACAAAAAAATAATATCGATACAGCTATGTTGTTTGCAGCCCTGGTCGATCGTCATATCGTCATTATTATAGCAATTATTGACGTCTCACTATTACATTCCACGTGCTATTGTTATTTTAGAATTAAGCGTTTTTCGTTCGTTTGTGACTCATCAAATAACTTTGTTTTCGTAATAAATGAAACGTGACCACGAAAACTGTGGATTACGTACTTTTTTTTAACGAAGTTCCATGGGACGATGCGGAGGGAAGTGAGCTCGTAAACGAGCTGATTCGGGCAAAGCTGCTTTGTAGAGTAGTGTGTAACAGTACCCTAACAGGGAAAAAACGTCCGTAACGTAATTTTTTTATTATTTATGTGTAGTCTCAGTATGATGGCTATACAGTGTCTAATGTATAGTCTACGTGATGGCGGTTATTATTATTAATCATATAAATAGCTGTTTCTTTGTATATTATTATTATATATATTTTTATAAATTATATTTTATATTTTATTTTTTTTCCAATCCATTCATAGCTTCTTCGGGTGTACCTCAGGGTTCCATCTTGGGTCCACTATTTTTTAACATCTTTATCAACGAAATTACAAATCTTTTTAAATATTCTACCTGTTACCTATTTGCTGACGATCTTAAAATAATGCGTGTTATAAATGATGTGAATGATGCTGAACTATTACAGAGAGATATTGATAAATTGGTTGATTGGTGCCAAATTAATAAAATGTATTTGAATATTTCGAAATGTCTACATATAAAATTTACATTAAAACGCAATATAATACCAACACAATATCATATTTCAGGGGAATGCTTGAGTGAAGTTTCTCAGACTCGTGATTTAGGGGTGGAGCTTGATACCAAGCTGAATTTCACTAAGCACATTGACAAAATTATAGATGCCGCGAACAAATCACTGGGTTTTGTACTTAGGAATGGTAAGGAGTTTAAGAAGGTTTCCACTACGCTAATGCTTTACAACAGTTATGTTAGAAGCAAACTTGATTACTGCAGCACTGTGTGGTGTCCTACATACAAAACCCATATTAACAGGATTGAGAGAATTCAAAAAAAGTTACTTCGCCACATGTCGTACCGTTTTAGGCCGCCTAATTATGTTGAATCTTATGTTGATAGGGCTAAATATTTTAAAATGCAAACATTGAGTGATCGCCGCGATATGTTAGGCTTATGTTTTTTACATCAAGTTATGAGCGGTACTGTCGACTCCCAATTCATCCTCAATAAATTCTCTTTGAAGGTGCCATCTAGGTTACCTCGTCGCCCCGTTGCTCTTTTCAGCACCCGCTTTAGCAGAACCAATCTAGGCAAGCACTCACCTACTCCTCGTCTAACTAACCTTTATAATAATCTTGTTAGAAAAGTTGAAAACCTTGACATATTTGGCGATTCCCTTCCAATATTTAAGAACAAAATTATAAAAAGTTGTTGTTGAACCTCAGCCTCAGCCTCGGTCTGAGTACTCGGGCATTACTGCCCTTGTTGTCTTTCTTTTGTTTTTAATTTTTTATTATTATTAATAGTATTGTTAAATCTCTATTAATATATTAATGTAATGCATGCTGTGATTGCCTCTAATTAGAGTTGCAGTTATCAATTGCTCTATACATGTCAATGTTATTTTATGTCTTACTGTAAACCCTGTCGGTAATCCTTAAATAAATAAATAAATAAATAAATAAATAAATAAATAAATAAATAAATAAATAAATAAATAAATAAATAAATAAATAAATAAATAAATAAATAAATAAATAAATAAATAAATAAATAAATAAATCATTGAGAATAAAATAAAGTTGATAACTTTAAGTTTTTTTTTTATCTATAAAAAAATCATAATAAAAAATGTATACACGAATAATTATTATCTTTATACCACGAATAGAACTTAAAATTAATATTTTTTTTAATAAGAAACTTCGTTCCTGTCCGGTGTCCCACGACACCACACATCTTTTTAATTTATTTCAATTAGAATAAAATCACTTTCCGACTTACGGACTTTGGGAATCATTCGCTTAAGAATTTGTCGAACTAGAGGTATTTCTAAAATATTACGGCTTATATTTAGAATATAATATTACAACAGCTTGGACAATCTTATCGTCTAATATTTTCCAAAGTTTTCCAAAAGCAAAAATCCTAATTATTTTGTATACCAACTTGAGAACGCATTTGAACACCGAACAGATATACATACATCGCTAGATACAGTTACACTGAGCATCAAACCAAACACTCAAAAGGCAGCTTCAAATGACTCAGTAAAATATTTGTATCAACTTCAGATTTTTAGAGGTCGCTCTTAAAATAAAAACTACAAACGTAACAGATGAATAAAATATTAATATAAAAGACGTGTTTCAAAAACCGGAAATACATTTTTGTTAATTAAAGATTGTTTTTCCGTTATGAATATCGACGCACTACACCACGGTGTACTAATTAATTTAATAAAACTAAAGTTATTACTGGTGGTAGGACCTCTTGTGAGTCCGCGTGGGTAGGTATCACCGCCCTGCCTATTTCTGCCGTGAAGCAGTAATGCGTTTCGGTCTGAAGGGTAGGGCATCCGTTGTAACTATACTAAGATTTTAGAACTTATATCTCAAGGTGGATGGCGCATTTACGTTGTAGATGTCTATAGGCTCCAGTAACCACTTAACCCACAGCCCACCTGGTGGGCTGTGAGCTCGTCCAACCATTTAAGTAATAAAAATAAAAATAAATTTTTTTTTTTGGTACGATTAGAAAAAAACATGTATTTCCCATCTTTTGTCTCGACTATTGAAACATCTATACGACAATACATTTTCCTTGAAAATCACAATCGTATAGTAATAATCGTATTATAATCAAGCAAAACTTCTTTATTTAGGTTAATATCTTTGTAATAACCCAGATGACGGTACTAAAAATGCGATCAAAGCTGACCGTGAACACGTCTTGAAGGTAAAAACGTATTTAACTGTACTTACTATGTATAAGCACAATCAATACATTATATACCGCTATATAACACCTTTCCTATTGTCATTTCTATGGGGTCCATGGCTGCTTAAAATCAATTCCATGATGACCACAAGCTTGACTCAGTCAGTAAGTATCTACAGTCGGCATCATTGCGCCACTTTGAGATTGACACTTTATTTGCTGGAAATTAAATACTCGATCCTGTAACCAGATTGGTAAATAGTCGAAGTCGCCCAAAACACGTCATTACGGATCCTCCCGATCCATTAACTGCGCTTTTAGGTACCACAAGCACCAGTCAACGTCCTCGTCGAACCCGTTGCTGGCGACGAAGGGTTCGATAAGCGAATTAACCCATAGACAACAGCCCACTGAGTTTCTCGCCGGATCTTCTCAGAGGGTCGCGTTTCCGATCTGGTGGTAGATTGGTAGATTCTGCGAAGCACTGCTCTTGCTAGGGCCAGTGTTAGTAACACTGCGATTTGAGCCCCGTGAGAGCTCACCTACATGTTAGGGCGAAGCTGAAATAATCTCTCAAGGCTATCAGCATAGGTAGGAAAAAAAAACAAAAAATCAATACTGTATGTTGTGATTAGACATGATTAAATACTAATGTAACATAATAATTGCGCGCTACTGTTTCACATTATTTAACAAACACTTCTGCCCCACCTGAAAACTAATTACATACTATATTAAGTTTTACAAGTACAAAATTTTTCTCATCTCAAGAACAAAAGGTTCGAATACAAACGAAACTCCAACATCGTAACATAATTTAGTTATTTATTTAAATGACCAAGACGGGTAGACCTGCTGGTGATATTTTAAAGCTAAACAAGTACCAAAGACACGCGGTCAAAGTCTCAACCGCTTACGACTAGCCCACGATTCATAGCTAGGGTTTTAGTATCTTCTCATACATATTCACAACAAATTCTATTAAGATTTGATAAGAAACTCGCTATTAAAACTAACCTCCACCAGAGGTAGGACCTCTTGTGAGTCCGCGCGGGTGGGTACCACCACCGTGCCTATTTCTGCCTTGAAGCAGTAATACGTTTCGGTTTGAAGAATGGGGCAGCCGTTGTAACTATACTTGAGACCTTAGAACTTATATCTCAAGGAGGGTGTGGCGCATTTAGGTTGTGGATGTCTATGGGCTCCAGTAACCACTTAACACCAGGTGGGCTGTGAGCTCGTCCACCCATCTAAGCAATAAAAAAAAGCTATTATCACAACGCCTACACGCTCCTAATGTACGTAATTTCTGTCATTAACGTCTACCCAGACATTTGTAACTCAAGTGCGAAGCTAAGCACCACTTGAAGCCCTCTCAGTCTGTCTTTGAAGTTACGCCATTAGATCAAATGTGTGCAATAAATGCCCGCGCCTTCGTGAAGCAACTAATGGTTTCTGTAATTGTTATTTTTTTGATAATTTGAAAACTGAATCGTTTTCTATATTCACAGATGAATAATTTTAACGGCTTATTAATGCAATTTTGTTAGCGAATTCATATTCCAATTCCAAACTCCAATTTCAACCGGATTAGAGTTCATCCATACTACCTGGAGCCACTGCGTTCATCCACAGTGCGTTTCCAGAGATCTTTTTGCCACGTAACGTACGTATGGCTTTGGAATGAGCTCCCCTCCACCGAGCGCTATGACATGTCTTTCCTCAAACGATGCTTGTGGAGAATACTTAACGGTGGGCAGCGGTTTGACTTTGCCCCTAGTATTGCTGAAGTAAATGGGCGACGGTAACCACTCACCATCAGGTGAGCCATATGCTCATCTCTCTACAAGGACAATAAAAAAAATTCAAAGGGTCATTATTAGAACACGAGACTGAAGACAGCCGATCTACCATCTTTCTAGTCCTAGTCTAGCCTAGCCTAGTCTAGTTCTAGTCTAGTTTTTTTTATTGCCCTTGTAGGTAGACGAGCATACGGCCTACCTGATGGTGAGTTGTAACCGTCGCCCATGGACTTCAGCAATGCCAGGGGCAGAGCCAAGCCGCTGCCTACCGCTTAATACTCTCCACAAGCCTCTTTTAAAGAAGGACATGTGTATTTGTGTATGTGTAAGGACATTTTATTACCACTGGAATTCGATGATTCGTTACGACAATATACAGTCGTGGCAGATTTTTCAGGACTCTGAAAACACATGTTTACTAGACTCCAAACTGGATTCCACACAAAACCCACCATCATCCAGGTTGTAGTCTATATTCGGAAATTTCAAAACTTCTTTGATTGATCCCGGTATATATTGAATAGGTATAGAATAAAATCACGATAAGAACCACTTTAACAGAAATAAGTTTATTATTTTGAAAGGTTCATGCCACTTTTTCCTACCCACCTATATTTTAATTATTATTTCCCTGGTCTAATCTAACTGAATCACATCATAATATATTTTTCAGTTTTCTAGCTAAACTATTATACTTCAACACATTTTTTACCGTAAATTTTGCTATTTTCCTTCCTTTCAAAAATCATTGCCGCACGTACATAAGTAAGTACATTATGCAATATTAACATCTTAAATAGCATGATTAAACATCACGGGCGTGGTTGGTCTGATGGATCACGACCGACGAAATGCCAAGAGTGTCCAAAGGCGATCCGATATTTTCAATATTGAAACGTAATAATTTGAGGGCTGAGCAACTTTGGCATCACTCAATTGTAAATAATGTTTTCGTTTAAGGCATCTTTGAACATGTCTTTACTTGTGTAAAACCCAAATTTTATTATTCATCTGCATCTTATACTCCCTGTCAATCTAATACAGGACGTAAACAATTCCAAATGTCTTAGCAAATAACTTCCAGAATATTTTTTTTATGATAAAGGTATTACTGATGGCCAGGAGGCCTTTTTAGTTTCACCAGGACAGGTGGACGAGCAAGGGCTCAGCCAGGAGGGTTGGGACTTACTAACAGCTGCTCAGTTGCCTCTCTAGTACTAGTATTGAAAGTAGATCTAGTAATGAAAACGCGTGCTTCTAAAAAAGAACTAAAATCAAGAAACAACAACGAAACAGTTAAGTAACACGTTTGTTTTTTTAAAGCGTTTTCAACCGATTTATTCAACTTGTCAGCTTTTTAAATCTCAATATCTAAACAAGTTGAAGTCGTCGGGGCCTAAAAGATAAGACATCCGGTGCATTCTTTTTTTATTGCATTTGTCGGCAGACGAGCATACGGCCCTCCTGATGGTGAGTGGTTACAGTCGCTCATGGTGGACTTCAGCAATGCCAGGGACAGAGCCAAGCCGCTGCCTACCGCTTAATACCTGGTCGGAGTCGGAGGCCGGACTTGAGTTTTATAAAGCAAAAGTCTTTGCCCAGGCGTGAAGTACCGCTTCGCTCTGTTGAGGACTCCCAGCATTTTGGACACCAACTTGGCTTTGCCTTCCAAATGACTCCGAAATTGGACATCGCTCGAAATAGCGACGAAAAGGTTGCAGGGATAATCCTTGGAATTGCGGCGCCATGACAAAGGGGTCCTTCTTCGCAGTGAACGCGCAAACTTGTGTCTAGCGACGCACCGGTGTTCGAATCCCGCAGGCGGGTACCGATTTTTCTAATGAAATATGTACTTATCAAATGTTCACGATTGACTTCCACGGTGAAGGAATAACATCGTGTAGTAAAAATCAAACCCGAAAAATTATAATTTGCGTAATTACTGGTGGTAGGACATTTTGTGAATCCGCACGGGTGGATACCATCACCCCCCCTGTTTCTGCCGTGAAGCAGTAAAGCGTTTCGGTTTGAAGGGTGAGTTAACACCAGGTGGGCTGTGAGCTCGTCCACCCATCTAAGCAATAAATAAATATAAAAAATTATGTGTAAAATTAACCTAAATCTTGAATCAGTCGTTATGCAGGATTTTAAAACGAACACTATTAATTATAAATTAAGTTCTCATAAATTAGAGCAAAATGATGTTTTGTAACGTATCGATGTTTGAAATGCCACAGCGTTTTAACGTGGGCGTTGCGACGGACACCGACTTCATTCTTTTAGACTAGTTTTAGTATATGATATTATATTAACAAATACTAGTGGCCGCCCAGTGGTCGAAATTCGACCATAATTAATTTAAATTATAAGTTTGAACATTATTATGGTTCGATTGTCAAAGGCTTTTTTATTTTTGTTATTGCTTAGATGGTTGGACGAGCTCACAGCCCACCTGATGTTAAGTGGTTACTGGAGCCCATAGACATCTACAACGTAAATGCGCCACGCACCTTGAGATATAAGTTGTAAGGTCTCAGTATAGTTACAACATGTTACAAGATGTATATTGCCCAACTTCTCACGAAACTGACTCCTCATCAGGAATTGCAATATCAACGAACACTGTTCGATGCAAAAAAAAATACTAGATTACCAATTAATTCAATTGTCCCGAGACTGTTCTAAATAATCTCCTTGCAACCTTTGTAAGAAATTAGAATACAAATCATCGATTTTTTTAATATATTTTAATAACATTGTTACTCTGCTGATATTTAAATTGGACGGAATAAAATGGATTCGATTGTAGATGCGCTGCCGATTTTACAAACTGCTTCTTTTTTTTCGGGTCATGAGGAAATCGCCGGACTTCCACCCCCAACTGGGGACTGCAGACGGGGTATGTCGGAGTCGAACCGACTAAATACCTCCTGTCGCTCAACAACCCACGTCCGAACCTCGCATGATGTGACAGAACTCGTGAAAGTGCAAAGGAGGGAAAGTGAAGCTTTTAGTGCGGAGCACATCTCCCCCATCACCCCCCCCCCCTCCCTCTGGCAGGCTATCCGAAGACCGCCTAGATGGCACCAGTTAGATCCCGTTGGGTTAAAACCAGCGTGGGTCGAGAATAGCCGGCCTTCCACCACCCCGATGTTCCCTGCGTAAAATGCGTGCAGAGCAGTTTGCCCGTCGTCTTCTTAGGCCCCTTTCGCCAGTGCCCAGACCGACTTGGACGAGATCCGCCTCCCTGCCCCCCGCTCGACGTCGAAGGGCTTGTGCGTCTTTCAAGCGCCCCGCGGCTTCTTCTGCGAGATGGTGTACTCACAGAAGTCGAATACCGCCTTCCACGACTCGTCGCCGCCGAGCATCGATGCCATAACACTCGGCAACGACAAGTCGTTTCCTACTTCGCGTTCTCGTTCTTGTTTCGCGACGAGGACACGGTGCCACCCCCCCCATGCGAGGCGGGCGACGAGCGTGTGCTCCGCCGTGTCCAAATCGCAACCAAAATGGTGTCACTCTACCGTCGGCTCGGCTCAGATCCTGTGCAGAAACTTACCGAAGCAACTATGCCCAGTGAACATCTGCGTGAACCGAAAAGTAAGGGGTCCTCTGTCACTATTCACCCGATCTACAAGGACCAGGCGAATCGCCTCGACGGTTCTACGACAAGCCGAAGAATCAGCCAGCCGCCTGAACCATGACTTCAGCACGGACCGCCGAGATTGGGCCCTCCGCGCTTTGACCACACTGGGGCTACCTACACGTGTGGACTTACAAAAGCAATGGTGCAGCAAAGGTCCTACCACCAGTAAGTCCAACCACCACTTAAAATCGCTTTTCCGGCTGTGTGTGTCCGAAGGTACTCGTATACAGGCAAACTGCTCAGGAATTTTATCGACAAAAAAATACTTGAAGTATTGTTCGCTCTGTTCCGCTGCCAAGGTCGAAGGTACATGCAGAGGTCACAGTAATGACATGATTAACAAAAGTTTGATAGCCAATGTCTTCATTACTGCATTTAGTGTGCGTTTGAGAGCGATCACGAATTCATAATTTTGCAGGGCTGTCCAAACGCACGTGTGTCTAAGAACGACTTATTATCAAATTAAATTTAGACAAAAATTTGCCTACGATAAATCCAACTTTTGCATTGCGACTGTAAGAGTAAGATAGCCATTAGTCCAATGCAAATTCATCTTCGAGCTATTTCCTCGAGATTGCGGCTGATTTTCAGTTTTATAGTGTACTTATACAGGGCAGAAGAGCTAGGTACATATATACAGGGGGAGGGTGATGGGAGAGATGTGCTCCGCACTAAACGCTTCACTTTCCCCCCTTTGCCTTTTCATGAGTTTTGTCTCATGCGAGGTTTGGACGTTGGTTGTTGAGAGATAGGAGGTTTTAGTCGGTTCGACTCCGACATGCCCCGCCCTCCATCCCCAATGAAGGGCGGAAGTCCGATGATTTCCTCCTGAAAAAAAAAAAAAAAAACATATACGCTTAACAAATATTTGGGTGTAAAAGAACATGAGTAGTGCGCTATATTAAGCCACTGCGTTTCTTCTCGCTGGATCTTCTCAGTAGGTCGCGATTCCCATCCGGTAGTAGATTCAGCTTTTTTTTTTACCTGAGCCTGGAGAGGCTATTTCAGCGTAACCTTAACTAGTAGGTGAGCTCACGGGGCTCAAACCTGACGACGTTGCTAACACGAACCCTAGCAAGAGCCGTGCTTCGCAGAATCGACCACCGGATCGGAAACGCGACCCACTGAGAAGATCCGTCGAGAAACTCAGTGGGCTGACGGGTTCGACGAGGACGAGAATGATGACCGGTGCTTGAGATAGATTCAGCGAAGCACTGCTCTTGCTAGGGCCAGTGTTAGCAATTTTCTCAGGTTCAGCGCATGGGGTTTCGAGTCCAAGAGTCCTTTATATTATTAACCCTACCTTGAACAAAAAATATCAATCTTCAAATTATCTACAATCGAATTCATCGACCGATCAGCCCTGTCTTAAATTAGTGGCATCTAATGTGGCTCGTAACAAGAAGCGTGCTTCTAATCAAAGATAATAGACATCATAGTATTATTTAAATAGCGAAAATAATATGTATATCATGCATTTAAACAATTTGATTGACAGATAAAACCTTGTGCTCACAAAAACAGAGCTTAAAGTTCAAGAACGTTTTTTGGTGCATGCTCAGATGCGCTAATGGCTTAGACTGACTTAGAGGTATGGCGTGTATCTCGATCAACAGCTTCGAGCCTGGGCAATACAATATTCTTTCGAATTAAGATGTTAAAGAGTTTTTGCTTGATCTATTGCATGCGAAAAGCACGAGGAAACCCCTAATAAATTTCACACACTAGTACATTCTCAGAGTCCAATCGCTACCAAAGATTAAGAACAAAAATGTCATATTATTGTGGAATTACTAAACACATAATTGGATGACTATAACTAAGAGTACATGTCATTGACTAAGCCCAGGTTAGTGCAGTGTGATACCAACTGGACCCAGTAGAAGAACGGGCCATCTGGCTAGGTTTGCGGGCTGCCAGATCGAGATGGCCGACTTCAAATCGTTTTAGCTACGATTCAGTCATAGAGAATACACTTAATATTTAAGAGATTCAGTCGATCTGAAGTCATTGGGGCGACCGCATGCTTGTCTGCAGTATTTACCGCCATCGCCCCTCCCACCAAAGAACTTCCCTGCACTTCCTTATGAAGTCGTTGTGGCCTAAAGGATAAGACGTGTGCATTCGTGCATTCGTATTGAGTGGTGCAACGATGTTCCAAATCCCGCAGGTAGCTACCAATTTTTCCACAGGACAGGATAGTTACCAGCACTCAGCCTATATCTACTGTGAAGCAGTAATTCATTTCGGTTTGAAGGATGGCGCAGCCGTTGTACTCTAAAATTGAAACTTTAGAACTAGTGTCTCAAGGCAGGTGGCGTCATTTACATTGTTGATGTGTATAGGCTCTGGTAACAACTTAACAATAGGTGGGCTGTGAGCTCGTCCACCCAATTAAGCAATAAAAAAAAAATAAAAAAACATTCAACACAACTAGACTCTTGGTCATCCTACACAATGTTCAATAAACTAAGTTCGAAATAACCTTGTCGCCCTGATTTACGCCGGACTGTCCCCGATAATATCGCATCCGACTTTTGTTTTAACGTGCATTTAATTTCACAAAACCCAGCAGTTTGATCGAATTTTTTGATGACGTGTTCTTTTGTTTCAAACTACCTACTAACCTGCTTTTGATCAGCCCAGTGCCACAGTAGGAGTGTATTGTTTTAAGTGTTTTAAGTGCAGCAAGCATTTGTCTGCATTTGTTTTGCTAAATCGCTATTCGATTTTAACCCAAATATTATGTTTTGTATAGTTATTGGATCCTTCTTTATTTATTTTTCAATATTTATCGCTCTTTTTTCTCCTTCCTATGCTGATAGCCTTGTGAGGCTATTTCAGCTTCAGCCTAGCGTGTAAGTGAGCTCTCGGGGATCAAACCGGAAATGTTGCTAACACTGGCCCTAGCAAGAGCAGTGCTTCGCGGAATCTACTACCGGATCGGAAACGCGAGCCACTGAGAAGATCCGGTGGGAAACTGAGTGGGCGTTTATCGCTCCTTGAAGTAGGGTGATATGTAAGACGCCTGGTATACTCGGAGCAAGCGATACGACTATAAAAAGTATTCAAACGTATATGACATTGCTTCTCCCCGTTGAACAGCTGATTTGATTTGATTTGAAAAACAATAAAACGAATAGTAGTGTGAAACCTTCGTTTGTCTTATTTTTTATTGATTTTATAATCCTAAGGATAGAAGTGTCATACATAAATATTCTATTGAATATCGCTATTTTATTACAAAAGCTATCAAAGCATAAATAATAATAAAACATCAGTAGGTCACCAGCATCAAGCCTTCATAAGTCCGCGGGTATTCTCAATAAAGAAATGACAGAATTAATTGATCGGTTTTTAGGATAGCCTCGAACTAACTAAGATGATATGTTATTGGCATGTCATTAAATATGATTGTTTGTCAGAGCGTAGACTGTGAAGACGAAGATCGAGTGCTAAGAGCACATGTCAAATTAACAATCACTAATAATTGCATTTGAATGTTCTGTTAATATCTTTGCTTTAATAATTTATACAGGGGAAGGAAACAAAATGTTTAAATATTTCGTTCTATTAGGGAATGACCCTGGCATACCAAGTTACAAAGGTGCTTGCTCTAGCCGGCCCTTGTAACTGATCAACTATGTGGATCGTGTGGAGAGGACGAAAATATACCTACGAATAAATAGACTTATTATTTATTCGTAGAAATATACCTCTAAAATATTATACCCTACCTCGGCGGAAACCGTAAAGATACTAACCGCTCAGATATTCTCTGTCCCGAGCATCCAAGTTGTTTGAGCCTAGAGATCATATTTAATATTGTGGCAGTTGTCGTAGGAGCTCATTATTTTCATTCATTTACTGCGTAGATGACTGCATGAGCTCACGACCCACTTGGCGATAAGTAGTTACCGGAGTCTAAGGCATCATCACTACGTAAATGCCACCTTCTGAGTCGGTCTCTTCATTGCTGAAGGTCGTGTCTAATTTGAAATGTGGACCACTCGATGCACAATGCTTTCCCACGTCTTCCTGTCCTCGGCGGTCTTTATAGCCTCTGTTATTGGCAGGTCGGTGAGCGTCTTTACCAGATCAGACCAGCGGGTAGGTGAGCGTCCGCTTGATCTTCTCCCGTCAAGCTGATCAACTACCACCAGCTTCTTTAAGTTATCGGGGCCTCTACCAGCGATGAAAATGCCACCAGCCAACTTGAAATGTGTCAGCTGAGTCTCAATTGTATCTCATTATAGCGCCTATTCCTAATAAATTTTTTTGCTACCTATTCACTGGTAGCCTAAGATGCTAATTTAGTTACGCCAGGACGGGTAGGTGAGTTCACGGGCTCATTTTGAGAGAATTTGCTAACACTAGCCCTAGCAAGAGCAGTGCTTCGCAGAATCTACCACCTGATCGGAAACGCGACTCACTGAGAAGATCCGGCCATGGGTTAGTTCGCTTAATCGCTTAATCGGGATCATTTTAAACATTTTACTGTAGTGATCAAATCTCGACCGTAGTCATCGACGCCCGAAGATTGAAATTCGTTTTATGCATTACATCTTCGCTTTTGTTTTTATATTAATTCATAAAGCTAAACTTGACCATTGCTAATAAAAACGGTAGGCAAACAGATGAGATAAAATTAGGCAGTATAATGTTTTGCTTTGGCCTATATTTTATATACATATGTAGAAATATAAATAACAGTATCTTCGGAACCTTGCCTAAAGGGACTCCTTTTAATAATATATTTTAGTTATTAAATTATTATTATTATTATTTAGAGCACTGTTACAACAATTACAGTTGAATTGCAAACAGATGATTGTACAACTCGTACGCTCATGATGTTTTGCAATGGACTCATCTTATCACCTGATAACCCCTTATCATCGCTATCAATCTACGTAGTTGATTCTATGAAATGTGCTCTTATTATCAAAGACACTTTGGTACGATATTACTACGACTCTCTAATCTGACTACGACTGAAACAAGTGGTATGCATTTTAAATGATTTCACAAAAGCAGGGGAATATATGTTTGACTGTATTTATTATATCATTGTGTAGTATGTTTTCTCCGTCATTTGTGAACCAATTTCAATTTTTTTTTCTTTCAAAGCCGGTCTCGAACTAATCCATTTTATTCAGTTTCATGCATGCATTTGACGCTTGAAGTTGATTTCTTTTTTGAAGTGAAAACTTCTTTAGAATCGTTGTGATTTCAAACCGGATGCAACGGGAAAAACGACAGGTAAGAGACACAAATATAAAAGAATGAGACAGAAATATACATACTATTTAATACAGCGCCATCTGTGAGATTTTTTTAATACTAACGCGTGTATGAAAGCTCTTGTAGTGAATTTTAATTTAGGATTATACGTGAAATTCAAATATCAATTCACAGAGGGCGCTACCTTACAATTATTTACTAATGACAAAATTTTAAGATAATTGTATTTTAATTTTGGAAGGTTTCACTTCTACCACGTGTGAATTGCACACATGTATTTTTATTATTTTTTATTATTATAATTAATGAAGGTAAATATTAAATATAAGAGAAAGAATTATTAGAAGGGAAATAGTAATTCTAAATTAGTTTAGCTAATAATTTTGTTTTACAGTCGTTATTACGCAGATAAGCTCACTACTCCCGACTGCGGGCCACAATATATGTTGTGCCTGAGCATGAGCTGAACAACTCATTGACACTTAACCTCACGGCTTCACAACACGTCCCACCACACTGAAGTAGGAAACCTATGGAAATGAAACGTCAACAAAAAGTTCGTGCCACTGTGACGTCATCTGGCCACAAAACATGGCGGTTTTAGTGCTGCCCAGAAGATTTTAATGTTAGTAGGTTTTATCGATAAACGTTCTTGGCTCATTTTATTTTAAATATTGTTGAGTATGAATGTATTTGTAGAATTTATACTTTAATAGGAAGTAAGTATATTGTTATGTGCAAAGATGATGTGATTTAGATATTNTGACGTCATCTGGCCACAAAACATGGCGGTTTTAGTGCTGCCCAGAAGATTTTAATGTTAGTAGGTTTTATCGATAAACGTTCTTGGCTCATTTTATTTTAAATATTGTTGAGTATGAATGTATTTGTAGAATTTATACTTTAATAGGAAGTAAGTATATTGTTATGTGCAAAGATGATGTGATTTAGATATTATGTGAAATGAAAGACGAGTTCGTGCTTCAAATTTGCAAAGTAAACGATATGACGATTTTTAAAATTTGCTACACTTATTTTATAAAGTTGTCGTTTGCCGCAAAACATAAAGATATGGCGTAGTACAGTGCCTTCTGCCCATTAATAGCATGCTGAATGTTATCGTATTTTGAGTACGTGTTTTTCTTAGACTATTACAATCTATTTTAATTGTTTTGCTGACCTAAAGTCCGTAACACACTACCGCAGCGCACCTCAAGGAAGGTGCGCCGCACCATTTGAATTCAAATTTTAAACTTATCAAGGGACCGCGGGTAAACAAAAAAACACCTACAGAACATTTATTCGTTAATAAAATTACAAACGTCATTCCTTGTGACTTCCTCTCTAAAATCACTTAATTATTAAATATTTAACGAATTTACAATAGTGTTTTACTCACTGCGGAATAAAACTATTTTATTTAAATAGTTCCGAAGTGATTTTGTCGGTAGCCTTTTTCCCGAAATATCTAAACAGAATGTTTAAATATGTTTTGATGACATATTTTAAAGAGGTATTTATGATTGTGTCATGATCAATAGATTCCGACCGAAAAATGGTGTCCGATTTTTTGGATGAGGGCTTCATAATGAATTTAAATATATATAGATAATAGTTTTGGGGCATCGACTTTCTTGAGATCCTATAAAATATGTTTTATTTATTATTTTTGTATGTTTCAAGCATGGTAAAATAAGAAATTTTATATACCTAAGCAATCATATTAAATCGATATCAAAGTCAATAAATAATGTATAACCCAAAACCATAGACCTATATAGTAGGGACACGACATATTGTTCTATACGTACAATTGCTTATATAAATAGCACCCATTTTGAAGGCACACACATAAACATATATCTATCTCGTTCTTACTCAGCACTTTAACTCGCAGGAAAACAATATAACAGTATTTCAGTGCGTACATAAAATGAAACATGAATATACGTAAATGTCTCCGTCTCCGTCTAATGAGGCCGAAAATCCGCCATGTTTAGCGCGCCAAATGTCATTGTCACGTCAGTTCGGCCGTCTGTTTTGGGTTGTACATTATTTATTGACTTTGATATCGATTTAATATGATTGATTATATAAAATTTCATAATTTATCATGCTTAAAACATACAAAAATAATAATTAAAACGTATTTTATAGGATCTCAAGAAAGTCGATGCCCTAAAACTATTATCTATATGTATTTAAATTCATTATGGAGCCCTCATCCGAAAAATCCATTTTTCGGTCGGAATCTATTGATCATGACACTAATCATAAATACCACTTTAAAATATGTCATCAAAACATATTTAGACATTCTGTTTAGATATTTCGGGAAAAAGGCTACCGACAAAATCTCTTCGGAACTATTTAAATAAAATAGTTTTATTCCGCAGTGAGTAAAACACTATTGTAAATTTGTTAAATATTTAATAATTAAGTGATTTTAGAGAGGAAGTCACAAGGAATGACGTTTGTAATTAATGAATAAATGTTCTGTAGGTGTTTTTTTTTTCACGCGGTCCCTTGATAAGTTTAAAATTTGAATCACTCTCAAGCGAAAGTGATTCAAATGGTGCGGCGCACCTTCCTTGGGGTGCGCTGCGGTAGTATGTTACGGACTTTAGAGTCAGCAAAACAATTAAAATAGATTGTAATAGTCTAAGAAAAACACGTACTCAAAATACGATAACATTTAGCATGCTAGAAATGGGCTGATGGCTTTGAACTACGCCATATCTTTATGTTTTGCGACAAACGACAACTTTATAAAATCAGTGTAGCAACTTTTAAAAATCATCATATCGTTTACTTGGCAAATTCGAAGGACGAACTTGTCTTAGATTTCACCCATCTAAATCATATCATATTTGCACATAACAATATACCTACTTACTTCCCATTAAAGTATAAATTCTACAAATAAATAATACTCAACAATATTTAAAATAAAATGAGCCAAGAACGTTTATCGATAAAACCTGATAACATTGAAATCTTTTGTACAGCACTAAAGCCGCCATGTTTTGTGGCCAGATGACGTCACAGTGGCACGAAATTTTGGTTGACGTTTCATTTCCATAGGTTTCCTACTTCATTGCCCAAAACAGACGGCCGAACCGACGTGACAATGACATTTGGTGCGCTAAACATGGCGGATTTTCGGCCTCATTAGACGGAGACGGAGACATTTAAGTATATTCATGTTTCATTTTATGTACGCACTGAAATACTGTTATATTGTTTTCCTGCGAGTTAAAGTACTGAGTAAGAACGAGATAGATATATGTTTATGTGTGTGCCTTCAAAATGGGTGCTATTTATATAAGCAACTGTACGTATAGAACAATATGTCGTGTCCCTACTATATAGGTCTATGTCCCACCACCGTAATATTTATAAATTCAATTTCAACATTTTAACCAACACCCGATTTCTTTGTTTTTACCCAATTATAACTTAATTATTCTGACCTATTCGAAAAAGTTTTACGAAATTTTACCTCACCATGTGATTGGCCATAGTATTAATTTTATTATTTATTGTCATAAATGTAGTGTAATTGTTTTTTGGAAATTTCATAAATATTTAAACTTCAAGGTGGGTTCGAATCAATTTTATTTAACATGACCAATTGCTGCTGTCAATTTCAGACGGCCATATCGCCGGAATTTGACTAAAAGCGACAAAAATCGCGAAGTTTTATCAGAAGATCTGTCGCTAAAATGTAACTCAAGCTTTCTTTACAGCAGAGTGACTGAACCCTTAAATGAATTCAACGAATCTGGAATATACCATTTTGATATAATATCTACGACGCAGAAGAACCTCGTTAGAAACTTCGAGTGAGTTTAGTTGATCGATAATACGACATTACGCGTTAGTCACCGAGAATAGGTCCCGACACAAGATGGTCACGTTATCAGACTTGTTCCGTCGAGATAAGGGCGTCCAGTCGAACCCGAGCCGTCGACGCGACCGCTAAACATGAGACCGATCATTTAACACAATGGTAAGTTAGAATTTTATTCACGCACCGCAATAAGTCGAATCGAAAACGTAGAACTCATAAGACCGGGCTTCAGCTATAAATCAAGACTAATTGATGTTGAAAATTGAATATAAGAACATTGTGATATAGATAATTTTTAAAGTGACTGAGATAAAATTGTTGCAAGACAGAAAAAATAAGACAAAAGGCAACAGGATTCTTCTTAAGCTTCCTTAATAGTGCTTAATATATATTTTTTCTTATTGGAGCCATCAGCAGATTAGGAAACACATTACCCCTCACATTATTATTAAGTACTGTGGATAAAGATGACTTCAACCACCAACAAATAAAACAACAGACGATGTGGGTAGTTTAATAAAAATTTGTCATTGTACGTATTTGCCATTTTATATCACCATAGCGGTGATATAAAAAAAGCGTTAATGTTATTAGCTATTTTAAATTAGCGTTTAATTCATGCATCGACCCGGAGTTCAGGTATGTGTCTCATTAATATATTCGTACTTCCAACAACAATATCAGAAAGATTTTCGTTTGGACGTGTGCGAAATGATGGCGGTGAACAAACAATAATAGTGTACACATACGCAGTTTTTGTTTAGAGTATTATCTATATTAGCATCCCGCAGTAGTCGAAACTCGACTATAATTAATTGAAATTATAAATTTGAACATTATTATGGTTATATTGTCAAAGACTATTTATTATACTTCTATAATCTTCTTCTAAGACTACACTCAAATAATAGCAAAGATAAAAAATATTAACCTATTCTCAATTTGACCGCAGGCTTTAAGCAATAACAAAGTTTGACAATAAACAAAGAGTCTATATGTGTGTGTGTCGAATACATGGTAGTGTGTGTAATGTTTTATTTATTTATTTAACGCATTAATAACTCATAATTTAAAACAAAATTAGCATTCTGCAGTCCTTCTTTATATTCTCTATAAGTGTGGGAAATTTCATACTCCTCCGTCCGCGCAATTTTCGTAAAAATGGGTACATTTTTTTTGCTGCACGTATTAATATATAGATTACAAATAACAATGCTCTTGAAAAATTAAAAAAAAAAAGACATTCACTATCCCTAAGGCCTATAGTTTACTTATACATACATACATACATACATACAGACATACATTAGGAATACGATAACAAATATACTGTTTATTTAGATCACAACTTATATAGTCTTGTTGACAGTCAACAACGAAGTTTGTCAATTTGCTAATACAATCTCTCTTGGAGAACATGACCCACTGCAAAACTAAATGAACATTATTTATGTAAACAATATTGTTATACTTTGATAGGTAAAAGTGATTTACCAAAATAAATGTTTTATTAAAAGCTGGTCACATAAATCATTAAAATTTTAACAATGAAATCAATTGGATATTATGACGATGAATACTAATTATCAAATTTTGATTCTTATCATAAACAATTCAAAGAAACATTATCTTGTATTGCTTTTTAAAGAAAACTAAAATGAATCGCGCTAAACAAAAATTTTCATTATCATATTATTGTTATCTGTATCGAGATATAGAAAACAATAAATTTAAGCATAGCGTATCGATATAATGAAAACAATAAATTAATTTGTGCCAAATTATTTAGTTTTCCGCTATTAATACACAAAGATATCGCCGATATCAATGAGTAGATGCGGCCACTTGCGTTTAGGTGTCCTGTAAGAGCTTACGGAATGAAAATAATACTAATAATAAACATTTATTCTAATTCAAAATCCCATAAAATTAAAGCAAAAAATAAAAGAAAGAATAATGAAGTTTGGAAAGAGCAAGTATATTTTAATTGCACTGCCACCTAAATGGTGTTTAGCGGTCACGGAGACCATGGAAAATTAATTGCTTAGATGGGTAGACGAGCTCACAGCCCACCTGGTGTTACTGGAGCCCATAGACATCTACAACGTAAATGCGCCCCCCATCTTGAGATTTAAGTTCTAAGGTCTCAGTATAGTTACAACGGCTACCCCACCCTTCAAACCGAAACGCATTACTGCTCCACGGCAGAAATAGGCGGCGTGGGAACCTAAATGCCTTCACCAACCTTCAGACCTAAGGGTAAATCTGATCAATTCTTTAAAATGAAAGACGTTACTGCTTCGCTGCAGAAATATACAGGATGCTGATCATAGATCACTTAATGATTCACACCCGCCGTCCCACCCTGGTACAGAAGGGTAAGAAGCGTGCCGCGGAGTCTCGAGCTCCCGCGGCCGCTAAAATTAGCAAAGCCGTGAACGCGTCGCGCCCCCGCCCTCAGACTCCCGTTGCGCCCCCAGCCCGTGCCACTCCGTCGCCGCGTCCGGTGGCACAAAATAAAACCCAGACCCCTCCCCCGGTTATCCTTCAGGAGAAGGCAGCTTGGGATNAAAAAAAAAAAAAAAAAAAAAAAAAAAAAAAAAAAAAAAAAAAAAAAAAAAAAAAAAAAACCCGCCGTCCGTGCTCGCAAATATCCCGCTGCCAGTAAATTCCACCTTCTCACGTCGAGCGATAATCTTTGATAACTACACATAACAACATCTTCAAAGAAACACACAACTGAGTAATTGTGTATACGAGATAAATTGACCGAGGAATTCGTGATAAAACGCTTTTTTTTAATTTATCAGAACGAAAATTTTATCTGCCCGTAAAATAAATAATTTGCCTACACCACATACGACATTATTGCACTGTGTGTAAGGAGTCATCAGGATCACAAATATTTATGTGTATTTGCTTTAGATTAGCGTGAATTACGCATTTTTTTATTTTTTTTTATTGCTTAGATGGCTGGACGAGCTCAAAGCCCACCTGGTGTTAAGTGGTTACCGGAGCTCACAGACATCTACAACGTAAATGCGCCACCCACCTTGAGATATAAGTTCTAAGGTCTCAAGTATAATTGCAACGGCTGCCCCACCCTTCAAACCGAAACGCATTACTGCTTCACAGCCGAAATAAGCAGGGCGGTGGTAATTACCCGCGCGGACTCACAAGAGGTCCTATCACCAGTAATTACGCCAATTATAATTTTGCGGGTTTGATTTTTATTACACGATGTTATTCCTTCACCGTGGAAGTCAATCGTGAACATTTGTTGAGTACGTATTTCATTAGAAAAATTGGTACCCGCCTGAGATTCGAACACCGGCGCATCGCTCAACACGAATGCACCGGACGTCTTATCGCTTAGGCCACGACGACTTCAAATGTTTTGCTATATGTGTTTCGCATGATTGTCTTAGATTTTTAAGTAACTAAGTAATATTAAACGTATAATGAGTTGTGATGTTAATAACAAGATCCCAATGAGCCGCGATTAATCCAAATGGGGACCGAGAAGGGGATTTAATCATTTATTTACGTTACATGTACGTTATAACTTACATTCAAACGTGAATTTGTATACGTATTCTATAAACGTGATTCGTATTAGCATCGAAGACACCATCGGATTTATTAAAAAGAAAAGTAATTCAACCTGATGTTAAAATATCGCTCCTAGCGTATTGACGCAAGCAAAAAGTCAATGTAATAATTGCTCGAATACCACATTGGAAGCATTGTTAGCAGAATTAGTCAGGTCACAAACATACAAATAAAACTATTTCACGAAACATTCAAGTCTTATCACATATTAGATACGTAATAAGTACCATCGAACGAGGGAATTTTTGTATACTCTGGCATTTTCTGGGATCAAACTATCAAGCCCACCCCACCACCCACCACCTACCCAGAATCGCTTCATTTGGCATTCTTTCAGTGGTCTTATCACTTAATATCATTAATACATTTAGTACCAATTATACAAAAAAAGTCTCCCATTTTATGGTATACAGTTTTACTTTTACTATTACCTACTATACATTTCCAGGAGTTGGAAACGATCATAATAGTGAGCGTGTTCAGCTGCGCATGGCTGGTTGTGTTCGTGATGGCAGTGGTGCTGTGCGCGAGGGTCGCCTCCATCAGGAGGAGAGTAGACGACATGCAGGCCACCGGACGGATGAGGGTTCAGTAAGTGCTCTGAGGAATTGTTTGAGGTGACACCACCATCGCGTTTTTACCATCGCACCGCCCGCCACCTGAGTATAGTTCATCCATACTACCTGGAGCCATTGTGTTCATCCACAGTGCACTTCCAGAGATCTTTTTTGCCACGTACCATCCGGCTTTGGAATGAGCTCCCCTCCACGGTGTTTCCCGAGCGCTATGACATATCCTTCTTCAAACGAGGCTTGTGGACAGTACTTAACGGTAGGCAGCGGCTTGGCTCTGCTCCTGGCATTACTGAAGTCCATGGGCGACGGTAACCACTTACCATCAGGTGGGCCGTATGCTCGTCTGCCTACAAGAGCAACAACAAAAAATAAGTTATAGCACTCTAGATCTCTCGAACAGACACCGTATCCAACCTAAAACAGAGTTCCGTCAACCGTGATAAATATTCAGGGTTATCAAAGACTGAAGACGTCCTTTCCATTATCCATCATACATAAATATCCAATTAAACATTAATAGAACTTTTATCGTATGTGTGCCGTTTATGTTAGAAAATACGAAATTATACCAAACCTGAATTGCTTAATGTCTGAAACAAACGCAAGGGTTTTAAATATTTTCTTTTCTTTCAAGTCACTAGGGATATTTATAAAGATTTAACCGCATAAAATGTAAGTAGTTACTTGTCAATAAGGTCACCGACAACAACCAACTAACCAAATGTGGTGGAACGTTTCGCTAACGTTGTTCGTACTACTGTGGTCTCTGTACTGACCGACTTCTGATTCAGAGATGTCACAACTAATCCAAATATTTACAATTACAAATATAACACTCGCCACTTACCGGATCTGCAATGAATTACTCTAAGCGACATATCCTCAAAGCTGTGATATATCCTAATTCATACGAGTTGTGAAATAATCCTCAAAAGCGGGCAGTGATAATCCCTAGTCTTGGTGACGGCTATGAGAAATGACCTAGACGTCGCCAATTAGGTACATGCTGATAGAAGATGGAACTACATTAAACTAATTCTTACTCTAAAAGCATAAATAGCCATTCGACATGCAATTCAAAGTCGCTGTGTTTCAGAAAACTGAAAATGAATTCAGATAAGAACCACGCATTCCACAACCCGGGCCTGGTTCCTGATGAGGAGTTGTCCAGGCGAGGGTACTCCATGTACGTGGGCAGCGATGGCGACGTGGAAAGCGCCAGACCTTCGGAGCGGTGCGTACCATTTCATTTCACACACATGAACAGAGAACAACATAGTTCACAAATTACTTTGTTTTTTTTTATGACTTAGATACCAATCTAAGCGGACGAGCTCACGGCCCACCTGGTGTTAAGTGATTACCGGAGCCCATAGACATCTACAACCTAAGTACCTGCACGTTACAACAGCTACCCCACCCTTCAAACCGAAACGCATTACTGCTTCACGGTAGAAATAGGCGGGGTGGAGGTACCTACCCGTGCGGACTCACAAGAGGTTCTATCACTTTTGATTTTTATTACACGATGTTATTCCTTCACCGAGGAAGTCAATCGTGAACATTTGTTAAGTACGTATTTCATCAAAAAAATTGGTACCCGCATGCGGCATTCGAACTCCGATGCATGGCTAGATAGGAATGCACCGGATGTCTTATCCTTTAGGCCACAACGACTTCAAATTGTCGACTTCACGACTGTTATAGTATAATATCTATGTAATAGTAATCAAACCAGCAAATATTTAAATTTGGGTAATCTCTAGTATTAACGCGTGTTGTACGTTGTTGCCCGTAAAGCTAGATATCCCCACGCCGACTTCTTCTAATGGGAAATAGGCGCGCTTTCCGGTTTCAATAGTTGAAACACTATTAGTTTTTTTTTTATTAGGTTCACACCACTGAATAAAATAGTTATACGAGTCTAGCGGTTATCTATACTAATATTATAAAGAGGAAAGATTTGTTTGTTTGTTTGTTTCGAATAGGCTCCGAAACTACTGGACCGATTTGAAAAATTCTTTTTCCATTAGAAGCCGACATTGTCCCTGATGAATATAGGCTACTTTTTTTAATTTTTTTTTATTTTTTTTTTTTTGTTTCATGTGTGGTTTAATGTTTCCGAAGCGAAGCGAGGGCAGGTCGCTAGTACTATATAATTAAGGTCTCATGTCCATGTCATGTGGATAATGACGTTCGTATCTGAAATCTCAGTTAGATAACCTCTTTTGGGTAGTAACGACAAACAGAAGATCTTCCACCGAGCGGCTGATACTGCTTAATTAACCGACGGTCCAATATTGTTCGGGACTTGTTTAAATTCAAACATATCTTGAAAATTTCGATAACGAGTTTCGGGCATTTATAAAATATATTGTGGTGTAGGATGACTATCCGATACACGCTTAAGAGTGGATGGGCTCTGAGCTATAATTATAACTATAATTGTAACTATACTGAGACCTTAGAACTTATATCTCAAGGTACGTGGCGCATTTACGTTGTAGATGTCTATGGGCTCCAGTAACCACTTAACACCAGGTGAGTTGTGAGCTCGTCCACTCATCTAAGGAATAAAAAAAAAAATAGAAACGTACTTCACTAGATCACAAAGAAACACGATCGTGTAATAAACTGTAATAAAAACAACCTATGTGTGTGCTTAAAACGTATGCAATTACTGGACAAGCTATGGACAAAGGCAAGAATCAATGCCGGCGTCATTTCTGTCGTAAAACAATCACTGATCAAAGATAAGATTCAAATTCGTTTACAGCAGTCTAGTGACCTTGAAAATTAATCCAAAGACATGAAGTTAGTAAATTAAAAATAAAATATCGCAACCATGAGATTCGCCGGCAAAAAGAGTATTTTTTTTTAAATCTACCAGGAGCCCGTTACACATAGATAACAGACAAACATTGACAAGCGCGTTGCTAACAATTAGGTTATCCTATCCTTTGCTTTAAGATAACAAACATATCGTGTCTTTGAAATTACAGATTATATTCAAGGAATTTCCCTAACGCAGTGCTATCTTGCCTCCTTCTTAAAAGGAGGTTAAAAAGAGTGAGGTTTCTTTTTATTGAAATTGTCGGTCTGGTATACGTTAGTCACAGAAATGATAGCAAAACTGACAAGCATCATTTAATTTCGGAACCTGAGGTGGAATATAAATGATTAAAGTCTTGTTTATTACCACGAGTAGCTTTCATGGCTACCAACCTGGTGTAGAATGAAATATACTTATATATTTTGCAAGATTTTGATCGCCATTGAGAACAATATCTTTGCTTCCAATTACTCTTGCTTCCAATTACGTTAATACTCGTTTTCTAAAAAGAAAAACAATCTAACGACCCAGGTACATATTCTTAGAAAAAAGCCTTAAGAAATCTTATCAAAAAGATTTTATCTTTGAAAATTAGCATAGTTTTTAGAACTTGTCGCGCATTTTATGACTTAATGGTTCCAGCTTGAGAATACGCACTGGTTAACGTAAAATTACGCTAAGCAATCAAACAATGCGTATTTGTTAACCGTTATAGCTATGTTGATTTATTTATTATGAAGTCGTCGTGGCCTAAAGGATAAGACGTCCGGTGCATCCGTATGTAGCGAAGCAACGGTGTTCGAATCCCGCAGGCGGATACCAATTTTTCTAATGAAATACGTACTTAACAATTGTTCACGATTGACTTCTACGGTGAAGGAATAACATCGTGTAATAAAAACCAAACCCGCATAATTATAATTTGCGTAATTACTGGTGGTAGGACCTCTTATGAGTACGCGCGGGTAGGTACCACCACCTCGCCTATTTCTGCCGTGAAGCAGTTATGCGTTTCGGCTTGAAGGGCGGGGCAGCAGTTGTAACTGTGCTTGAGAGCTTAGAACTTATATCTCAAGTTGGGTGGCGCATTTACGTCGTAGATGTCTATGGGCTCCAGTAACCACTTAACATCAGGTGGGCTGTGAGCTCGTCCACACATCTAAGCAATAAAAAAAATAAAAAATAAAAATTTTGGTTACCTGAAAAAAACTGACCGATTGTGCATACTAACTACATCAAAAGATTTGCAATTTCACCTTATGTTCACATAAAATTTTAATATTATTATGTAAATCTTGTTGTGCAGATTATTAACCCCTTTATTCTTCCAGGCAGACGGGTGGGCAGTTCGTAGAAGAGTTAACTAGAGAGATAGACCAGAGGCAGCAGAGGCAGTCGACGGCCCCGCCTTTCCTGCTGCAAAGCATCGAAGAAAATAAGAAGAAGAGTAGGAACCTCTACAATCCTACCGCAAATGGACGCCAAAGCGATACTAATCCCAACTTTATTTACTAAGAAAATAAGGATGAAATCCCTTAAATGGAAACTAAAGTTATACTCCATACAACAGTATGGGTTGATTCTCCAACTATTTGGAACATTAAGAATTAACAAGTTTATTTTTTTACCGTTGGTTTTTTAGCATTTTTCTTGAAATTTCATCGCTTTTGATACGGATTCGTCATTGTCTGCAGTGCATTATCCATCACACAGTCTCCACACGAAATTCGGGAACATTGCAAATGTCTCTTGGCCAATTTTGAGATTACGAGAGCAAAATATGTCTTTAAGAGAGCCTACATCTTCTGTCTTTTTATTTTTTCATCTCAAATAACAACAAACTAGCCTTTACTAAGTAATGGTAATTTTTAGGGATTTTTTTCTGCATGATCTGTTAAAGATTAAAATAAAAGATATCAAACGCGTAATTTCCATTTTTATTTGAACAACATTTTTCATCCGTATAAAATGCTCCTAAAAAGACAAATAAAATACTAGGCTTTCATAGTTTCACACGATTATAGCCTTTAAATTATTACATCTTGTATTTATTTTACAATCTCCGAATTTTTTTGTTTTGTGGGTAATGTTACCATGAAAAGAAAAAAAACGGAAATTGTAAAGGATCCAAATAAAACCAAGAGTATCACAGTTTTACAGTTTTTGAATCATGTTACAAACGACGCGAAAATGTTAGATTATTCATGAAATTATTAAAGCTTTTGATTTTATTCTACATACTATTTAACTGCTTGATTATTTGGCTCTTATTGTACTACTCTTCAACTACTGGCATTACGGCAATTGTCTTACAATCAAAAAGTGATGAGGACGCTATAATTACTTTAATGAATCTAAGACAATTCCGTTTCATTTGCAATAAGAATCAAATCAATTAATCAAGATTCGAATTGATAATCATATTTGTAGCCTGTTAAAAATATATCTATTATTGTCTGTGGTTTCGCATGTCATAGATTAAGAACTGTTATAACTCTGTGAAACATGAAACAAATCAAAAATTATATAAACAAGTGAAATTGATAATTTTCATGTTTTAACTATATTTTGTTCTGTACCAGATATGCATATTTGGAATGTAGGTAAACGGTACCTGATCCAGCCTAAATATATTATTAGCCTGTAACATACACATTTCTAAGTGTATACTGTTTATTTCATTTTAAGAAGAATTCTGCAGCCATTTTGATGATATAATTTTGTACATTATAAGACCAATTGAAAGTCTCACAAACAAAAAAAAAATATACTAAATATTTTCCCTGGAACTTTTGTCACGGTTTCCAAGTTAAATGGGTAAATTCTATAAAATTATGACTGGTAGCTTTTTCCTTGAATTCTTTCCATTGTCAATGTCCACGGGGCTTATTATTAGCCAGCATTCTCGTTTTGTTATTATAAAGCTCGGCAGAAATAATATGTGCTGGAGTAGGACTTTAGTTTGTGAAAAAATGTGATTTGTGAGTGAAAATGCAGAATATGAAAAATTCTTTTTCGCCAATTTTTGTCCAAAAATACGGATGAACAAGATTGAGTATTGTAATTAAGTATGTTTTAATACAAATAAAGTGAACTATTTAATCTTTGTGCATTTTATTCCTCGTCACCTAACAGGACTTTTTGGCGGGAACGCGAGAAGTACAGCAGTTGTGAGGTTTGTTTTATTTTGTCTATTTATTGTTTCTTAAACTCATAAAATCTCTTTAAAAAAATCATCACCTAACCGTACTATTTATTTTGGTAAATTTTCTTTTTCTTCAGTAATTGATTCAAAAGCACTATAGTCCATAGTTACGGTGCTTTTTACTGAAATTCCTTTACGTTTCTGCTGCTTCATTATTGAGAGTCTTGATTCGCCCATGGAATCTATATCTAGATGACTACATGACATCACCGGCGAGGGTAGCTTTTTTTATTTCCCGTGTAGGTAGACGAGCAGACGGCCCACCTGATGGTGAGTGCTTACCGTCGGACATGGACGTCAACAATGCCAAGGGCAGATCCAAGCCACTGCCTACATATCCGTATGCCTAACATATGACATCGTGAAGAGATAAGAGATGGATGAAAAAGAGATATGAAAAAGCATAATAATGTTTTGGACATCTGATCGATCTGCGTGCTACCTTACGATAGATTGCATCAACTTACATATGAAAAATTCATACTTCATGGTAAATCTAATAAGTTACTAAAAATATTACAACATTCAACAACAAAATACAGTCCCAAATAAAAACCAAAGCTTTACCTATTTATTAAATATTAATCTACAAAAATTTTACTAAAATTAAAATAGAAAATTTCGTCTAATAACCTAACTAAAATAACTACTTCATAAATTAAAGTCTTAAAATCACAACGAATATTTCTGTACATATCCGTTGCAATCAAAATATTAATACTTAACGATCCTATGTTTTATTCTAGCGACGTAAGGCTTCGTTCCTCTGATTGAAGATAATTTATTGCACCTTCCAGAAACGCATTTCGATTTCAGCGAATCATTCCTAAACCTGATCGGTCTGTTTTTAAGTTTATTCTCACTAACTGTAACACTGTCTAAAGTGTTTTTATGTTGATCCGATTCAATAATATCTCTGATGCTTTTGTAAGTGTTCGAAGGGTATGATTTGAAACTCGCAGTAAGAAAGGGTGCACTAAATTTTGAGTTATCTTTCTCATAATTTTCTAATTGCTTTAAATAACCATAGTTTTCCGGATCTGTAGTATGGGCTATTGGTATAAAATCTGTGTATTTTATGAAGCTCTGCGTTGAAATGGCTGGTTTTTTTGATTCCGTATTTGTGTCTGCGGTGTGGATGTCGAATGCGTCTCTGTCGTACTTAAGCTGGTGATGTTCCTTCTTCTCGGAGGCCTCACGTTTGACGCCTTGTTTGACGGCAGGCGGTAAAGTTGCGCCGTATATTTCCTTGTCTGATGTCTTCCCGTAAACGTTCTCAAACGTCTTGTAATCGTCTGTCCAGAATTGCTCGATTCCTGTAAGTTTTGTGAAATATAAGCAACTATACAAATTATGTGACGACATGTATACTAATAATCACTTTTACGTAAACTGCTAGTCACTGACATAAAAAGGTTTTGCAGTTATATTTTTTTTATTTCTTACACAATATGAATATGAAAATCATTCATGTACCTAAATAAAGGTGTCAATGACACTGCTCTTTTTTTCTTTCGGTCAGGAAATCGTAAACCAAAAATATTCTTATAGGATAATTATCGGCGGCCGCTGATGGAACATTTCTTTATCTATTTTATTGAAGTAATCGTACAACAATCAAGTTCACCATCTGAAATTATTTCTACTCTAACCGACCTTACGTTTCATGGTGGATGGCGTCATAAACGTAGTGCCGTTGTCTATGGACTCTATGATCTCTAGCAACCATAATACCAGGTGGGCCGTAAATCAGTACCCCGATGTATAGTGAATAAAAATTGGCCTTAAAATCAGGAGAACCACTCTATCGACAACGACGTGAATAAGCAATAAGTCAGCTCATAAAATTACAATTTGAACAGTTTCGAAAGCAGATGTTACTCAATATTAACACGTAACTTTCGTTTACAATGACTCGCTATTAATAGCACTTTTTCCATTACGTTACGTTATTTTTAATGACTTCGAATTGTCTTGTTCATTCGTAACTGTAACTGCTCGGACGAGCCCGCAACTTTCCCGCAGCCGAGGACTTACAGGAGCAAGTCGACATCGCCAAGTGAAAGCTACTCTCACCTGAGACATAAGCTCTAAGTCTTAATTAGATCGACTTTCCCAATCCCTCCCATACGGCACGCATGACAGTTCGCTCTGGAATTAAGCAGGCACTACCGGAATTACAATTACACGAATCATTACGAAAAAACACAAATTTATGTATTAACACGACGTAATTTTTTTTTTGGTATCTTACTTGATCGCCGGTAACTTCGACGAATTTAGCCTATGAGGCTTACTAACATTGGGATCTTCCCGAGATCTGGCGAGAAACTCAGTGGGCTGTGTTTATAGTATAATTTGTGAACATGTTCGTATTTATTTAGAAACTGTACTGTTAGTAGTTAGTAGACAGTTAGAATTGATCATAGATGTCGCGAAATCGCTTTGCTTGAAATTTTTATACCCTGTCATATTGAGAACCACTGTCCACGAACAAAAAATGTGAACGAACAAGTTTGTTTTAAGCAGTTACTTCATTGTCTTAATGCCTTTGATAATAAGAGCATACGGCCGACCTGATGGAGAGAAGTTGCCGTCGCTTACAGACGCTAAATTTGTCAGGGGCTTAGCAAAACCCCTTTTTTTTAAACCTAAGCTGATGATCTAGAGAGAACATATCAGCGCAACTTTAACTAGTAGGTGAGCTCACGGGGCTCGAACCTGATGATGTTGCTAACACAAACCCTAGCAAGAGCCGTGCTTCGCAGAACCTACCACCGAGTCGGAAACGCGACCCACTGAGAAGATCCGGCGAGAAACTCAGTGGGCTGTGCCAGTAGGTTAATTTACTCGTCGAGCCCTTCGTCGTAAGCGACGGGTTCGACGAGGACGATGACCGGTGCTTGAGGTACCTAAAAGCGCCGTTAGTGGATCGGGAGGATCCGAAATGGCTTGTCTAAATCACTGTCTACCACTGAATACTCTCCGCCATAGCGCTCGAGTACCCCGTAGAGGGGAGCCTAAATAGTCTGGATGAACTCTGCTCCGATGACGCGAGGTGCGATGGTAAAAAGAAACAGAGAAATCATCTCGAATAACTCTTTAAAACACTCCCCCCCCCCCATGGAACTTACATAATGTTTGTTACACAACTGTCCAAAAAGGAGTATAATTTTTAGGGCTCATGCAGTTATCTGAGCTTCTTTATTTCACCACAACTTTTAAGTCTGGACAGATTTGGATATAAAATATTGATAAAACCTTACATCGCTCCAAGTGACACTGGCAATATTTTATTATGATTTTCGGGAGGCATGGTTTTTTTTTTTTTTTTTTAATTTACCCTCCTAATGTTTGATTAATTTGCTACTCACCTAAACACTTGACCACTCCACAACTGACAGAGAGCAACAGACACAAAGAAAACCAGGACTCCATCTGTAGGGAAATGTAATTCAATCAGATTCATGGTAAGTTTTTATTTTATTTTATAGTGCAAAGTCAGTGAATCTGTGTGCAGTTGGAACAGCGCCCCTAGCGGCAAATGTAGGCATACGTTCCAACTGCATACAAATTTGAGTTAACTTTTACGCTATCGAGAACGTTAAAAACTCGCACTAAACACACTGTATGGTGGTCATCGGAGCCTTTCGACGTCACAACGTGAAAACACCTTCAGCCATTAGGTCAGAGTTTCAATTCTATTGAAAAACGGCAGTCGTTCTTCAAGCCTGAATCCAAAGTACCTAACCCGTACAGATTCCACAATAATAGCTTACTTATGGTGAGGCGAATTATGTCGCCATTTAAATTAACTCTATGAAAAAAAACACTAATATTAGTTTCGTTATCCAACTACTGATACACAATAATGTATATCGGCAAATGAATATCGAACACTCAATACACTATTTAATATGATTAAATAACAAAATATAACATGATTCCGAGAACATGTTGCTAAATAGTAAATCTATCATTAAACTATATCATTTTGCCTTGTGAATACAAAAACTATTTGCATTTTTTTTTATATACCTAATTAATAATTTAGAATGAACAAAATTTTAAAGAAAAATAAATGTTTACTGTTCTACGGATTAAAAAATACGCAGCCATGATAAATAATAGCCTCCCCATTAATTTAACTAATATTTTAGTGAATAAATTATGCTATTGTTGATTCCTTTGCAATTTAATACGGTTATTACACAATTGAGATAAGAGATGTCATAAGATGAGTGGCAGCAAATTGTGGTTTAATTGAGATTCGATAGATATTCACATAACACCGCGAGTTCATCTGCCCATTAACCACAATAAATGAAAAAACTTTACTGCAAAGGGAATTCTCTTTTCGTTCCCACGCCGTTTTTATTACATAAACAAATTAACCATTTCCTTCTACACAGGAAGTTATTTGTTTATCATTCATTCTACATTAATTCTAAGACGATTTCGTAGCAAAATTATAATTGAAAAGAAAATTAAAAGCATTATCTAACATGGTTCTAAATTTAAAACAATCACGATTTATTTTTTATTATTATTTATTTATTGCATTTATTTAAAATTAAAACATCATTAATTTGAGCATTTAATAATTTTGACTTTGAAACTTTTTCTTAAGTTTTCAAGCAACACAAATAAGTGAGCTTAATAAGCTTAAAAATGGTTGTACGGTCAGTTGCTTGCGAATTTCAATAAGCCTGAGGTATTTGAAAGCCCGAAGATTATAAAATGACATGAGATTTTACCGTAAACGAGTGTAAGTGCGTACATACCTTTTTAATATTTTTATTTCTGTTCTCCGTGCACTTGTACGCTGGTGTCACGTAGCAACGAAAGTAAGATCGCAACGTTCATCAGCATCCTATATAAGCTCGCTTACTCTCTTTAGCGTCAATATTTGCGGTCTAGCTGATACGAATTTCGTATTGATTATTTAATTTGCAAGTTACGAATTCGTCGAGTTTTACTTGTGGATCTTCAAGCAGAAATACCATTTTTTTTTTCTTAGATGGGTGGACGAGCTCACGGACTTGATCTTCATGCTTCTGCATTGCCTTTAATTTTTTTTTTATTGCTTAGATGTATGGAGGAGCTCACGGCCCACCTGATGTTAATTGGTTACCGGAGCCCATAGATATCTACAACGTAAATGCGCCACCCACCTTGAGATATAGGTTCTGAGGTCTCAAGTGTAGTTACAGTATTTGATATTGATTACTACTGTTGACGAGGTAGCTATTTCTGATATAATAATTTTGGGGAAGGTTTAACGACGAAAGGGAAGATCTTCCACCGAGCGGGTGATATTGCTCGGTAGACCGACGGTCCGAATGTTGTTGTTCGGAACTTGTATATATGCGCTTTATCTTGAAATGTCGTAAGCGAGATTCAGGCATCTGTCAATTATCTTGCGTTGTACGATGGCTACCCGCCACAATAATATTATTTAAATTAAATATTAATGTAACTAAATCGGGAACATACAACAATTCGTCATTCACAGATCGAATCTGTCACAATCCGTATCAAATAGGGAAAGTCAAGTTCATACACCTTCTAAGAAAATCTACGACGCCCGCATCCTGTGACGATTTATGAACCGACTTCACAGACAGGGCTCTTTTGAAAATTATCTGTAGCATGCCCCACCACCCTGCCTTATTAACCATGGAGCAGTTATCGAGCCTAAAAGCTATGACGCTCTGAGTCTTCGATCAACAATAGTAACTAGTTACTATTTAACTAGTTGCTAGCTACTATTATTTTTTTATTGCTTAGGTGGGTGGACTAGCTCACAGCCCACCTGGTGTGAAGTGGTTACTGGAGCCCATAAACATCCACAACGTAAAAGCGCCACCCACCTTGAGATATAAGTTCTAAGGTCTAAGTATATTTACAACGGCAGCCCCACCCTTCAGACCGAGACGCATTACTGCATCACGGCAGAAATGGGCAGGGTGGTGGTACCTACCCGCTAGTTGCTAGATACTATTTAACAAGTTGCTAGTTACTATTTAACTAGTTGCTTGTTACTATTTAACTAGTTAGGTACTATTTACTATTGTTGATCAAAGCTCGGAGTACTCTTGCCAAGGGACGCAATTCTTTCGCTGCTCCAATGCTGTAGTACTTAACCTAACGAGGGCTGAAATGCTATTTGGTTTAAGTGACATTACGATTAATACGATGATATTTGATGATGATTAATTACAGAGCATAATGCGACTCAGTGACGCACAATGCCGAATTATGGTGAAGCTTAGTTGAGCATTATGCCGCATATTGCGCTCTTGTGCTGTAATTGGAAAACGGCCTATATGTGCAGACCCCATAACGTATTTTAAAAATCATACCATAATCCTACCTGTAAGATGCCTCAATGTATTGATCGTTATTGTAGCCCCACGAATACTTCATTGGGATTCTAGAATGCATTCAATTGCACATCAATCTATTATTAAAATAGACGGAAGTTACAAGGGAAATATTGTAAAAAGCACACGATGTTATCTTTGACGAGCTGTCGAGGAAATTCCCATGCCGGTTGTCAGTAAACTTTTAATTGTTAGGTGCACTTTCACCCGATTTCATTCCAAAATAGTAAGTCCTTAGTTCAATTACTTACTCTAATGATAGTAGGTACTAGGTTTACAGAAAAGGTCGGAAAAAGGGATCGTACAAATTCTGTGATCACGAAGATTATTATAGGTTTTTTTACATCATAATCGTGATGTCGATAATTGCTGCGGAGCGGTCGCTTAGAAGATCGCTTAACACTCTCACCGCCATACGGTCCGCCGGCGGGTCATATATTTTCGAGTTAGACACGCCACCAATATGTTGCAGTAAACGAGATTAGCAGGCCGTACGGGTCGCCGGCGCACCGTATGTTTCGCGCCAAAATATAACAAAATTTCACCACGGCCTGCACGGCTAGGTATAGTTGCGACCGCCGGCGGACCGCACGGCCTGCCGCACCGACAAATTCTATATATAGGTGGCGGTGAGAGTGTTAAGAATATTGATGCATTATAATTCGTGAGATTGAGTTCATGATTTCCGATAACCATGTTCGAACTTTACCACCATAGGTTGCCACTTTAAATTACTTTAAATATCAGTGTGCTTAGTGCGAGTTTTTTTACGTTCTCGATAGCGTAAAAGTTAGCTCATATAATTTGCATATGAATTGGATCGTTTGCCGTTAGGGGCGCTGTTCCAACTGCATACAAAATTGGGTTAACTTTTACGCTATCGAGAACGTTAAAAAACTCGCACTAAGCACACAGGTAAATCATCAATATAGGGTGTGGTTTTATTTATTTTAAAGTACTACAGTCAAACGGGGTGAATGGATACGGAATTGAACTTTGAGTTCATTTATCACTAGTAATGGCTGAAAATATTATATTGATATTGGTATCAATATTTGAGTCGCATCCTGAAGATTCTTAAGGACTTTACACGGATCCATGTAAAGCATCCAGTTTTAAAATTTTCTTCAAATTATAGGCCTTCCCTATTTAAACACGAAATGGGGCTATTAGGTACGATAATTGGAATTATAGGGAAAAACTGCTAGGGCTGTCACAATTATGAAGGACTGATTTGGAGATTTTATATTTTTGTGTAATATCTATTAACGATTGATTAGTACTGTTGTACTCATTTAGTGCCTGTTCTATGACTAGCTCATCATATCTTTCATAATTTTTTTCTCGGTTTGGTTTTTATGTTCGCGGTATTATTGGAAGTTAGGAATCTGAAAGAAAATAATCTTCATAAAATAAAATAGATAAACGTAATTTTGAAAATTTCCCGACACAATATTAAATCCTTTCATCCATTACGAAAAAAAAGCTGCGATCGATCTTCAAAACGGCCGATGGTAAAGTATCGAAATCGATTCATCTACTTGAGAGCTACAATGCCTAAATAAACACGAATAAATAGCCAAAAGCTGTAAAATTATAACACACTACTATTTTTGTCTGGGACTATAAATTCAAAATGTTCATAATTACATCACCAATAGGTAATTAGGTACTTCATACATAAAGTGACAACCCTGTCCCTATAGTCCCTTTACAGTCTCTTGACGTACTGCGTCGTCCCTCTTTATTAAATACCTCATCCCAATTTACCCCTCAGTCGTACCTAAGGACCCCCCAGACGTACCGAAAAACCTCTTAGTATGTTAAAAAAATATGAGTCTTAATAAAATGTAATTTTATGACTTAAAAAGCCTTTCAATTCTAATTAAATTATGATATCCAGACTCCAGAATAAATAACCTCCTCGCTGATATAGTTGTTTTAATACAAAAATCACAAAAACAGTTTAAATCGATCGGTAAAATGATGAGCTCCAACGGTACTTTCAAACAGGCAATTTCAGAATGATGTTTTGACAATTTATTTTTAGTTTCATGTCAAATAAGTGTTGCCGGTTCAACAAATAACTATTCTTCTATACATTTTTCCCATTTTATAGGCTATGGCTAGTAGATTTTCATAGTTAGACGAACATTCAATCCCAATTTTATCCCCATTCACCCCTCGATTCCTATTAACCCCGTTTGACGGTATTCTGAGCTAGAAGCTAGTGATTTCATATTTTTTGTATTTTATTAATAAGCTGTTCCTGCATATTAGAATAAGATGTAATAAATAAATAGCAATAAGTACATCGACTACCATTGAAAAGAAAATGAATATAAAATTTATTATAATAAAAAGATTCGTAATGCGACTCTTGGTTTCTTCAATTAAATTCAGAAATTATGAAACACGTCCTTTTCCCGGTATTACCAGTTTCTTGTGTCACTGTTTGGTTAATAATCTGTCGATTTGTCTGTTCGTCTTCCTTTAAGCCACGACGACATCTAAATTTTGAGTTTTTTTAATAAATAGTCGTTAATATATGCACGACACGCTAAAAGCGTGTGTGTAAAACGCAATACCCCTAGTTTTTTAACGAAATATAGAAAATCCCTATACTTTTATTTCAAACTTGCATTGAACAAGATATTATTCATTATCGTGAATAGTATTTAGGATATTGGATTTATTTCGGCTACAAGCTGTATACAATGGAATTAAAAAAATATACTAAATCAAATACAAGTTATTTCAACTTAAATGTTTTTAATAAGTTAGTGACTGCTGGTTCAAAACAAAACCAGTTATCAGATAGACGACAAATCAAACTCAGCAAGTTTGCCTTTATTCAGTGATGATGTTGTTCTCAATGAACAAGGATAAGATCCATAATTGCTTTCTCTATCTATTTTTAACAGAGCTCAGTGAATTATTTTTGCAAAGACATTCAGTTTTCAGGTTCCTTGGGTTTCTCTGTTCTATTAGCAATTTTAATTTTTATACAAGACATTTCATCTTCTTTTGAAGCTAAATCAATTGTCAACTCTCCTAAACCCAACTCCGGCTCTTTCTTCTTAAGCCTTTCTATTTCTTCTTCTCGCAATAGTTTCACACCAGACAGCTCCTGAACTCTCATCAAATTCTGAATCCACTTCTGGTTTTGTAGCCGGAGAGGGCCATTACTCTCTGCCTCTCTCAACTCTTTTGTCAACTGTGTTATATTCTGGATATTCTTCTTCAATTCTTCATCATTTTCTTTGTCCTTTTGAGATTTCATGAGGACATGGTCACGATCAGCTGAGCTGTTCAATAACCTTGTCTCTAGCTGACTGTCCTCAGACTCATAGATCCTATTCATCTTTTCTATTTCACCCCAGGCTATATTGGAAACTACAGAGCTACAGGCAACAGATGATGCTCTAGTGCTCCTACTGAATACACTAGATAAGTCATCATCTCCATTATAGTCATTTCCTAGTTTCACAAACTGAAGGTCTTCATGTCCAAATGGAAATTCACAGTCATCATTTTCGCACATCAAAAATTTTTCAGTAAAATTGATGAAGTATAATTTAATTTGACAGTTGCACAGTGGGCAGGTCTGTAATGAAATTTAAATTTAGAGGTGTTCATAATATAATATTTAATATGTCAAGTGTATGTATTTTATAGTTTGTCCAAAAACATGCTCTATTTTGGCTCCATACTTCGTTTTAAAAACTACTGCTACTGCTGCTAACATAGGCATCAACAGTGCCAAAGGATATCCAAACCACTGACTATTATATGATAAAGACAGCATTTTAGACTGATGACTAGAAAAGGATAATGCATTTTTGATTGCATAGAAAAATAGACAACCATGTATTCTCCTCTGATATGATATTAGATAGTTCTTGGTTTGACTTCAAACAAATCTTTGTAGCTCTCCACTTAGCTTTTACAGAGTTACATGAGTTACATACTAGTCTCCCAAATGGTATCAACATACTTAAGAATTTAGTGGTTAGTGATATTTATCGTAGCTTTTATAGGCTTATACTAAATTTACTCTAAAAGAAATTACTTTCATAATACAGATTCACTGCTTGACACTGGCTGAAGGCTCATCATAACAACCAATCCAGCATTGACGGCATCCAACAGATTCCTGTGACATTCAACATGTCTTAATATTTAGTAACTTCTTAACATTAAGTATCCATAAATGCTGTTAGACTGCACCTACTCATTGTAGGATTGCAAGTTAACGTATAAAAATAAATCCAAAGTTGGTATAATAAATTAAAAAGACTTTAGAACTGAATGATTGTCTCTGACTTCCTCTCCGTAGAACATCAACTATATTTTATTACTTACATTAGGATTATTAGGAAAAGATACAGAATCACAATCTACATCTAGTGAAGATTCAGAATCCATCACTAGAAAAGGGCTGAAAATAAATGGTTAAAATCAATCCTTCATGTGGCTTTTAATGGCTGATGCTGTCCTATTTTTATTTCGCCCTGTTAATTATTGTTAGGTGATATTTTAGGTCTAATGCAAACCAATCCAAGGATTTACATTGTTGTTAGAAGCAGAAGCTATAAATAGGTGGTGAAAATTTCTTGGCAAATTCGAGCAAAGGCAAATTCATAGACTAAACACTATTTCGGCAAATTAGTAGTAGTTTAATTTTTCCAGCTAGAGAGGCAAAGGGATCATACCATACAGCGTAATCTTTTTATTCTGTGCGTGTGTTTGTCACTGAACTCCTAAACGGCTGGACCAATTTTGATGTAATTTTCTGTATACCTTCAGATGGATTCGAGAATGGTTTAGATTTACCAATCATATGGCGCCCGGCAGAGGGCGCTGCAGTCGGTATATCTAGGTTATATAAATTTCCTAGAAATAATTTATATGACAAAACAACGTTTGCCGGGCCAGCTAGTCTTTTATATATTATATTTTTATATGAAAAATGATATTATAAAATGAAATAAAGTTGGTTAGAAACATGGCATGAAATGAAATGATAATAATATGTGTCTATTAAGTGTTTCTTCAGGTTTAAATGCGTAAATAACGGTGGTTTATTAACTTTTTAGTATCTATGAAAGTGCATAAATGTGGGAAAATAAAACCAAACCGCTGGACGTAACTTCTTGGGATCCTTTTTTACTGGTAGTAGGACCTTTTGTGAGTCCGCACAGGTAGGTACCACCACCCCGCCTATTTCCGCCGTGAAGCAGTAATGCGTTTCGGTTCGAAGGGTGGGGTAGCCGTTGTAATTATACTGAGACCTTAGAACTTATATCTCAAGGTGGGTGGCGCATTTACGTTGTATATGTCTATAGGCTTCAGTAACCACTTAACCAGGTGGGCTATGAGCCCCATCTAAGTCCACGCATCGAAGAAATAAAATAAAATAAACTTCCAAAAAGTCCACTGAAAAAGTCTCAGTAAATGACCACCATTTTACTGAAATTATGTTTCATCCTATATCATCTCTTTTCATTTTATTTGTCTCAAATTAATCATCTTCATTTCATTTCACTCCACATTATCATTTTTCATAAAAATAAGAATAAAAATTAAAATAAGACTACCTACAGGTCTTAGTTACCAGGTCATAAAATCCCCTAAAAAAAAATCTGTATAGTCATTTGTCAATCAATTTTGTCATTGTCACAGTATAATTGGACTCTGAAGTAGTGTGAAAGTGTTAGCGGTTTTTCTTGTAAAACTGATTTATAATATTAAATATTTTTTAATCTTGCTATACTCTAAATATAACATAATACAATATCACAATGCCCGCCAAAGCAGTTTGCGTACTTCGTGGTGATGTTAGCGGAACTGTTTTCTTCGATCAGCAGGTATTACCAACGATTCCAATATTAAGTTACTAAATAAATTGTATTACGTATGTACATACTTAGGGTTATTTAACCATATAAAATAAATTCGTAAGTATGTACTTTAACATTAATAATACACACTTTTATGAATGAACAAATATTAAATATATTTATGAGTAATTTGTGTCTGTTATAGTACCGGCCGACATTTTTATGTACCTACCTACCTGGTGTAAGATGGTTCTAGAAGTCAATTGTTTTTTTGCGTTTTTACTGACTGGTTTTTTATTTTGCTTTATAATATCGTACAGTACAGTTTTTTTATTTTATTAGGAATGGTAATGTCCTCATAAATGCAGTCCAGTATTAAGCAGTTACTGCAGCCTATGCACTCCAGTACTTATAGTGTGTTGGACGGTTGAATTTGAGTGGACTAGGTTCTGGGGTGAGAGGCTATTTAAAAACACTGCTTCATGGTTAATATAATTATATTGCATATACTTTGTAAACTATTACACCATTATAATATTTTATTTTTACAAAACTCTAATATGTTGCTCTGTCCGTGTCTAGATGATAAGTCATTGTCTACACTGACGAGAAGACAATCATCTGTTTTAAATATTTAAATAAGCATTCCAATATATTCCGGACGGCCACCGCTCAGGTTTCGGCCACCACGTGTGATTTTTAGACTTCTTACTCTCGTTGAAACGTGGTGGCTCGAGTATTGCCGCAGTGGCTGTCGCGGAACGGGTGCTGGGATTGGTTCGAGGAAAATAACGAAGTCTTCAGTATGGCGTTCACACGGTCCTCGTGGCTTGACCGGCGCAGGGCGTAGGAGCGAGTCTCTTCTTGTTCGACGGCTCTCTCCTCTTCTTTTGGAGAGGTCTTGACTCGTCGGCTCGCTGTCTCGAACTGAATTTGCAGCGAGGTAGGCCCCTTATTTATGGTCGCCCACGCGCACTCGGCCAGCGCTATTATGAGTCCGAGCACGGTGGGCGTCTATTGTTTTCTCGGCCGCCTCGCTCGCCTATTGTTTGCCTAGTCGCTCTATTAGTTGCCCGTATTGTGACTCGCTCCTGCGTTCCCACGCCAAATTAAAGACCACGAGGACCAATCTTTATTTATAAACAAAATATAACAAATTTACTTGTATCTATTTACATTTGTATGCTAACTATTTTTTAACATACTGTCTATCACGGACATTCTCTATTATAAACTATTTATTATCTATTTTATGTTAACTTATTTTTAACATAACTATTTATTACGGACATTTCTATTATATATTTACTATGTTCATTACGGACATTCTCTATCTATTTATTTCACAGCTATTTTTCATATACTATCTATTTGCGGACATTTATAACTATTTTTACGTATCTATTCTATTTCTAATTTTCCTAAATGTCCGTCGGGAATGTCCTATTCTAATTATGTTTCTTTATGTCCGTCGCGAACACAATATTTGAAACTGTAACCTTACATGTGTTAAGTGTTGCCTACCATTACTTTTATATTCAAACTTCATCATAGTGGCAGCAATATTTATAAACAAATAAAATATTTATTCAAGCATTTCCTCATTTATTAAAATTAAAGAAAGTGCTATGTTGGAATTGCCTATTTTAATTACAAATACACTAAGTAAAATTTAATATTAATATAATCATTCTGTACAGTTAGTTGTTGATGTAGAACATTTTTCTTGATTAATGATTCAAAATAATTTAGTTTCAGAAGTGAGTTTTCAATCTCTAGATAAAGTTACCCATAAATTACAATTTGTTTTAAATTTTCCTTATACTCTGGATGCTTAGTAACCTTGTCATAAATGTTGATTGAAAAACTTATCTTGCATGAAAAAATACTTAAAATTATTTCATGGTAATAATACATTATTAGATTAGAAAAATGTAACACTAAATTCAATCATACTTGGAAAAATGAAAAACATTTTCTAAAGCCAATCATTATTGTGTGACATTTGAAAAGACCAGACTGTTCCCATGACTTTGTATTTAAATATTCTACATAAGTATTAATCCTGACAATGAAATGAGGATATTTTTTGGATTATCCTCTTATTCTTTTTCAGTATTTTTAGTTGACAATTGTTAAGGATGTATAAAAGGTGTTGTTTCTTGTAATATATGTATAAGGAAAATTTACCTTACAAACTTAATATAAAATAAACAAAAAACATTTCAAACTGAAAAGTTAATATATATTATATATAATAAGTAATAAGAAATAAGTTATTGATCAATAATTAATTTTTTTTCTGATAATTACAGTCAGACTGATGAGAGAAAAAAACAACATTTTAAATAATGCCTTTCAATTACAGGATGAAAAGTCACCTGTTGTTGTTTCTGGAGAGGTCCAGGGCTTGACTAAGGTTTGTATGTGATGTTACTACGAAACTTATTACTTAGTACAAATAGGCTTTGACAGGCTATCAAATTAGGTCAACTGACTGGGGACTATATGACTGTGCTAAAACAAAAACAAAATTTATTCTCATTTCCCGAATTCCACTCATTCAACATGACACCATAATGGAAATGCTGCTTTTTATTTTTTTATTGCTTAGATTTGTGGACGAGCTCACAGCCCACCTGGTGTTAAATGGTTACTGGAGCCCATAGACATCTACAACGTAAATGCGCCATACACCTTGAGCTAGATACGAATGCACCGGACTTCTTATCCTTTAGGCCACGACGACTTCAACTGCTTGCTCTCTTTGAACCCTGTTGTGTATATAATTGCTATCCAGACATCAAAATTCAAATGAATCTTGTGGCAAAAATAGTCAATTATCAATTTGGCTCATAACTGTTCAATCATATACAAAAGCAAGAATTCGGCAGGAACCGGGAAGTCATAATAAGAAGTGTCGAGAAAATGCAATCGGCCTGTCTCTTTAATACTTGTTTTGTATTTTTTTATCTGTAGTCTCTATTTTTTTTTTAAAGTACAAAAAAGTAAAATTATAGTTATCACTTGTAAAATCCCAATGTAAATAGGTAATGTTAACAAATAAGAATAATTAAACTGTTTATAGTCAAATGACCTTGCAATGATAGTGATTGTGTTAAATGTACATACAATTACTGAATATGATAATATGGAAGCTTGTATCCAACTAGCAAGTCATTATTCTTTAAACATTGATAGTAAAAAAATAATGTTGTAATAATAACTGATAAAGAAATTGGTTTTAATTATTGAGAATAGTGTAGTCAATATTCAGAACTTTCAGGTGGTTTTAACACATAATGTAAATATTTTTATTACAAATTGAGTTGTTAACAAGTTAACATGAAGAAATACAACAATGCAAAATAAGCTTCATGTATTCATTCTGAAAATCTGGGCATCATCTACCATGGTAATGAATAAACTTTACTGTTAAAGGGTAAACACGGTTTCCATGTGCACGAATTTGGTGACAACACAAACGGTTGCACATCAGCTGGAGCTCATTTCAACCCTGAAAAACAAGATCATGGTGGTCCCAGTTCTGCTGTACGCCATGTCGGCGATCTCGGTAACATTGAGGCAATTGAAGACGCTGGAGTCACTAAAGTAAGTACCATCATTTTGATGACCTCAACAACTTGATATGTTAAATAGCATCATCATTCATAAATTTGTCATCACTTTAGTTTTAATATGTATTAATGTTATGTAATTTGTTATATTATCTCCACTATTTGTAATAATGAAGACTGGTTATGCTGCTGACCACCATCAGACAATATTAAAGTCTCATTGTCATTTTCAATAACTAACCTACTCTTCAAACCGGAATGTATTCTCAATGCTTCACAATAGAAATAAATAAGCCAGTGTAGTTTACCAATGCAAGCTTACAATGTAAATTAATCACTACCACCACCAATGTTATGAGAATATGCAATTTGTTTGCTATTCCTGCCATCCAGCAGTCTCTCGTTAAGCCTGTAATTTCATTTTCAAAGGAGTACTTAAAGCGTAAAGATTTTACTGGTGGTAGGACCTATTGTGAGTCCGCGCGGGTAGGTACCACCGCTCCGCCTATTTCTGGCGTGAAGCAGTAATGCGTTTCGGCTTGAAGGGCGGGGCAGCCGTTGTAACTATACTGAGACCTTAGAACTTATATCTCAAGGTGTGTGGCACATTTACGTTGTAGATGTCTATGGGTTCCAGTAACCACTTAACACCAGGTGGGCTGTGAGCTCGTCCACACACCTTGGCAATAAAAATAAAAAGATTTTTAGATACATTTTTGAAAATAGTTAAAAATCTCTATATTTACAGGTATCAATCCAAGATTCCCAGATCTCTCTTCATGGACCTAACAGCATCATTGGTCGCACTTTAGTTGTCCATGCTGACCCTGATGACTTGGGACTCGGTGGCAACGAGCTAAGTAAGACCACTGGTAATGCTGGTGGTCGTATTGCTTGTGGAGTCATTGGCTTGGCTAAGATTTAAATACTTTCATTTTTCATATATTGGGCTTGGTACTACAATATTTAGTGACTTCATGGTATTTTGAATACTAATTTTTGTTTAAATTTCACCTACATAAATAAAAAACCCAGTGTCTTTGATGGTAATATTAGTCTATCTGATAGTGAAAAGATGTAAGCATAATCAGTTGTAGTGGTAAGTCTATAGGAGGTTATAAAATTCTTTTTAATAGCATTCCTGAAGTTATGCAATATTGCAATCTTTGGCTTCACATTATCCTTGGTGCAGGCGTTTATGTATCTCAGTGTGTACTTGTTTTCTTGTTTTGTTACAATAAAGTTTTGAAAATGTTATTACCTCGTTTTCTTAATTATTGATAGCTCCGTAAATAGATAGCTGCAATTTGACGAGTGATGGTTTTAAAGGATAGATGTTTACACAGATATATCACTGGAACTTAAAGTTTATATACTTTTTATATAATTAAATCTTAAAATTACTAGACTGACATAGAAGCGTAATTAATGTTTTTCGTAAGTTTGTATGTTTGGCAATTTAACATGTTCCACAGCATCTTCAGACATAATGAGGTATCAATAGATTTGTCATAAGTTGTGGAAGTAACACATTAATATGTCTAAAAACATCAAATAGTTTTTAACAAAAATATTTAAGGATTAGTAAAAAAGGAGATAACCAAGAAACAAATCATATTTTTGTGTAATTTAAATATAATATATTTCTTGTAGGCACAAATAACTAAAAAACCTGAGTAGGTTTGTCACATGCACTTCCACACCAGTATTCAATACAGGAATTAGTGAGATGACAACATCATATTAATGTAATATGATGTTGTCAGTCAGAGGTTGGAAGCCTTGTCTTGCTTATTTCTATGATGAAGTAATTACTTTGTGTGATCTCAAGGATGAGCACCATTATCTGTGGCAAGGTAAGTATTACTGGTGGTAGGACCTCTTGTGAGTCCGCACGGGTAGGTACCACCGCCCGGCCTATTTCTGCCGTGAAGCAGTAATGCGTTTCGGTTTGAAGGGTGGGGCAGCCGTTGTAACTATACTGAGACCTTAGAACTTCTATTTCAAGGTGTGTGGCGCATTTACGTTGTAGATGTCTATAGGTTCCAGTAACCACTTAACACCAGGTGGGCTGTGAGCTCGTCCACACATCCAGGCAATAAAATAAAAAAGGGACATTCTTATGTCTACAATATCTATCATGAGGTCTATAGCTTCTAGTATCTGTGGGGTATTGGATAGACTGTGAACATATTACAAACTTCATTGAAATTGTCTTCTTTAAGGAAATTATAGTAAAAATTGTGAGAAATTGTTAATTTTATTATTACCAAATAAACATTATCTATGAGCAACAGTTGCACAAAATAAAATTCATTTTTGGACAATATAAGCTGTCACAATTCACAACTACTATGAATATATTAACTGTCCAATTGAATATAACATATTATTTTCATGACTAAAAAATATATTACAACTTGAATCATGACTTTGAAACATCTTGGGACTGCTATAACTCCATCTCCAATAGCTATGATTGCAGCTTTGTATACTGATTGATGCCCAATAACCATCCAAGTCTCTAGATTTTACATAATCTGTTATAATGTTGCATAGCTTTTGTAATACAGTAGGTGAGAAGTAACCTTCAACAATTATAACTGAAATGTTTGTTGAATGTAATGAACATTCACTCTCAGGTGGACAGTAAGTACTAATGTATGTCTCGTGCTGTGACAGGTTACCATTGTGAGCAAGTATTCCAGTCCACTCAACCAATTCATCGATACTGGCATGTGAAACTGATGGTATTTCAGTTATGGTAGGTGATACAGTTTTCAAAACTGGAGATTTTGCAGCTACTTTGTAGTTAAGTTCATGAAAATACTTAGCTATGGTTGATGGACAAATATCTTCATTTGTCGGCTCCCATATAACATCAAAATCAAATTTCCCCAACTTCTTAAGACCTTGACGTATTTTATCATAATTTTTTATTTCTTTCAATTTTATTGATACCTCATAGTAATTATGAGGGCGCTTGTGGCCTTCAAATCCTAGTGTTTGAAAATCATATTCTAGAATGTGTAATATCAGAATTCCCTCCGGCGTTACAGCAAAGCAATTTTGTATGACACAGTTTCTTTCACTTGATAAACAATACAAGTATCCATTTTTAACAAAAGTATTTATAAAAATAGGTTCAATTATTTCCTTAAGCGAACAATCATTTATTCTGTAGTATACACTGTCCTCCGTAATTGTGTCTTTGATGAAACTCGGCATCTGTGTAGTATCCGGGCATGTAACTATAATACTTTGATAATAATCATTCATTTTGATGAACTTCTGTACCGATTCTAATGTTATACTTTTATTCGACGTACAATAAACTTTAGGTGGCGGGAAATCCCATACTTCTGGACACAACATATTTCTTTTCAATGATTGAAATTGTAATTTAGTTTATACAAAACTAAATCTTAAGTTAATTATTAGTCAATTTGTTAGGTTGTGATTATATTAATAAAGGCACCTACTTTGGAATTTGGGTTTTGTTTTGAAAACATAATGTCAAAATGGTGACGTTATTAGTACAAAGGCAAAAGTATCGTACCATCTAGCCTAATCTTTTATAGATTTTGTATATGAAAATGATATGAAATAAAGATGAGATGATAAGGGATGAAATATAATCTCAGTAAATTGGTGGTTATTTACTGACACTTTTTCAATGGACTTTTTGGAAGATTCCGAGAAGCTACGTCCAGCGGCTGTCTTTCATTTTCCCACATTAAGCACTGTCACAGATACCGGTAAAATGGGGTGATTAGGCCAGTGTTGCCGCTGGGCAAACATTGGGTTGCCGTACTGGAGAAAAAAATCTACCGTATTTAAACAAAAATTGCCGTACAATGTAATTCAAAATTTCAAATTTCAATTAAAAGTATTTTATTATTTATTTTATACTAGAAATTAAAACAGTATATATTTTTCACTCCTCTCTTCCCATCAAATTTGTATTATTGCCTAAAGTAAGTTCAGTTTCAATAATCTAATTTTTTTCGTAATTTGATGGTTTTTTCATTTTATTATTCATTTCGGGGGTTGGCTTAAAGTTCGCACAGTTTGAATGCTTTCTGACAATGCACTGTTTTGGTAATAAAGTTCAATTTATGGTATATGTTAAGAGGCGGTTTTTTTGTTTTGTTTTGATTAGGTTTACTGCATTGAAGATTCTTTTTTATACACATTTTAATCACTATCTCACGTATCGCTACACTGCTCTTTTTCAAAAGTTAAAATTAAGCTACACTTGCTAGCACAAACAATGAAACAAGAGCGAGGCGGCGAGGCGACTTGAGGAGAGGATTTAAAGAGCAGGCGTTGTAGATTATAGGGAATTCCTCGTACCAAACATGAAACATTGTCTATTATAAAAGTTGGATGTGTTCATGTTTACGCTAAAAGTATCCACGTTCTGTAATCTCTTTGGATACATTAATTGTTTTTTAACTTTATGCTCTTGTTAGCCGACTTAACCTAATAGGTGTATGGCACTAAAAAGGAATTTAAAAAAAAGCTCTTGTTGCCGTATTTTAGAATACGGCAATGACCACTCTGCCGTATGCCGTACAATTTGTCTTTTAGAAGCGTGATTGCCGTACGAAACGGCAATTGCCGTACATTTGGCAACGCTGGATTAGGCACACTTTCCAACTATGAACAATTTTAAGGTAGTTGTTGATGTTTAAAATGCTATATCAGGATCAAAATGATTGAGTCTTGGGGGCATCTTTGTTATCCAGTTTAAAGCTATGCAATTAGCATTCCAGTTTAAGCAAAAAAAGCAAAAATAGGTGTTATCCCTATTTACCCAGAAATTGCGGTTATTGGGGACGAAATTCGTGTTAATAGAGAAATTTGCTAGGGCTGGCACTCCTTGGCTTTAATTTATTTATTTATTTAGTTGCAACAACATAGTGATCATCAATAAAAAACATTGAAAAACTGACAAAAGTACATGGCAGATGTCACCTCAATTATAGGTGCATTCGACAGTGCATTAACAACAAAAATAAAAAATATATAACTAAAACTCGATTACATTTATGAGTATACATACTTATGAGTAATTTATATTTACTTGTGAAATTATCCGCGACAGATTTTTCCTGTAAGTTGTGAGACAATTAGAAAAAACATCTATTTCATCACTTAAAGTTAGTTCAGCGCAATCGGACAACTCCGAATGAACATTGACGGAGACCGCTCTACCGTGGACATTATTGTAATCGCAAACGATTCTGTTTAAGGGAGAGTAAGCACCTAAATTGAAACGAGCGGGCTTTCTTAAAAGCAGTTTATATTTCTTCGTTCTTAGTAAGCACTTAGGGGCTGATATTTTTATCTGGGTTAAGAGATTAGGTGTATCCGTTATTCCATGGATTAATCAGGTGGATACCCCCACTCTGAACATCATCATCATCATCATCATCATCATCAGCCTTTATCTGCCTACTGCTGGACATAGGCCTTCCCCAATGCCTTCCACATAATGCGGTCCTCCGCCTTCCGCATCCAACGACTTCCCGCCGTGCGCACTAACTCTGAACAAATATTAATATATTTTATTATGTATTAATTAGACATTTTATGTCCACCTTGACATTTCATTGTTCTTGTTACATGTCTGTGCAAAAGCGACTTACTTATATTAAATTGCTTAGCTATTTCAACTAAAGACTTATTCCTAATTTCATAGGCTTCTATTACTGTTTTCAATATTAAGGAATCATATCTCTTATAAGTATTTGGACTCTGATACGTAAACGCGAGGCATATCTAAAAATAGAAAACAATACGTAACTTATAATGTAAATATTTGCCAAACAATAAAAGAACACTGCATTGATAATTTTGAATAAAAGTTCTAGACAAAAACATCATGAATAAACCAGATTCTTACCAAAAAATTTAAAAAATATTGTTATAATTACATAGACAACCCTACAAACCTGTACCTATTTATACTTAGATCGTTTCCGTTTCACTTATTCTCATCCCAATTGACCCTTTTTTCGTTGTTATTTGTACCTGAGACGTCTCCAATATCCCCAAAAACAATAGATTTTTACATGTATTTTTATTTTTACAAATACATTAAAATCGATAAAAACTGAGACTCACTTTTAATATATACGATGGTTCAAACACTAAATTACATTTATGAATCACAGTCGTCTTCTATTATTATCAAATAAATAAAAGAGAGCAAAGTTTCTAACACTAAAATAATTACCACCCCAAGAAGTTAATTTGAAATGCGATTTTTTATAAGTTAGCAGCTATTTTCATGCATATTCAAAGTTGTTTTGTGAACTTTCAACATTCTACTATTAATCTACAAAAAAATTGAAGATTTTGCAACAAATATAGAACTAATATTGAGCGTCGAAAGATTTTCCTGGTTTTTTCCCCAATCACCTCTCAATTCCTATCACCCCATTTTGCGGTACTAAACAGTTGGTAAGCCATCGTTATTACCGTACAATGGGGTAAATAGGGACAAAATCGACCTTCAGATTGAATTTTAAAATAGTTCCAATTAAATAGTCACTGCTCAACCAAAGAAATAAGTTGAGTCTTGAACGTACCTAGGTGATAAAAACCGTTACATTATTTTAATTATTCATTTTAAAGAAATAATCGGTAAAATAATGGCCGTCCCAATTTACCCAGNCAGCGTAACGACAAGTTCTTTTATTTGTGCAAGAATGCAGAAAAGTAGTAGAAATGGCTGGCACGGCTTGTTTTATTAACACTATCCCCCCTTCGTTGGCTTTGGCTGGCGGCGGTGGCGGTGGCTGTGGCGGAAGGGGGCGTGTTAATATGGCTTGGCGGCTTGGCTGGCGGCAGGGCATGACAGCTGACGTCACGTCCGTTACAATAAACAAAATAAAACAATTCACGCAACCTCGCTCCTCACGTTCCCGCCCAAAAGCCAAGTGACGCTAAGCGTCAAATTACAAATTGACGCTTGATTTGTTGAATTGATTTTGAAAATATTGAAAACTTTAAAGTAGGTAGGTACGGTAAGTACCTAAGTACTAACTTGTAACACTTAATTTTTTTTTTATTAGAAATAATTAAAAAACCAACGAATGAATGAATGAGTAAAAATTTAGTGAAAATTTACTGAAATTCGATCAAATATTTTAAAACAGCTCGCATGCTATTTATTGTTGTTCATTAATTTGAATTATTAAGAATAATTATATTATGTAGCTCTATTTTTTAAATGACTAAATTGAAGAAGAGGACATTAATTTTTTTTTAGTTTCTATTTGATTGTTTCAAATCTTCACCAACATGTAAGTAAGAGGTATAGCTCTAACTTTGATTAAACACGCGTATAAAAGCTTCAAAAACATAAGCAGCTAAGGATAAATTCCATGCTGCAGAATAAAGAACAGGTAGCAAAAAAGTGTAACCAAAAAAAAGTAATTTTATTTATCACATATACAGCTTTCCCTTTTAAAATTACAATAAGTTTACTGCAAGTAAAGGTCTTCGGCCGGCACAGCCTTGTACAGGGCATCTACGGCAGCCACCACCTCGGACACGATGGACCGGACGATGGGCGGAGCTACTTCCTGCATCACGTCCTTCCAGTTTGAGTTCACAAATTCTTCGACGGGAGTTGCTGAAATTGTATTATTTATTTATTTTAATGCTTAGGTGGGTGGACGAGCTCACAGCCCACCTGGTTTTAAGTGGTTACTGGAGCCCATATACATCTACAACGTAAATGCGCCACCCACCTTGAGATATAAGTTCTAAGATCTCAGTATAGTTACAACGGCTGGCCCACCCTTCAAACCGAAACGCATTACTGCTTCACGGCAGAAACCGTTTTGTTTTAAATCATACGAAACCGTTTTGTTAGTGTCGTTGTCGCTGAAAAATGTGTCTGTCTGATATTTGATCTAATTAAATCGCCAAGTAGATTGTAATACTTACTGGGAGTGCAAGCCGCAATATATTTTTTTATTTAAAAAAAAATGTGGTGCATAGTTCTATTACGAGGCATGGTGCTTTGGAGCTGCTATAACGATGAGATTTCGCTCTCACTCCGCCCAGTGGTTATTGGCATTAACGTTAAGATGTGAGTTTATTCAAATATCTATGCCTTTATAAAACACTAACATTTGCCCGCGACTTCGTCCGCGTGAAATAGTTCACAAATAATGCTTTATTTTAGAACAAATTTGGTTAGCATAAAAAATGTTATAGTGAACCAACTTTAACATATAGACATATGCTGTCGCGAACCTTTTTTTAGATCTTTTAAAGGGGAACAATTCTGTCATACATTATTTTAGCGAAACTTTAACCGTTTCTGCAGCGCACGCAGGAAAAGCTCTCAAAAGGAAAAAAAAACCCGATGTTGAAACATTCTTTATTGGTGCTCCGCTTGTATTGGTCTTAGCGTGATGTTATATAGCTTATAGCCTTCCTCGATAAATGGGCTATCTAACACTGAAATAATTTTTCAAATCGGACCAGCAGTTCCTGAGATTAGCGCGTTCAAACAAACAAACTCTTCAGCTTTATAATATTAGTAATAGATATAGCAATCTTTTTTATAATTCTTACCCAACACCTTGTTTCCATTAAACAAATTCTCAAATTGGAAATGAGCTCCCGTCTTCACTTCGTACGTATGCTTCCACGACTCGATATGCCAGTGTGGTTTGCCGTCAGCTCCTGTCACTGTCACCAGATCGTTTGCAGTCTTGATCACGATGTCTCCTGAAGTATTTTTTATTTAAGCTAGTTTTAGTTCATTTTAGTCAAAGATGACTTCGACTTTGCCATTTATTAATCAGTAGCGACCCGGTCTCGCTTCGCTTCGGGAACTATAATTTATTATTGGTTATGAAAATAAAATGTCAGATTTTTTTCTACTTACTTGACACTAATTATCGTTATATTTTAGGTAATCTACACAATATCTTTTTTTTAATATATAGCCTATGTGTTATTCTGACGTGTCAGCTATATTATTGTAAAGTTTCATGAAAATGCATTGCGTGAAAGAGTAACATACATGCATACAATCTTACAAACTTTCGCGTTTATAATATTAGTAGGATAGATTGAACATACGTATTTTGATATTGTATTTTCCTTCGCCTTCAATGGGAAGCACCAACAGTTTACCGCTAAGTTTGTAATCACCAGTTAGTGTCACGGAACATTTGATGGTGACCGCTTGCTTCTTTTTGGCTGGATCGTTTCTGAAATATCAGATAAAGCGATTATTGTAGTATTCGTGTAGTTTCCGTCGCCTAAAACATCGCCGGGTAAGACACATTGTGTCGAGTGATGCATCTATGCTGCGGCACAAAATTATTTACAGTAATTAGGTACCTATGTAAATGGCACACGTACACGAATTGCACGATGTAGGAATAACATTGTGTTCCTGTTTTTTTTTTATCAACTTGGCATTCGGCTTCTCTTTTATCTAATTCATTTACGACCAACGGTTACAAGACCTAGCTTAAATATAATTTCTACGTGTCAAGTGAAATGAGATGATATAGGAATAATTTAAGTAAAGTCTTAGAAAATTGGTGTTTTTTTTCCCTACCTACCTATTTGCTGGTAGCAAGGGGTTATTTTAGCTTTGCGCTGATGGATAGGTGAGCTCACGGGCTCAACCTGAGAGAATTTGCTAACAGTAACCCTAACAAGAGAAGTGCTTCGCAGAATCTACTACTGGATCGGAATCGCGGCCCACTGAGAAGATTCGGTGAGAAACTCAGTGGGCTCTGCCTATGGGTTAGTTCGTTCGTCGAACTCTGACCGGTTCTTGAAGGGCATAAAAGCACCAAGAGTGGTTCCGGGGGATCCGAAAAGGCATGTTTCAGACAATGTAGGAATTTCGTTGCCCTGTCGCCTGGGTCGCATATTAATTGGTGATTATTTACTGGGAGTTCAGTGGACTTTTTGGAAGAACCACATTTGTGCACTTTCGCAGATTAGAAACATTACCAAAATTATAAAAGTAAAACACTAAACAAAATAAAACAATTGCACAACTTCGCTCTCAGCGTTCCCGCCAAATGTCGAATGACATTCTCCCTTAATAAAAAATAACATACAAGTAGTGATGCTTTACGGTTTGAACTCGACCTCATGAGTCACGTGGTGTCTCATTTACATTTGTATTGAATTTCAAATAATTTATGAATCGAATATACATTTGTGGCCAGTATTAAATCATGTATCTAAACATTTAATTCAAGAGGTCGTATGTTCGAGATACAACCACATCAGAGAGACAGCAGAGATGACCCCTGAATACTTATTTGTAATTTTAATTTCGATAGGCACCTTCTAAATACATAATTATTTAAAATAGACATTCCAAACTATTCGACTGATAAATATCTCGTCAATATAGCACAAGTTTGTTTACAAAAAATAAAAGTTTAATTTGATGAATTTAGTACTTAATAGATTCACATAATATATTTTAAAACCATCAAATCGACTAAATAAATACCCGCTTACTAAATATAAACAAATGAATTCAAACACGGCTCATTAGGTGGTCTCGGAATAAATACGTTACGTAATGTGTGAACTATTAATAAAATATTGTGTATTAGTATTATGGAAAATTCCACAAATTTTAATAAATTTATAAAAATGTTCCCCTTTTTTATTATTATTTTAAACACACATTTCGTGAACAACTCTTGGTGGATAATCTTGAAGATCTGGGTATCCGATGTCGACCTTTTCGAGTTAACATTTTTATTAAGCCACCTTATCTTAAGTGATTACGCCCATAATGCTCATTACCTGAATACCACTACTCACCTTGTGATATGAGTTCAAAGTCTTAACTATATTGCATATAACTTGTCCAAAAGTTCAACGAGTTCAACGAATTATAATTTGCGTAATCACTGGTGGTAGGACCTCTTGGGAGTCCGCACGAGTAGGTACCACCACCCCGCCTATTTCCGCCGTGAAGCAGTAATGCGTTTCGGTTCGAAGGGTGGGGTAGCCGTTGTAATTATACTGAGACCTTAGAACTTATATCTCAAGATGGGGGGCGCATTTACGTTGTAGATGTCTATGGGCTCCAGTAACCACTTAACACCAGGTGGGCTGTGAGCTCGTCAACCCATCAAAGCAATAAAAAAAAAAACGATGAGCGGACACCAGATAATGAACCTGCTCATAAAAAAATACTCTAGACGAAAAAAAAAAAGAAAAAAATATACCATTTTTATTTAATTGCAGAAAAAAATGGAGATCCTTCGAAAATGGACACCTCCTAAGACATTTTTGACTAACATGTACCTACTTACACAGTTTTTCAAATATTTCTGATTTTAAATAAATAAATATAAATATTTCTGATCAAAGTAGCGCTTCTATTCACCTCAATCCTTAAAAATCCCTCAATGCCACAAAGTTTTTAACCACAAAAATAAACAAAATTATTTTTCTACAAAATTTTTTTTAAAGATATTTACTTTAAGTCCCCTTTCACTCATTGTGGTTTAAAAAAAGTATGGATGACACTATGGCAAAGTTTTTCTTAAATTGACGCAATTATCAAAGATTTCAAAATGGTATCCTGCCAGTTTCTGTTGCAAAATACTCATACATTCCGGCTTAAGGGGTGGAACAAGCGTTAAACAATACTATTGAGACATCGACCTCATGTCTCAAGTAGGGTGATGTAATTCAGGTTATGATGTCTATCGTCTCGTCGTAAAAGTGTCTTCTATAAACATTTATATTTATCTATTCTGTATTCTAGATAATTGTGATTGTCATTGCTAACAAGTATATAATAAAGGTCGATCGTTTGTAATAACCAGTTATTACGTTTATTATTAACTTGATAACGCGCTTTTGTTGTTGATGATTAAGGTATCTCTTCTAAGACACACAGATCAAGAGAAGTGAATTACCTATGAATCTCGTACCAGCCAGCCAACAAGATCTGCTCTCATTGATTGGTCTTTATCGTAATCCACCAAAATCGCGTCTTGGATGGTTGGATAGCAACAATTACCTCACGCCATGAGGTCAAAGTCTTAATTGTATTGTAGAGTGGCAGGGTAGTATGGTAGTATTAGTAAGTACTAGATACTAGTACTAGGGTAGTATTAGTAGGATTGGGGATTTTAATTTTTACTACACAGATGCTATTCTTGAAAATTGGTGAACACAAGTCAGGCTGGCACTACGTATTTATTTTAAAAGCATTCATTTATAACAGATGTAGTATGTACCTGTAACCGGCCTACATCGACTCGTACCCCTTAGTTCCTTGTCATCTTTCTTGTTTTTATCCGCTTCGCCTTTAATCTAAGGCCTGACTTTTTAATGAAAGCGAAATAGAGCATAATCGTAAAAATATACATAGTTTCAAAACGAATAAGAACAAGATTAAACCAAGTTAACTGGACTAACGAATTATTTCATAAATTTTTTGTTATCCTGTTGATACTGGTCAGGATTTTAGAGAGAAGTGATAAAATGTGTATGTTGTCATCGGTACTTGATGTGTGTTCAAATTTTTAAGTTAATTGTCAACGTTTTGAACTCGCTAAATCCATATAGGGAATGGCGTACAAAAATTCCGTTACATACAAAACAAACATACGTATTAATAACAAAAAGGTAATAAAAGTGTGTTAACAAAACTTACTTAACACCTTCCACGTGACAACCGCTCAAGCCGCGAACGATGGTGTCCTTAAAGGTCAACTCGAGCCCACCCTGGTTCCCATTGATCACGGATATGTGTAACGGGTCCAAGGGCTTGATGCCCAGGTCGGGAATACCGGCGGCCACGATCGGCACTGCCGCTTGTGCAGAAGCCACAAAACAGGCAGAATCTCCAACTTTACACGGTGTTATGAAGGGTGCTGCAATAAATTAACCACAATAGGTATACAATATAATAAGTTGAACACAATATATTCATTGAAATCGAAAAGAGACAGCGTTTAATCCATACAGACGCTTGGATACCCAATTTCATTCCTGAACAAAATCAGAACAATTATATATTATAATGTTTAGCAACGCCTTGTATTTATATTCGTTTTTCATTAGTTACCAAGCAACCTTTAAAAATTATCATAATTCCCTACCATATTTATAACAGCTCCGACAAACAGCAAACACGTTCCGAGAGGAAAATTACGAGATCAAAATTAACGCTTATGTAATAAAGATCAGAATATTAATTAGATTTTATCGAAATTAACGACTGTATCGCTCAGTGATTTTGTACAAAGGATAGGGGGAAGGCGTCTGAGCCAGGAGTAGAGCCTTGGATGTGATCGAGAACTGAATTTAATTCGAAGTAAAAGAAGTAATTTATGGAACCATTAGAGGAACTATTAATACAAATTAAAGATGATGCGATGATGGATGGATTTTTTATAGGTAAGGAGTTAAATCCTGCTGAGGTTACTGTGAAAAATTTATGTGGATCCCGTCTTTCTTTCAATCTTAGATGCAGCCCTTTCCTGTTCTTTTCAGACCTTAGCGGATACAGGCACTAATCGACGTTTCAAGAACTTCGTATTCATCAGCCGTCGCATTTCTTCATTAACTAAGGGCGTAGTTAAAACTGATACTAGGGCAGGGGTTCTCAGAATACTCCACATGCCTCATTTTAACGCCTAGACTCTAGACGCTTCAAAACTTTAGTTTGCTTAGTTTCTAGCCTTATAATCGAGCACTTCTACTTCTAGAACAGCATGTCCCAAAGTGGGCGACAACGCTCACTTGTGGGCGCTCCAAGCTTAAAGGAGGACAGACCCAGAAATAAAGGGGGCGTTGTGTAGAAGCTTGGGAAGCGATTTCATCTGGGAGGACTCTTAGACACCGAATGAGTTCTCGCTATAGTGGTTTTTTAAGTAGGCGAAAAAATAGGGGGGCGTTAAAAAAGAATTTATTCTCAAAGTGGGCAGTAGACAAAATAAGCTTGGGAACCCCAGTTCTAAAACATCAGTACAGAGCAGTCGTTAACAATGCGTGTAGGTATATATAAAATGCTAGCTTAGCAAGGCTTGTTTTGATATCCCGATTTTGGCTCGCTCCGGCTCCAGATATGTACCGTATCCGTAATCCAATGCATCTAAGAGTTACCTAGGCTATGTTTTAGGATAGACGATCCACCTGGTGTTAAGTGGTTACCGGAGTCCATAGACATCTACAACGTAAATACCGCCGCCTTGAGATATAAGTTTTAAGGTCTCTATATTTAGTTAACCCTTTAAGTTATACTGGGTATAGTTACAACGGCTGTCCCACCCTCCAAACTGAAACACATTACTGCTTCACAGCAGAAATACGAAGGGTAGCGGTACCTACCCGTGCGGACTCACAAGCGTCCAGTGATTACGCAAATTATAATTTTGCGGGTTTGATTTTTACTATACGATGTTGTTCCTTCACCGTGGAAGTCAATCGTGAACATTTGTTAAGTACGTATTTCATTACAAAAATTGGTACCCGCCAGCGGGATTCGAACACCGGTGCATCGCTAGATACGAATGCACCCGACGTCTTATCCTTTAGGCCACGACGACTTCTAACGATGGAGTACTCTTTGTTTGGTCAGTGAACCCGTCCACTCGTACACAAACAAACAAAACAAAACACCCATAAGTCATCGTTAGAATGGACCACGATTTTAAGAAAAACAGTCAAATAATTTCTATTATAAATGTTGTTATTTCCTTATAAAATCCTCTCCGTCCAAGGTTGTTTGGAAGAGATCGCTTTGCCTGATATGCCCTTTGTTATTATTATATTCAGGGTCAGTTAGTACAAGTTATTTCGTGGTTAATTCGATATCATATTTTGCAGCACGTTTGTATAAATTAATACATCATCGCTTTCCTTGTAAACGTTAGGTCTTAGATGGGTGAAGCGCAAAGAACAAGTTAGTGAAGGCTAGATGATAATAATACGGGAATACTCCCGTGGAGAAGTGGGAGTAGTGGGTACCGCTCTGGGTACTTATATCTAAACTATCCTGCAAGTAGTAGTATCTGCAGTAGTTCCTGCATTTATCTATCTAAATAAATACGTAAATAACATTTATTTGCGAGCTTCTTCCACGATGAATTACTGATGGTACGATGTATTTTGATCACGAATAGAACCAATGAAATACATAGTTCTGCCACCAAGAAATCAATTTAAATCAACCAGATTAGTCGTTGAGTCAATGGTTTTTTTTTTATTATTGCCCTTGTAGGCAGACGAGCATACGGCCCACCTGATGGTGAGTGGTTACCGTCGCCCATGGACTTCAGCAATGCCGAGGGCAGAGCCAAGCCGCTGCCTACCGTTAAATACTCTCCACAAGCCTCGTTTGAAGAAGGACATGTCATAGCGCTCGGAAAACGCCGTGGAGGGGAGTTCATTCCAAAGCCGGATGGTACGTGACAGAAAAATGCAAAATATGAGTTTTCGTACACCACAAAATCTATCGACCCTTTCTATATTGTTTGTAAAGTTTAATTTTATTATTCAATATTATTTGTAAGCTTTAATATTATTTTTAAATTGGATGTAATTCGAATCCATACAATAAAGCTATAATAAGGAAGAAAATGCAGTGATTTTTTAACCATAATTCCTGTTCAATAAACGCTTATTGCGATACAGAATGAAATACACGGAAGGAGATCTCTTTGGCAAAGGTAGGTACATTTAAACTTGTTTTAAACACTTTATTAAGACTAGTGTAGTATAGGTACTCACTACAGTGAGTTAACAATAAGGACAATATATTATGTGCTCATTTAATGGTTATGAGCTGGTTTCCTGGTGCCATTTTAAGCAAGGGCCGTCAATTACAATCTTAAATACTAGTAAACATTTTTTTAACGCTCATTGTATTTTTCAATGATTCATTGTTCTGTTATCATTTAAATTATGTGGTAACCTAGATTTTCTCATTATTATTGCTTTTAAATTATGTATTCTAATCTTATTTTTATTTTGATGATCATTTGATTTGCATTATCGGTAGTTGAGTTTGTATTTATTGCTTTCGAATTATAAAAATATTGGAGTCTATCTTGCCTAAGCTCTAATTCTGCAATCTCCTGCGTTCCAGTTCGGGAATTGGGACGGCTGGTACAAAAATCAAGAAATTTCTATCTCATGCCTTTAAGTGGGTGGGTCTAACATTCTCGTTTTTTATTTATTGTTTAGATGGGTGGACGAGCTCACAGCCCACCTGATGTTAAGTGGTTACTGGAGTCCATAGACATCTACAACGTAAATGCGCCACCCACTTTGAGATATAAGTTCTAAGGTCTAGCTAAAACGGCTGCCCTTCAAACCGAAACGTATTACTACTGCTTCACGGCAGAAATAGGCAGGGTGTTGGTACATACTCGTGTGGACTCACAAAACTTCCTACTACCACCAGTAATTACGCAAATTATAATTTTGCGGGTTTGATTTTTATTACACGATGTTATTCCTTCACCGTGGAATTCAATTGTGAAGATTTGTTAAGTACGTATTTCATTAGAAAAATTGGTACCCGCCTACGGGATTCGAACACCGTTGCATCGCTAGATGGTAATGCACCGGACGTCTTATCCTTTAGGCCACGACGACTACAACGTCACGTCACGTCATTACCTCTATAGGTTCCATTGACCACATTACCTTGGGTAAGCAATGAGCTCATCTATGCGTCGAAATTTAAAAAAAACATGATTTAGTACCGGATCCCACCTCTTTACCGCCATAACGACCAACAGGAAAACTACCATTGGCTCTTAGAGAAACCAGTCTAAACTACTCTAATTAAATAGAATTCTCTCAGTGATTATTTTCAAACATAATCAGTAACACCGTCAGATTCTGATATATTTTCGTTTTTTTTTGTCCACATTACTGGTGGTAGGACCGCTTGTGACTCCGCATGGATAAGTACCACCACCATGCGTGTTTCTGCCGTGAAGCAGTAATGCGTTTCGGTTTGAAGGGTGGGGCAGCCGTTGTAACTATGCTGAGACCTTTGAACTCATATCTAAAAGTGGGTGACAGCACTTACGTTGTAGATGTCTTTGGGCTCCGGTAACCACTTAACACCAGGTGGGCTGTCAGCTCGTCCACCTTTCCATGGCATAAATTTAAAAAAAATAAAATAAAAAATATAATATTTCCAAAATGTCTTATAAATAAAACTAATCAATAGCTTATGCTAGCTATTGAGCTACTCGACAAACAAAACAGAAAAGGGTATTTAGCACTTTTTTCTTTTTAGAATTTTTTTAAAGAACTGAGGTGATAAATATGTGATATGTTTATAAAAAATGTGTACATGAATATACATATATGTATGTATCAGTATATAATTTTATAATATTATGATATCTACGGCGTTGTAAATTGCGTGCAAATATATTATTATATATATAAAGAAAAACGGTACAGACCGTGTGCGTTTTGCGTGCGTAAATTTTTTTTTTCTATAAAGCAATCCATTTCTCTCTCTACACTACGAAAAATTTGTAAAGCTCTGTGGTAGCCAGTCTTTATAGTTTTTGACAATCACATGAACTAAGGGAACATAATGTTCGAAACCAAGGGCATAGCTAAGCTCACTATTGTCAGCCCTTTGCAAGATATACGTTTCTGAGCTTAAAAGTAATAAAAATATGAACAAAACTGAAGCGTGTAGTATTGGATATTTTTAATTGCTGATATGGGTGGACGAGCTCACAGGCCACCTGATGTTAAGTGGTTACTGAAGCCCATAGACATTTACAACGTAAATGCGCTACCCACCTTGAGACATAAGTTCTAAGGTCTCAATGTAATTACAACGGCTGCCCCAACCTTCAAACCGAAACGCATTACTGCTTCACGGCAGAAATAGGCTGGGCGGTAGTACCTGGTGGTACCCGTGCAGACTCACAAGAGGTCTTACCACCAGTAAAATGACTTGAAATATTTATAATTCGTATATTTCAGCATTCTTCCAACACAATTAACCTCATAATGGGACAAACGAAGCTTAAAATCATAATAGCATTGTGGTACATAGTAATATTATTGTGGCTTACCCGAGGCACTCTTCACCCCTAAGACGAGAGCGAACAAGCAGAGAAACGTCAACATAATCGTAAAGTTACAAAGCAACTAGCGTGGAGCCTTGGAGGCTGCGTCTTATACGATCTACGAATGACGTCATTGATATTGTAAACATCATCGCGTCTTCTGTCACCGATGTGAACTTTTAAGGGGGAGCTCGATGTAAATAATTTTTACTGATCAATTTTCTTCGTGCGAGTATTTAACGTTCCCGATAGCGTGAAAGTTAACTCAAATTTGTATAGAGTAGGACCGTTTGCCGCTAGGGTCGCTGTTCCAAACTTGAGTTAACGTTTACGCTATCGAGAACGTTAAAAAACTCACACTAAGCACACTGCTTGTTTGACGAGAAATAAACCTTTGTATATCATGCATTAAAGTCTCTAAGGATCACGGCTCATATTGTCAAAATAGCAATGATGTTTCAGGATGAGCCCGTGAGCTCACCTAACCCGTAGCTGGAATGACTCCTAGCCTACCAGCGAATAAGTGGGGGAAAAAGCAATTATGGGCGCTCCGAAATCTTTTCAAACCTCGTTGGAAGACGCCCCTGCGGAAACTTCTATTAAGTCGCTTTATTTTGTAATTGAAAGCGACCAAAAATTAATGGAATAGCACTTAATTCCAATTCCGTAGTCCAAATAATTTTGATACGTATCTTAAATATTACGTATGTTAAATTCACCGTGCGCCATGACTTATCTTTAAAAGGGGTTTAAGAATAGTGTCATCTAAGATCTAATTTACTCGAAATTCTAATAAAAATAGCTTGTACACTCGTAGTGTTGTGAAGCTCTTGACACATCACTAATGACTAAAATAATGCCAATTAATTAGTTTATATGTATTCTTAAATGTGGACTGATCGGCAAACATAGCGCGGGGCATCCCCCAGTCGAGGGCAAATCAAGTTGCAAAATAAATGCCTAAAAAGAATCGTGGATCCAACTCTACACCTACCGTCAGGTGCAGAGTTGCATTGCCCACTGAGTTTCTCGCCGTCAAGGCTATCAGCATAGGTAGGAAAAAAAAGTTGCAAGGAAACTTAAGCTATTCTATCCCATGAACACTTTTATTGGTCGTTAAGCGTATTGTAAAGCCGCAGTGGATACCACCATGAGGTAGTCATGTGCCCCGAATTAAAGGGAATACCTCCCTTCTCAAGGTAGTTAAGATATCGATGGGTTCTCGTAAATACTTAAAACCAGGCCGCGAATTCGTTCGTCTAAACAATAAAAACGAAATTAAAAAATGTAAACGATTTATGTTTAATGTTTAATCTGTGGTATGATCGGAACACAACACTTTTATCTAATTAGTTAATTGATACTAACATATCATGATATCACTGAAGACCTTAACCCTATTTTTGCTAAAAACCGTTAACGGACACGAACTTAATTCTGACAACACATTATTAACACAGAGTACTACTACAACACATACTAATTAACAATCTATGAGAAAACGTCAATTGTCATATTTTACAACAATAAAAACTGTAACCCAAATCCACAGCTACAGAAAGACTAATGTCTTCTTAAAATTTATACACATACGACGTTTTATCAACAAGATAATGTCGTTGCTTATAAATTAAATGAGTATACAATTTACCAAAGTATTCACTTCCTTCAACATAATTAAATTTTGAATTCCAAAAGTCATAGCAATTACCTTTATAGTAAATTAATAAGCAAAGACATACCAACGACCTTTGCCTTGTTTAAAATACATTAACATAAAACAGTTCCACAAGAAAAACTAAGTAGTTTGAGACATCATGCATTAGTATCATTTCAGAGATTAATTGCGGACGCACGCATTACTACTAAGTGATGTTTTCATCGTGACAGATGAACAGCTATTCCTTGGAATATATACTTAGTCTGGCCATAAATACAAAGGAAAACAAAAAAAATCTATGGCAAATAACATTTATTACTTTTACAGTGTGTTAGTTTAATACTATAAATATAAAACAATTTAAAGTATAAAAAACTTATTCGAAGTAGTCTCCATTGAATGCAATACAGTCCTTTAAACGTTGAGGCCAGTTATCAATAGAAGCACGCACTCTTTCCATGGGAAAAATTTTCACTGCCAATCGTACGGATTGTTTTAGGGGCTCCAAATTATCATGGCGTTTAGAGCAAGCCGTACTCTCTAAAACTGACCATAAATCATAATCCAGCAGATTAAGATCGGGACTAGACGACGGCCAGTCTTCAGCTCTGATGAAGTCGGAAGGAAGGAAGTCGGATCGAAGGAAACGTTCGTTTCCAACCAAGACTGCGTAGACCGAGCTTTATGACCTGGCGCCGAGTCTTGCTGGAAGGACCATTCTTGATTATTGAACATGGTGTTGTTAAGGGGCTTCACGACCTTCTCGAGAATGGTATCTTGATACACTTGTGCCGATGTTTTGATACCTTTTTCACAAAGGTATGGCCCAGTCACTCCTTCATAGCTAATACCCCACCAAACCATTACTGAAATCTGATAGTGCCCACGTTGCACTCTGTCGACTAATTGGGAAGCTTTCTTAGAGCTTTGAGCATAAATACGGTCATTTTGTTTGTTAAAATGTTGCTCAATTGTAAAAAAAATCTCACCCGTAAACAAATTTTTTCTATGACCTCCCTTTGCGTACCGCTTCAGTAGTTGTTTCGATTTTACCACCCTATTCTCTTTTAAATTATCAGTTAAAAAATGACCAGTAGGTACGTCTCTTATAGGCTGCAAGTCCTAAGTCATCTTTTAAAATACGCGATATGGTTCTAGGTGCTATCTTCATCTCCCGAGATAAAATCTTTTGCATTCGGACAGGATTTCTTCGAATTATTTCCCTTACTGCTTTGACCACCTTTTTCGTACGAACACTACGTGGATGGCCTGATATTTTTCTGTCACAAACAGAGGAGGTCTCATTGCACCTATTAATAGCCCGGTACACAAACATTTTACTAATACCAAGCGTATGGAGAGTTTTAAAAATTGCATTTGTCTCCATACCTACTTTGTGTAATGCAATCACAGCGATTCGGTTCTCTTTATCACCCCACTCCATTTTAATATCGCAGAATATTGTAAGTACAATGTATTGGCGCCAAAATGAGAAAACTCAATGAGCAATCATATAAAAATGACAGATTCCAAATTCAAATGTAATATTTTGTTTATTTTTAATTGTAACAGTATTTATGGCCAGACTAAGTAAATAGCACTTCCAAAAGGTTCCAGATTTTTACTATCCTATCTAGAAATATACTTAAATCTTTGAATGCCATTTAGGTGCATTAGACGCCTTCAGCTCTAACACTAGGAGCAGGCTTAGGAACCCCAGTAACCGTACTCGTCGAACTCGACAAAGAGGTCGACGTGCAACCTAAACCATCAGCCCGCTGAGTTTCTCGCCGGATCTTCTCAGTGGGTCGCGATTCCGATCCGGTAGTAGATTCATTCGCGAAGCAATTGCTCTTGAGTTGTTAGGTCCCCTTCGGAGGCGCTCGGGCAGTTGTTAGCAAATGCCACCCCTCCTGGCTGAGCCTTTGCTCGGCCACCTGTCCTGGTGAAACTGGAAAGGCCTCCGGGTCACCAGTAATCTTTCAATCATAAAAAAAAAACTTAGGTCACCAGTGCCTTGAAGTAAGTAATTATATTGATTTCTGTTACTTAAGGCGTCGGATTTTCTAGTATACTCTGGGAAAAATGAATCTGAAGAGAATTAATCTTTTTCTAGGAGACCTAAAAGTCTAAAAAATTCATTAATAAACAAAAGAAGGCAAAGCTAAGCAATCCAGGCACTTAGTAACAGAAATCGACTTAATTACATACTTCAGTGCGCCGCGTAGGGCACCGGTGACCTACATACCAGTAAAAGGGTTAAATAAAAAACTCTAAAAGCGTTGTGTGTGTGGGACAAAAACTGTCTTTTGTTGTACACTAGTTTAGTGCCATTTGTCATTGTAATTGACGTCAAATAGAGATGACAGACACGAGGTCGCGACAGACACAAAGTTTTTGTTTCAATAAATTAACATGCTATATGATTAAAAAATCTAGAGATTTACGAATAGGAACTACGAACAATAATTCAATAGCAAAAAACGCACCAGAAGTGGCAAAACTATCAGACAATTTTAATATACTTACAAAAAAAAACACGTCCTGCCATTAAAACGTTACTTATTTTGTGTATCGGAATTTTACATCGGTGAACTATATTCACATAACCTTTTTAAAAAGAAAAGTCTACCGACAATTTAGACTTATCTAAGACAAATAAATTTAAAAATAAGTAAACCGATAATTTATCCTACAGTAAAGATAATATAATAATATTATCAAAGTCATAAAGTAATTTTCAATAAAAAGATCCAAACGCATTCTGTGGCCATTTCATTTATGTAAAATTCCTAATAACTTCACTGCCTATGCCATTGCCCTTCGTCGCAACCGACGGTTTCGACGAGAACGATGACCGGTGCTTGAGGTACCTAAAAGCACCGTTAGTGGATCGGGAGGATCCGAAATGGCTTGTTTGGGGCGACGTTGCCTGCTTTCCATTCTGTCCGCAGGATCGGTAATGAAATTTGTATGCAGTTGAAACAGCGCCCCTAGCGATAAACGTAGGCAAACATTTCATCTCCATACAAATTTGAGTTAACTTTTACGCTATCGAGAACGTTAAAATACTCGCACTAAGCACACTGATCCATCCGAGATAAATAAGTGGCGGCGTCGTTTAGTCGAATTACCTATGGTTCATATCAATCGACACGCTGGGGGAGAGGTGAGGACCTTAGTGACCTTGACTCAGCTTTATCTCTGTTAAGATGCAATTTGTTGAATAAGTAGAGACTTCAGTTGATTGGCCAGACAAGCCCCGCACGTCAGTTGCAAAAAAAGGACTTTTTACACATGTATTCGTGTCTAGATGTTTTTCTTTTTGGTCTTTTTCATAAAAACTCGACCTCTATTCTAAAAGTTTAAATAAATCTAATCCTCAAAACGGTCGCATAAACACTTATACTAATAAATAAAAGTTAAGTCTCTGTTTATAATGACATAGTGATAGCTCTCCGAAATACATGTACACATCATGCGTAGTAAAAAGGAGAGGGGCATCCTACTGGAGTACGCAATAAAAATAGCAGAACGAACAATAAAACGGAATAAAGAAGCCTGACCCATGCTTCCACCTTATTAGGAATAATATGGCCTGGTAAGCATGGGGAACTGTTGTATTAAAAAATTGTGTAACTTAATAAATTTCGTTCTATTTGGAAAGTATGTAATTTTGGAAGAAAAAATTTTAAAATCAAAAAACTCTAAGTAAACTTAATAAATATGGAAACAAATCTACATAAACCTAAATAAGAGCTCTGACAATGTCAGGGGAAACACGTTTAAACAAAACAAAAAAAAAAAAACATGTACAAAAAAATGTCTGCCATTTTTTTGACGAAACAGTTTGCAATGACAGATAGCAAATGGTTTAAGGAATAATTTATTTTTATTTTAGAAAAAGAATTAGGGCTCCGCGCAAAACACAAAACCCGAGAAACAAGAGGAGCTGTAAACTAATTACTGTGTGTAGCTAACTCACAAATGCTTACTAACACTAAATCTGAGCGCCTCTCCGTTCAAAGGACCAAGTTACTAAGCGCTGTCTATTTATCCCCACATAAACAAAAATGCAGGAAGGAAATGTTTGTGTTGACAAGAGTAACAGAATAACATAATCTATTTAAATGATCAATGTCGACTGTTTGACCCCTACAAGGCATCGTATTCTCAAACAGGTTTCTGCGTTATGTTTTTTATTTCTAGTTTTGTAGATAATGACTGTGATGAGTACTTCTATGCGTTTTATTCAAATTTGCAGCGATATGTTTGTTGGTTTAGTGGTTTCTGGCGATGTTTGCCGTTCTGGCGGGGCCCGAGTTCGATTTTTTTGGAACGAAGTTCCTTATGGGACGATGCGGAGGGGTACCCTAACCGGGAATAAACGTCCGTAACGTAAGATTTTTATTATTTATGTATAGTCTTAGTATGATGGCTATACAGTGTCTAATGTATAGTCTACATGATGACGGTTATTATTATTATTCATATAAATGGCTGTTTCTTTGTATATTATTATTATATATTTTTTTATAAATAATTGTGAATAAAATAAAGTTGATAACTTTGAAAGTACTTTTTTTGTTTATTTTTATCAATAAAAAAATCATAATAAAAAATGTATACCCGAATAATTATTTTCTTTATACCTCGAATAGAACTTAAAATTAATATTTTTATAATAAGAAACTTCGTTCCTATCCACGACACCGCACATCTTTTGTTATTGCCGTATAGGCAGGCGAGCATACAGCCCACCTGAGCGTGACTTCAGCAATAAGGACAGAGCCAAGCCACTGCTTACCGTAATAAAACCGATTCCCTTAGACAGTGTCTTTGTCGAAGATGTTTGGTATCCGGAGCTTTAGTTGTAGTTTTCTTGTCTGACATGTGCGTTCCGGTACCCGTAACACAGGAGAACTAGCTAGCTTGTGACAGAGGAGTTTAGGACGTTTTTATTATTATGTAGATGCGTGATCGAGCTCATTGGATATTTCTTAGTAATTGGTTTGAAGCCCATAGATATTGCAAGTTAATGCCGCCAATGTGGTGCCGGTTTGAAAAGTGGGACAGACCATAAAATTGAGACCCCGACATCATGTCTCAAGGCAATGGTATTTGCGTCGTGAACTCAACGCCAGATGATCCGTGGTCTTGTTCACCAATTTATGGGGTAATAAAAGAATTAATTCGCTTGAAGTTGTTTAATTTAACAAAGTATTCCTAATATACCCGACTTACGGTTTTAAATCTAAATCGATTCTAAAAGTTTTAACATAATGTTTGGTTTTGTATTGTAGTCAAAATTATTAAGACTAATTACAGAATAGAGTGTTTAAAAACCATTTATATCGTACGAAGTTTTGATGTTGGCTTTTCAAAATGGCGCACCTCCACAGTGCTCAGGGAATATTTCCTTTTAAGCATTAGTAAAACAAGAGTCAGGGTACTTGTTTACATTTGCAAATATCAGAACTCATAAAATTCTGCATATAGGATTCCCTTTGTTTTCGGGTCATTTACATTTAAACTTTGGTCATAGCCACGGTCAATGACATGGCAATGTCAGCCTGTGTATTGTTTGCTGACTACATTAAAAGGTGCTAATTTTTTAACATAAATTCATTAAAAAGGCTGTTCAGAATTACTTTTTCCCCTTATTACTTGTTTGTTTAGATTGGTAGATGATAGATTGGGCTAGGCGCGTATTATCCATCCGTGTCGGTCCGTTGAGAGTGTGTTTCTTTAACATTTATACTAGAAGGATAAAAGCCTTTTTTAGTCTGTTGACACAAAGTCTAATACAAAGCGTACGCGCGAAGTGCTTTCTAACGAAACATATCACAGCTGCCACAGCCGGATACTGAAAGATTTTTCAGGAATTGTAATTCTTAGAGACAATTAAAAATCGGTAGCGTAGGACGGGGAAATCCCATAGACACAGCCCACTGAGTTTCTCGCTGGACCTTCTCAGTGGGTCGCGTTTCCGGTCCGGTGGTAGATTCTGCGAAGGACTGCTATTGCTAGGGCCAGTGTTAGCAACACTCCCGGTTTGAGCCCCGTGAGCTCACCTACACGTGAAGAAGAATCTCAAATATCCTCTCAAGGCTAGATAGGTAGGAAAAAAAAAACAAAAAAAGGGGAAAACCTTTTCCTTTTCCACACCGATCCGTCGCCGTCGAGCTGGGGGCTGGATGGGACAGTGCGAGTGTGCGTCCCGGCTCCGGTAGGCTACGGCCTTCTCCTGGTGAAGGTCACGGGGCGACCTGAGGGGGCTGAGGCAGCGCGCTACCAGCACTATAGCGGGCGGCCACGGAGTACAAAATGGATATTAAATAATCATATTCGAAATCTCTTCAAAATAAATCTTTTATAAAAAAGGGATAAAATCTAACACTGAAATTTAATTCCGATCTTATATATCAGGGGTCACCTAGTTTCACTCAGGCTCCGTTTTAGGAAATGAAATTACCATCGCGGTACGCACAACATGTTATTGAAAAAAATATTCATTAAACAAATTTTAATGTACGTAGTTACGGAAATAACAAAGGTATTTTAGCTAGCATTGAGAAAATTTTTTTGTTGCGGACTACCAGCTGTCTCAAGTTTAGAGGCAAATTGATGCGAGCAACATTAAAGCCTTGAGATATTCATGAGTAAGTCGAGATCGAAACTTATTCTTAATGAAGTTAATCTTCAAAAATACTGCTTCATAAATACTTAGTCTGACCATAAATACTGTTACAATTAAAAATAAACAAAATATTACATATTAATTTGGAATCTGTCATTTTTATATGATTGCTCATTCAGTTTTCTCATTTTGGCGCCAATACATTGTACAATATTTTGCGATATTAAAATGGAGTGGGGTGATAAAGAGAACCGAATCGCTGTGATTGCATTACACAAAGTAGGTATGGAGCCAAATGCAATTTTTAAAACTCTCCATACGCTTGGTATTAGTAAAATATTCGTGTACCGGGCTATTAATAGGTGCAATGAGACCTCCTCTGTTTGTGACAGAAAATGATCTGGCCGTCCACGTAGTGTTCGTACGAAAAAGGTGGTCAATGCAGTAAAGGAAAGAATTCGAAGAAATTCTGTCCGAAAGCAAAAACTTTTATCTCGGGAGATGAAGATAGCACCTAGAACCATGTCGCGTATTTTAAAAGATGACTTAAGACTTGCAGTCTATAAGAGATGTACTGGTCATTTCCTAACTGATAATTTAAAAGAGAATAGGGCGGTAAAATCGAAACAACTACTGAAGCGGTACGCAAAGGGAGGTCATAGAAAAATTTTGTTTACGGATGAGAATTTTTTTACAACTGAGCAACATTTTAACAAACAAAATGACCATATTTGTCGTGTTCAAAGCTCTATGGAAGCTTACCAATTAGTCGACAGAGTGCAACGTGGGCACTATCCGACTTCAGTGATGGTTTGGTGGGGTATTAGCTATGAAGGAGTGACTGAGCCATACTTTTGTGAAAAAGGTATCAAAACATCGGCACAAGTGTATCAAGATACCATTCTTGAGAAAGTAGTAAAGCCCCTTAACAACACCTTGTTCAATAATCAAGAATGGTCCTTCCAGCAAGACTCGGCGCCAGGTCATAAAGCTCGGTCTACGCAGTCTTGGTTGGAAACGAACGTTTCGAACTTCATCAGAGCTGAAGACTGGCCGTCGTCTAGTCCCGATCTTAATCCGCTGGATTATGATTTATGGTCAGTTTTAGAGAGTACGGCTTGCTCTAAACGCCATGATAATTTGGAGTCCCTAAAACAATCCGTACGATTGGCAGTGAAAAATTTTCCCATGGAAAGAGTGCGTGCTTCTATTGATAACTGGCCTCAACGTTTAAAGGACTGTATTGCAGACAATGAAGACCACTTCGAATAAGCTTTTTATACTTTAAATTGTTTTATATTTATGTATTAAACTAACACACTGTAAAAGTAATAAATATTATTTGCAATATAATTTTTTTTATTTTTAATTGTAGCAGTATTTATGGCCAGACCAAGTATATGTTGACCCAAACAAAGTTTCTTTTTTATTGCCAGAGAAGAATTACCAGTTCCTCTGATGTTTTAGAAGTAAGAAGTTTCAAACAAAGTAAGAAGTTTCAAAGCTATTTTTTGCTCTTCTGGATATTTATTACCACCACCACAATTTTCGTCCAGAACTTTTCGCTGGAATCTTCCGTACTCTGTAGTGCAAGTTGCTGTATTCTCGTGGTCCGCACAAGGTGGGTCCACAAAGGAACAAGTATCGCCAAGAAAGCTCGAGACTTACACCGCCAACTATTGTCAGATAGCGGAAACACATATGGAAACTACTCGACTTGCCCAGAATGTTCTCGATAAATCTAGAGATGTCTTATCGACTATAAAAGCTTTGCAGAGATGGGACGAAGTCAGTCAGTAATCGAAACTACTCGAAGCGAAACAGCGACCGGATCACCTGAAGCGAAGCGGAAGAAGCGAATTGAGAATCTTAAAGTGTTCGTTAAGTGTTCTAAATATTGAATACAGTTATAATGTATACTTCGGTAGAATTTTGTATTTATCCCGAACCCAGATCCTATACACAATTTTCTGGTGAACTTTAATGAAAATTTAAACAAATTATGAACTTCGATCTTGGTACGTACATATGTATGTAATTCACGGAAAAATCTTATTTTCTCAGCCGTCTGTTCGTTCGCGGAAGTGTTTATTTCGTAATTCAATTGTCAAATATGTACAATTCATTTGTCACGTACTCGTTAAGCTGTCAAATTTGTTATAATGTCCGCCGTGATTACGGGCAATTTTTGCACGACTTTTTGCCTGTTTATAAAACATAATGAAGGGCTTTTTGGTAAGAACGTGAAAAGGCATGTAGTGTGATTTGTTTTGTTTTTCGAATCTAATGTTGCTTTGAATATAAAAGTGTGATAATGATAATATTTATACGAGGCAGAGAATGTAGAGAATTAAGCAGTTTATGGACATTTATTACCACCACACACAATATACGTGGCTTCGCGAGATCTTCTAAAAAGGCCTTAGGAGTCTCAGAAAATCACGTAATACCACTTAGAAAATATTAAAGCTAATTAATCAATTCAGTTTGAAACTTTACGCTGCCAATCGGCGAAATATATCGTTAAAAAAAGATGGGTAAATTCTCAAGACGCAGATTATCATACTATAAAAGGGACGGTATTAAATTCCAGTCTTAATATCCAAGGGCTTTCCTTCAAATATAAAAAAGGCATTAGGATTCCTGTTCATTATATACATATATGTATAATGTATAAAGAAAACTCCAATGCTTTAAAACAGTCTTCTTTATTTCTTAAAAAAACTAATTGGCTTACAAATTATTTACACTATTGAATATCGGCGATGTTTCGATGAGATTAATACTAAATGAACACTCTTTAACATTTGCGAGCGCTGGTAGACAAGCAAGTGGTACATCAACACCCGGCCAATACAATGTTTGGTCGTGACGTTATTTTAAACTTGACAACACGACCAGTATGAGATGGATGACGCGAGAGTATGACACTTCGGTGAATGTCATGCTTCCAACCGTAGCGTTATTTATTCTAATGCTAGATCCTTGATAGGCACCTTATCGAACAGTTTGAATGTTTCGTGAATTATCTTGGAGACGATAGCCTTGACCATAGGAGGAGCCACCTCCTGAAAGATTTCCCGCCAGTTGCTGTTTGCGAAATCGTGGATAGTCTTCGCTGTGGATGAAAGTATTGGGTAATTTTATTAAATGCAAACGACTTATCAGTGCGATTCTCAATAAGATACAGAGAAGACGGAAGATCATTTTTAATAAGCTTTTATTAGATTCAGAAGTAGTATGTATGTTTGTAACGGAATTTTTAAACATGATTTGAACCCCCTTCAAAACGTCGGATTAACTCAAAATTTGGTATACTTATTAAGGACCGACTACAATACAATATTTAAAAAAAAATTGAAAAAGAAAAAAAATTAAATTCAACTAAAAAATGAAAAATAAATAATAGTTTAAAAAAACTAACAAAATAGGCTTTTATAGAAAATCCAACTAAAAAATAGAAAATAAATTTTCATAAATTTGAATTAAAAATAGTGTAAGAAAAAAATATTTTATTGTAAAAAAAAAGCGTGAAGTGCATGGTATCAGTAGTATTTTATGAACAGATATGAATAGAACCCCACGCTTTTTTACAATAAAATATTTTTTTCTTACACTATTTTTAATTCAAATTTATGAAAATTTATTTTCTATTTTTTAGTTGGATTTTCTATAAAGGCTTATTTTGTTAGTTTTTTTAAACTATTATCTATCTATATATATAAAAATGAATTGCTGTTCGTTAGTCTCGCTAAAACTCGAGAACGGCTGGATCGATTTGGCAAATTTTGGTCTTGAATTAATTGTGGAAGTCCAGAGAAGGTTTAAAAGGTACATAAACATGAAAATTCTCGGAATTCAATAAAAATAACAATCTTTTTTTCCCTTTGCTGTCCCCCCCGTCGGACGGATTCTTTTTGTTTGTTTTAAGTTTATTTTATACAAAAGTTTAGGTATTTTATTTCTCGATTGAGGCACTACGAAGTTTGCCGGGTCAGCTAGTTTATTATATAAATAATAACTTACCCAAATCACGGTTGCCGTTAAACAAATTCTGGAACTGGTATTCGACTTTGGAGACGTCCTCGGCGCTGTGCTTCCAGTCGCTGACGTGCCAGTACCTGTCGCCCTGCACTATTCTCTCCTCCACGTCTAGAATTATCTTCATTATGATGTCCCCTAGAATGGTGAGTTTTAAGTTAAGACATATGAAACCAGCCGAACGTCATAAAATGTTGTTTGGTCAGCAAATTTTTTCACTGGTGGTAGGACCTCTTGTGAGTCCGCATGGGTAGGTACCACCACCCTGCCTATTTCTGCCGTGAAGCAGTAATGCGTTTCGGTTTGAAGGGCGGGGCAGCCGTTGTAACTATACTGAGACCTTAGAACTCATATCTCAAGGTGGGTGACGGCATTTACGTTGTAGATGTCTATGGACTCCGGTAACCACTTAACACCAGGTGGGCTGTGAGCTCGTTCACTCATCCAAGCACTAAATAAATAAAAAATGTCAACAAAAGGTCGTCGTACTCCACAGGTGCTGCAACCTGGTGTGGTACCACCGCATTAGGAATAAGAATACTTGTTCGCGGCTTCACGTGAGGAGAAACTGTTTTTTCTTGCGCACGATCAGCTAAGGATGTGTGTTGGGAGACAGCCTATATACTTTATGACTAGCCAAACCAATAGTTCTACGTATGTGGAGTAAACTATATAAAACAACACAAATAACAATAAATACTCTAACATCCAGAAATAGCTTACGGATTCTGATCCTGTACTTTCCGGTGCCTTCGATGGGTAGTATCAGTAGTTGGCCACCCAACGTGTATTCACCAACCAGTGTCACAGAGCACTTCAGATCCAGAAGGGTCTTGTCGTGTAACCGCCTGAAAGATACAATAAATAGCCCTTTAGGTAAATATACTTGTCCACATTGCGAAGTGTTCACTATGTAGAAATACGCACAAAATAGCAAGTTTGAAATTATTAGCTCACTTTTTTCACACGGATCGGTAGGTGAGCTTCACGGGCACAACCTTAAAGAATTTGCTAACACTAGCCCTAGTAAGAGCAATGCATCGCAGAATGTACCACTGACCCACTGAGAAGATCCGGCGAAAAGCTCACTGAAACCACTCACGATAAGCTGAGATGACATTTCCTTGTCTGCTTCGGGATCTTACATATAACGCCAACAATAGGAACGGCAATATCACCTCAAATTTAAAACTACACAGTTCCTTAGGCCTCTGACGGTCGTGTCTCTAAAATCCATGTGCAAGCCAGCCTGGACGGTGTTCACCCGGCCCACGGTCATCGGATCCATGGTTTCAATACCGAGATCGGCGATTCCCGCTGCGAGAAACGGTACCGCCTTCTGCGCTGAGGACTTCAGACAAGCCGTGTCTTTTGGTCGGCATGGTGTTATAAATTTTGCTGAAATTTAACGAAACGCTAATTGTATATTGTAGTTGGTAGCAGCGGATGAGCTTGTGGTCACTCGATGTAGGTAAACTGTTGATTTGACCCGACCAGTATTAAGTAATAATAATAACCGCGTGGAAATCACGCAATCTGGCCCCAATCTAGGATTCCGTCTACCAGAGAAAAAGTGGGAACCAGAGACTAATATACATATTTATATACGTTTTAATCTATACATATATACATACAGTGGCGGATTAATGGTCCAGAGCGTTAGAAGTCGTCGTGGCCTAACGGATAAGTCCGGTGCATTCGTGTTGAGTGATGCACCGATGTTCGAATCTCAGGCGGGTACCAATTTTTCTAATGAAAAACGTACTCAACAAATGTTCACGATTGACTTCCACGATGAAGGAATAACATCGTGTAATAAAAATGAAACCCGCAAAATTATAATCTGCGTAATTACTGGTGGTAGGACCTCTTATGAGTCCGCGCGGGTGGGTACCACCGCCCTGCCCATTTCTGGTTTGAAGGGTGGGGCAGCCGTTGTAACTATACTGAGACCTTAGAACTTATATCTCAAGGTGGGTGGCGCATTTACGTTGTGGATGTCTATGGGCTCCAGTAACCACTTAACACCAGGTGGGCTGTGAGCTCGTCCATCCATATAAGCAATAACAAAAAAAAAAGAGGGCCCAAGGCAACCATTTTATCGGCGCCTTTATACCGGCCATAAATGGCCATCATAATACTATAAATTTTAACTAGTTGTTTTGCAATTACGATGACGTTGTATCATCAAACCCTAGACTTTAGTAGACCAGGGCCCTTGTACTTACGCTAATGCGCGAATGAAATATGACGTTATAACTGTTAGAAATCAAGAGGGACGACAGAACGAACATCGAAATTCATGATTCCTCTGGGAAATAGGCCAAATAGAAATATTCTATTATGGATTTCGATTTTCTTTATTTATTTAAAAATTCTGAGCTCGCGCGCCCCTTAACTATATGCCCCTAGGCACGTGCCTAGTTTGCCTTACGGATAATCCGCCTCTGCATACATAGATATAAAACATTCAGACAAACAACAAACAAACTTGTTCATCACACGTGTGTTTGCCCGATGTGGGAATAGAACCCTCGAACTTCGGCTCAGCCATAAAAGTTACTAATCACCGAGTCAGTTAAAACTATTTCATCAACGTAAGACTTAGATTTCGTGCTCTGGTGCCTTACGAGTACGCTCTAAAATGAGATAGAAGTAAGAGCCTTTGCAAATATATTTATATTTAAAAAAAAACAACACTGCTATATACTCATATTCTACATAAGCTAATTAATAAGACGCCGGCAAACAGGTCAAGGTCGTTAGATTATTAGCACAATTGACAGCTTTAAAATACAATAACAATGATTTGGTAACAAGAGTTTTTTGTAAATCATTGCAAAATTGAATGTAACAGTAAAGTAAATATACGTAAAATTAATAATGTAAATTGTTGAAAATTAAATTGATTTAGTTGAATTTAAAAATAAGTAATGAAAGTACATAGATATACCTATTTCATAAAGCAAATCTAAAACATTACATCGTGAGATGAATTTCTTAGCTATCAATGGATTCACCGCGCGGATGTCGTGTCCATGATGCCGCAGAGGGAGGAATTGAAGACTACCAGTGGACTTGCGACGCTAGGGAGACCCTATCAATGCGCATTACGCTCGCCTTCATTCCCCTGCCTGGCCAAGGATTGTAAGTTTTTTTTATGATTGGAAGATTCCTGGTGACCCAGTGGCCTTTCCAGTTTCGCCAGGACAGATGGGCGAGCAACGGCTCAGCCAGGAGGGGTGGCATTTGCTAACAGTTGCCCGAGCGCCTCCAAAGGAGACCTAACAACTCAAGGGCAGCTGCTTCGCGAATGAATCTACTACCGGATCGGAATCGCGACCCGCTGAGAAGATCCGGCGAGAAAATCCGGGGGGTGAATGCATGGGTTAGGTTGCACGTCGACCTCCTTGTCGAGTTCGACGAGTACGTTTACCGGGGTTCCTCAGCCTGCTCCTAGTGTTAGAGCTGAAGGCGTCTAATGCAAAGGTTATTGAATCTGATGGATCCGTAAGGACGTGTCTAGGGCGTTGACGGTGACTGGCTCCTGCATGATCAGGATTCGGGGAGTAGTCAGCGGCGGCAGGATTGTAAGTATCTACTAGCCGTCTTTACATGTGCACTTATTTATTTAATTATTTTAAATTGTCATTTTATTTTATTTCGAATCGTTTATCCAAATTTAATTTGAATTCCCAAAAAAAGGGTCCTGTCAGTTTTTCCGAGTTGGCATCTTCGATCGAAACTATTTAACCAATTCAATAATGGAAGTCAATACAACAAAAATTCAGTTGTTACATACCACAAGAAACTAATTGAAGTTTAATAGCTACTATTTTGGGAATCGTTTCGTACAATATTTTGTCGATAAGGCCAGCTCATTGGATTTCAAATTTACACATCTAATAGGTAAAGTAGTTAGGTAATAATAATAAATAATAAATAGGAGTATTATTTTGTTTCAGTCCAAAGTCTACCACGGAATAACCACTTAATGAGACAGTACAGTTAAAAGCCTGGTAGTTTTTAAATATAAATGTACTATAAATCATTGTCAATTGTGTATATCACATTCAAATCACATTCAATTGTATATTACATTCAAATGCATGTTTTATTTTGCTAAGTTTGATTTGTATGCTTAATATTCGTCAGAACCGGGCTGGTGTGTAATCACTAGTACACATTAATTAATTGACCCCCCAATTATCGGGGACTTGATGAGTCACTCATCTTCTTCTTACAGGCATACTTTTTGTCATGCTAGAAAGAGATAGTCCAGTCATTAATCAGAAGATACGGGTCTATGACATTGACTTCCTCGAATAGTAATTTTCCAATTTTATTTTTCTGCGGTCTGTTTTGAGCCTGGATTTACAACTAACTACATACTTAAACAAATTTGGATTTCAAATTTGGTTTGTTTATTGTATTAGGCGGGTTAAATCTCACGGTGGTCCGTTCGAACATTCTCACTTTACATTTCAGTTAATAACACAACAACTCACCTAAATCTGTCGCATCGGACGCGACAAACGCACACGCAAACAGAAAACAAAGAACCAACATCGTAAGCTATTCACAAAACAGTGATTCATTTCTTTGAATGCACTTGTCTTATATACTGACCACAATCGATTAGTCGTACTAATGTCGTTATGTGGTTAAGAATTGATGGAAAATTCAATAATGCTATCGGCGACTACGTTGACAAAAGCTTGGCAACGTCTGGCTTGTTGGAAGTTAAGTAGTACAGACTGTTCCTCGCCAATTGTCTGAAACACTACCAATTCGTGATTAAAACTTCATGTCTAGAAGGGATTAAAAGAATAATGTTTTTGGGGGTTGCTGGACTACTTATTTGGGGTAGGCGTCATATAGGATTACTAGAGCAATATGTCTTCGTCTTAAGCTTCCTCTGGCCCGACGTAGAACATATAGCTCTCTAGATACATCTATTCGGCAGTTAAGGTGTAATGACCACACCCCGCTTGCCTATTTTAACTATAATCACAAGAAAGGCTCACAGACAAGCCTTTCTAAAAATATGTATAACGTTTTAAAAGTACATTTAAGAGTTTGTGTGCCACGAACACCTTTCTCTTAAAACTTTGTCTCAAAGTAGAGGCTGAACTTCTCCGAAGACCTGCCAGGAAGTCGAAAAATCGGAGGTAAAACAGTTTTTTTTTTAGCGTGTTAAGTGGTTCAGGAGCCCATAGACATCTACAACGTAAATGCGCCACCCACCTTGAGATATAAGTTCTAAGGTCTCAGTATAGTTACAACGGCTGCCTCACCCTTCAAACCGAAACGCATTACTGCTTCACGGCTGAAATAGGCAGGGAGGTGGTACCTACCCGTGCGGACTCACAAGAGGTCCTACCACCAGTAACCAGTTGGGGATACATCCTTTGCGGATTCACCGCGGCTGGAAAAATACAAACAACTTTTTTTATCTCCAGTTTAATGATCGTAACATGACGAATGTTCTGAGATGCTCTCGAAGTCTCTTTTACTAATAATGTATTGACAATAGAGATTACCGATCTCTGATAATGATGAATAAACATTGGTATAATATTAAATTTGACTCATTAAAAAATAAATGTTAACATCTGAATCATCAAGACTTGTTGTCCTTTCAAAATGCCACAATAACTGATGAAACCTGAATTGTTTATAGGAAGTACTTTCTAGGAAGTGAATGCATTTAATATTTGTCCTTTTTCTATATCTATGGTAATTTTAGTTGTAACCCAAATATACATACTTTCGATTTTTCGTTGTTGAAGCACATCATTAGCTAAGTATCTCTGACATTCCCGTCAGTCAATACGTCTAACGAAAAAGTGACGAAAAGGCAGAACCCGGCGCCGTGGCGTGTTTGTTCATTGAATTAAAGTAATAACATAAAACAACCGTTTTTGGAATTATTTTCCGTTTATTTGTTGGTTTGTTCGTGTTAATTTCCAGAACAGAACTACTGAATGAGTGTTCTTCTAGTTTTCACAAGTAGACAGTGATTAATTTAGGACTAAAGGTGGACTTTATTTCATTAAAATCGGATAATGCGGAAATCAAACATTTTTTTAATGGTATAATTTAAATATGGATTTAAAAAATATATATATAAACGTAACAACATAGGTGACAGTTATCAATATAAAACAATTTAAAAGTTCGCTTTTATATTGTTCGATGTTACATAACAATGAATATTATTATGTAATACGAAAGTATTTGTCTGTTATGTACTGACGCTTAAACTCAGCCTATTTCGAAGAAATTCCGTATGGAAATAGTCTGAACCCTGGGAAATAATATAGGCATTTCATCGTTGAGGGCGAGTCTCCGCTTTTGCTTTAAAAACGGAGTCCACGCAAGCAAGTTTACGGTAGGCAGCGGCTTGGCTCTATACCTGGATCGTGTGCCTAAACTGGCAATAAAAAACCAAAAAACAAACATTATGACGCCATATCCAACTAGTCTTACCCCCGTTCAGACGAGCATACGGCCCACCTGATGGTGAGTGGTTACCGTCACCCATGGACTTCAGCAATGCCAGGGGCAGAGCCAAGTCGCTGCCTACCGTTAAATAATCTGAAACTAAGCTACAAAAAACAATCACTCGTCACTGTGGATGGGTTGAACAATATGATCAATTCTGCACATTTTTAGAGATTTCCTTTACATTATGATCTTGCACGCAGTTAGGACAGTAAAGTGAAGGTAGGATAATGAACCTGGAAGTTTCGACTCGCTCTTAGCTGAAGGCCAGCGAGCAGTCAGAAGCAGGATACATAGATGTAAAACAGTGAAACAATAAATTATAGGCACGCAGAATTTATTTTCATGGTGTCCGCGCATAGCTTATTTAAACTGACAATATTGATTTACGTAAATTCGCGGGCTGTTGCAATTCAGTAATATTCTTTGCAGATTAGGGTTGAGAATGATATTGGCCTCAAATAGTCACATTTATCAGACTGGGAAAGTAATTCACGACAAAGAACAAAATCACATCTATGTACCAAAAATACATATAATTAGGTATGTCCATACATGAAACACGAGCCGCGGGTAAATTGGATCTAAAACTACACTACGCTTTCATTTTGTGTCATAAAACATTCAATCGATATTTTCACTAATTTTTTTTAAGTAAAAGACATTCTTGCTCAAATTTAATCTTCAACGTATAATTAATTGAATTACGCACCTACAATATTAATTACATATATAAGAGCCGGTTCCGATATTGTCGCATTGCGTGGCGCGAACGTGTCTATAAATGTAAACATGAGTCTAGAGGTTTGTCGAATTGCATTTTAAAAAATACGTAAACAATAAACAACAGCAACCACGGAAAAAAATTAAATAATATGTTAACTACGATATTAAATCCGATTTATAGGGCGTGTTATCAAAAATAATGATTACCATGTAGGTTTTTTTTTGTCAGGAGGAAATCGCCGGACTTCCACCCTCCACTGGGGATGGAGGGCGGGGCATGTCGGAGCCGACCCGACTAAAATCTCTTGTTGCTCAACAGCCCACGTCCGAACCTCGCATGACACAGAAGTCATGAAAAAGCAAAGGAGGGAAAGTGAAGCGCTTAGTGCGGAGCAAATCTCTCCCATCACCCTCCCCCTCGGGACGACGGACCGGCGGTCGTCGGCGTCACGACCACCAGCCCTCTCGGTCGGCAGGCCATTCCAAGCTCGCCTAGATGTTGCCGATAAGAGTGAGTTATCCTACGGAATACCCTGCTCAGAACCAGCGTGGGTCAAGGATAGCCGGCCTTCAATCACCCGGATGCTCTTGTGTAAAACGCATGCAGAGCAACTTGCAAGTCGTCTTCTTAGGCTCCCCTCGCCGGTTCTCAGACCGACATGTGAAGGGGACCCGAAACACTTAGAGGGCCAGGGCTTGGACGAGATCCACCTCCCTGGCCCCCGCTCGAAGGCGGCGGGCTTGTGCGTCTCTCACGCGTCCCGCCACCTCCTTCTGCGAGATGATGCACTTGCAGAAGTCGAGCATCGCCTTCCACGACTCGTCGTCACCGAGCATCGATGCCACAACATTCGGCAACGACAAGTCGTTTCCTATTTTTACGACGAGGACACGGCGCCACCCCTCCCATGCGGGGCAGGCGACGAGCGTGTTGCTCTGCCGTTTCCAAGTCACAACCACAATGGTGGCACCCTGCCGTCGGCTCGGCTCCGATCCGGTGCAGGAACTCACCGAAGCAACCATGCCCAGTGAGCACCTGCGTGAGCCGGAAAGTGAGGTGTCCTCTGTCACGATTCACCCAATCCACAAGGACCGGAGGTAGGTTATATGTCATACTTAATAAAATAATTCGGATTTTTTTCCTACCTATTCTAGTAACCTCGAGGGGTTATTCTAGATTCACTGAACTAGTAGGTGAACTCACGGGACTCAAACCTGACGACGTTGCTAACACGAACCCTAGCAAAAGCCGTGCTCCGCAGAATCTACCACCGGATTGGAAACGCGACCCACTGAGAAGATCTGGCGAGAAACTCAGTGGGCTGTGTCTGTGGGTTTAATTACTCGCCGAGCCGTGGGCTAATTTACGGCTTCGACGAGAACGATGACCAGTTCGAAATTATTTAAACAATTAACATTTAGAAAATATGAAACTATAAAACGAACCCATGTGTATTGTATGAAATAGTTGAGCACAAATAATTTTATTTCATCAACACATTCTTCTAAGAAACAATTAAAACAGTTTATTGTTTATAAAAATAAAAAATGGACTAAATTTGTAAACTCATAATTTTTGTTATAGCTTTAATCTAATTGAAATCGTTATTAACATGTTTGATCTGTGAAGAAAAATGTGTCCACCAAGCGACATCTATATTTCAATTTTCATATTATTACTCAGACGGCTTCAAGAATTTAACTAGGTGGCGCTTTTGTGTAAAACACTGTTACACTGAATGAAAATATCATCATGAATAATTGAGTCGTATTATCAAAGGTGGCAATCTGTGCATTTGGACAAAAAAATGTTATTGATATGTCAGTACAGATTGATTTGAATATAATCGTCTCCTTCAAAGAATACGGTTCAAAACCTGCATTAAATAAAGGTTAATACTTAACCTGTTATTTATCTAAGATGTCGTTCCGAAGAGTTTTGTGACTGCCAATGGAATACAAAGTCAATAATTCGTTTTTCTGATTTACCAATCATTGTCCAAAAGTCAGATTGCCGGCTTTGATAATAGTCGANTGAATATAATCGTCTCCTTCAAAGAATACGGTTCAAAACCTGCATTAAATAAAGGTTAATACTTAACCTGTTATTTATCTAAGATGTCGTTCCGAAGAGTTTTGTGACTGCCAATGGAATACAAAGTCAATAATTCGTTTTTCTGATTTACCAATCATTGTCCAAAAGTCAGATTGCCGGCTTTGATAATAGTCGACTCTAATTATATTATGTTCAGTGAGAATTGTAGTTTTCTGTACTTTCCATTTTTCATAGCCCTCATAAGAGCCTGTAAAATGTTGCTGCTCCAATTTATCACTCTCGAACTGGAAATTTAATATTGACTCTTATACTAGTTAAAGCATGAATATCTTTAAATGTTACCCTAATTCTATGTAGAGTAAATTTAATTAGAATTGTATTTAGAAAAGCTGAAATCATAGCACTTCTATGTTAAGCCTCTACAGTCGAAACAATCTAGCTACAATGTGCTACAACTTAACATCAAGAAATTGAACATTTGAGTTTATTACCGTGGCAGAAACACAGAACGATTTTATTATGCGATATACCTATATCGCTTACTTACCTAAAAACGCAATCTGAAAACCGTTTTAGTTGTCTTTACGGTTCAGTGTGCTTAGCGCGAGTTTTTTAACGTTCTCGATAGCGTAAAAGTTAACTCAAATTTGTATGCAGTTGGAACAGCGCCCCTAGCGGCAAACGTAGGCCATCGAGAACGTTAAAAACTCGCAATAAGCACACTGATCGAAGTCTTGTACACATAAGCGGTATAATTTCTTAAAAAAAAAAATAGCAAATGTACGAGACGATATCTCATATCATCACTTTCAGGTAGTAAATGACGATCAACAACTTGGAATAGTCCACCATGAGCATCCATAGAGCACGTTTTAATGAAAATAAAAAAAATAAGATCCTTTCCTCAAATGTTTGTGAAACGCACACGTGTCGTCTCCCGCGCATCCGCTACTTCCAGCTCTGGTTGACCACAAAACTACGCCATTTTATCATCACAATGACGTCAATACTAGTTTTATGACGTATATTATAACATTATCTTATAATTTACAATCAAATCGAGTATAGAAAATATTGGACAACGTTTCTAGAATATAAATCGTATTGGTTTTCAAAGAAACACGGATTAGTCGCGTCAGTAGGCTTCATAGAATTTGTTGATCTTTTTTTCCCGTTTTTATAGAAAAACTGTTTTGATCTCGGATCTGAGAGTCACAAAGGACAAATTAAATCAAAATTGATTACTGCAAGATACTATTATGATTACAAGATTTAAATAACAAATTAAATTGCCTAATCAAGGGATTCGAATATACATACTACACGTGATGGTAATGATAAGGCTTTTTTTTCCTACCTAAGGTAACCTAGATGGTTCCCGGTCACTGTTCTCGTCGAGCCCGTCGCTTGTGACGAAAGGTTCGGCGAGTAAATTAACCCACAGACAGAGCCCACTGAGTTGCTCGCCGGATCTTCTCAGTAGATCGCGATTCCTATGCGACGGTAGATTCTGCGAAGCACTACTGCTCTTACTAGGGCTTGTGTTAGCAACGTCCTCAGGTTAGAACCCGTGAACTCGCGTACCAATCTGGAGAAGCCAGAATAGCCCCTCTAGGCGATCGGTGATTAGTTATAGAAAAAAGTCGAACTAAAGTTTCATTTGCCTAAAGTAAACTAAGCACCCAAAAGGCATTATACACCTAATTCTACGATTTTCTAAATGGTTAAGCTCTCGAGCTCGCCCAGGACGGGCAAAGTTCGAAAGGCTACAGAGTACCAGTGATGGGACATCTTTTAACTCTTTTAAATATCACAGAAAATCAACCTACAAGAGTTTTAGAAACTTGTAGGAATGCTATATTATGTTCTATTTTTTACACCAATCGACAAACTTATCGTTTAGACTTTTATAATGATATCCAAAACAGTTTGAATCACATTCAGGCTTTCTTCTCTAATTATACTAACATTCAATTAACTTTAGTCTCACGTTTTTTTTTTTTTTTTTTTTATGATTGAAAGTTTACTGGTGGCCCGAAGGCCTTTCCAGTTTCACCAGGACAGGTGGGCGAGCAAAGGCTCAGCCAAGAGGGGCGGGATTTGCAAACAACTACCCGAGCGCCTCCGAAGGAGACCTAACAACTCAAGAGCAATTGCTTCGCGAATGAATCTACTATCGGATCGGAATCGCGACCCGCTGAGAAGATCCGGCGAGAAACTCAGCGGGCTGATGCATGGGTTAGGTTGCACGTCGACCTCTTTGTCGAGTTCGACGAGTACGGTTACCGGGGTCCCTAAGCCTGCTCCTAGTATTAGAGCTGAAGGCATCTAATGCAAAGGTTATTGGATCTGATGGATCCGTAAGGACGTGTCTAGGGCGTCGACGGTGACTGGCTCCTGCATGATCAGGATTCGGGGAGTAGTCAGCGGCGGCAACGATAAGGCGATTATCATGACGCATAGCCTTATCGAAGTATCGTTCCGACGCTGACTTCATGTATTTCCGAATTGATTCGAGGCCCAGGTCGTCGTGTAGGTCAACGTTCCTCACGAACCACGGAGCCCCGACAGCTAACCTGCAAAAGCGGGATTGTAGGGATTGGAGGGTGTCTATGTGTGTGCGGGCCGCGTGAGCGAACACCACACTCGCGTAAGTCATGACGGGCCTTATGCAAGTTTTGTAAAGTGTCACCTTGTTCCGAAGGGACATTTTACTCCGCTTACAGATCATGGGGTAGAGTCTACCGAGAATAAACGCGGCACGGTCACGGACTGATTTTATATGCGGGCGGAATGTCATCGATGCATCCAGGGTAACGCCCAGGTACTTGACCTTCCTGGCCCAGGGTATGGGTTGTCTAAAGAGAGTAATCGGGGGTGTGAGATTCCTCCTCCTAATCCGGGAGGTAGTCTCACGTCTGGTAAACGTCTGGTCTCAAATTGATTCCACCGCCAAATTAAATGGGCTTATAGGGTTGGACAGTCGTTATACAATTGACTCTTCGACTTCGTGGAGTCCATGGGCTTCGGTAACCACTTAACGTCAGGGTGGCCGTGAGCACAATCACCAATTTAAAGGTTAAAAAACCAAATTTACGACATACGATCTACTGCTTGGATCGTAAGATATAAATTATTCCCAAAACTATTAGAGCCTGTGAGTTTTTTAGTGTGAGTTTTTTAACGTTCTCGATCGCGTAAAAGTTCACTCAAATTTGTATGGAGTTGGAACGTTTGCTTACGTTTGCCGCTAGGGGCGCTGTTCCAACTGCATTTTTTTTTTTTTTTTTATAACTACGAGAGGTAAACGAGCAAGACGGGTCACCTGATGGTAAATGATTCACCGCCGCCCACGGTCACCAGCGTTTACGCCAGTGCGTTGCCTACCCTTCAGGTAAGAATATGCTCTTTTCTTGAATAACCCAATGTCGCAGTTGTTGGGGAAGACCGCTGATGGCAACGAATTCCAGAGATTTACTGTGCGTGGCAGAAAACTGTTTTTAACACGCATTGTAGTGGAACGCCAACCATCCAGATGGTGCGGATGATAGTTCCGGCGAGACGATCGGTTGCGAAAATCAGCAGCTTCTATTAAATTGAACAGCTCCTCGGAACACTCCCCATTGTAAATTCTGTAAAGTATGCATAGGGAAGATAGATCCCTACGCAGTGCCAAAGGATCTAGCCGATCGGCAAGTTCAGGATCGTTCAGATACAAATTTGAGTTAACTTTTACGCGATCGAGAACGTCAGACAACTCACACTAAGCAAACTGCTGGTCCTGAGCCCTGCGCTCGAATGACCGTCTTCAATGTCAACTCGCAAAATAAAATAAAAAGTGTTTACTGACAAACACTCACATAACAAGAGAATTATTTTATTTCTTAAATCCAACAAGTTAATCTCCGGAGTGATTTGTGTTTGTCTTGTTCGACCTAAATAAACTTAATGCGGTGAACGAACTCATTTCAACAAATACTGCACTTAATGTCAAACATAGTGTCATCGTCATTTTTAGCTCTTTGATCCCATAGAATATTAATGTTATCCTATCCTTTTTTTTATTGGTTGGATGGGTGGACGAGCTCACAGCCCACCGGTGTGAAGTGGTTACTGGAGCCCATAGACATCTACAACGTAAATGCGCCACCCACCTTGAGATATAAGTTCTAAGGTCTCATTATAGTTATAACGGCTGCCCCACCCTTCAAACCGAAACGCATTACTGCTTCACGGTAGAAATAGGCAGGGTGGTGGTAATTACCCGTGCGGACTCACAAGAGGTCCTAACACCAGTAATTACGCAAATTATAATTTTGCGGATTTAATTTTTATTACACGATGTTATTCCTTCGCCGTGGAAGTCAATCGTGAACATTTATTGAGTAGGTACGTATTTCATTAGAAAAATTGGTACCCGCCTGGGATTTAAACACAGGTACATCGCTCAACACGAATGCACCGGACGTCTTATCTTTTAGGCCACAACGACTTCAATGTCATATATCCATATATTATCAGCAGAAGTTTCACGCGAGTCAGCAAAAGTATCATGCAAGTTGAAGGGTTTATGATTATCTTTAAGATCTATATTCGAAAATGGTTAAATGTAATACTTTTTTCCTACCTATCTATCAGTAGTCTCAAGGGGCTATTCTGGTATCACCTTGAGCGATGATCGAGATCACGGGGCTTAGCCTGAAACGGTTTGCTAACATCTGCCCTAGGAAGATCAGTGTTTCACTGAATCTACCACCGGATCGGAATCGCGACCCACTGAGACGATCCGGCGATAAACTCAGTGGGTTGTGTCTATGGATTAGGTTACACGTAGAAATCTTCGAACTCTGTCGAACCTGGGACTCACATTAATTATGCAACTTACTTGTAATTAAGCCCATAGAAACCAAAGCACATATAGTGATATTATTTCATACGATGAGGGCACGATGAAGGACAAACGCGACAAAATATTGACAAAAAATGCATAAAAAAATTTAAAAATAATGTATGTTGTCCCAGGTCGTGTAATTGATGCGTGCTCAGAATAATCAGTAATTAAGTTATATGTACTTTACGAACTTGAACGGTCAAGGTGAATTCGACCACACAATTAGGTTGAATTATTGACATGTGATTTTATTTGCTATTTAGCTTTACCAGCATCGGAAGGGAAGTATACAAATTCAAATTCAAATTCAAAATCATTTATTTCGACTTAGATGTCAGTATGACACACATGTTGAATGTCAAAATACAAATAACAATGTTAACTCTACCACCGGTTCCAAGAAAAACTGCCGAATCCACAAGCACTCCACTTACAGTAATATTAGTGTCTACTTGTCTAACATTAGGTGTGGTAAATTTTATACATTTTGTTTTTTTGTTATTTAATAACAGATTATTAACACTAAACCAAGGTACCACGCGCGAGATAGCATCATTCACATCGTCATAATCTTCCAAATGTCGTTTAATTTTAAACAATAATGATGTATCGTCAGCGAATAATACGACCTCGTGACGGGTTTCAATAAACTTTGGTAAATCATTGGTATATACAAGAAATAGGAAGGGACCCAATATGGAACCCTGAGGAACACACATATTAAGTAAGACACCGGAAGATCTCGTTCCTTTAACGTCTACCTTTTGGATTCTTCCGGATAAATAAGATTTAATAAGTTCTAATGAAACGCCCCTAATACCATAATGGTGTAATTTCCTCAACAATGTATTATGCTCAACACAATCAAAAGCTTTAGATAAGTCGCAGAATACCCCAAGGGCATTATGCGACTCTTCCCAAGCCTGAAAAATATTTTTAATAAGATCTACACCTGCATCAATAGTTGACCGACCTCTAGTGAATCCATATTGTTTGTTATGAAGCAGGTTATTGGAATTGAAATGGTTCAAAAGTTGTTCCAAAATAATTTTTTCAAAAATTTTACTCAATGTAGGTAGTACTGATATGGGCCTAAAGTTAGAGGGGTCAAAAGTACTACCAGATTTAAACAAAGGTATTATTTTACTATATTTCATTAGATCAGGAAACATACCACAATCAATACAGTCATTAAATATTGTAGCAAGGTAAGGTGCGATTATATCAATAATGGATTTTATAACCTTAATTGAAATTCCCCATAAATCACCAGTTTTCTTAATATTAATGAGCTTGAAATTATCAATTATGTCCTTTATATCAATATTTGTGAACTTAAAGCTAACACTGCATTTATCAACATGATCTTGCAGTAATGATTCGGCGACGGTAGGAGATGAAATTAAAGATTTTGTAGTAGAACCCGGGATATCAGCAAAGTAATGCTCAAAGGCACTGGCCACTTCTTGATGAGAAGTTATTATTCGATCATTGATTTTCAAAGTTAATTCAGCATTGCTGTTTCTAACATTCCCAGTCTCCCTATTAATGATATTCCAAGTCATTTTAATTTTGTCAGGTGCATTTTTTATAAGATTGCCTAAGTGCAATGACTTGGCCAATGTACAGACTTTTTTAAACACCTTGGAATATTTAGAGACATACTCATGAAATGACTTATTATGATTATATGATTTTTCATGATAGAGATCATATAATCTCTGCCTACTTTTGTGAATTCCAACAGTGGCCCATTCATTGAATGATCTTTTATTATGTAAGATCAGAGTTTTAGAAGTAAAGATGGCACTAAATTCAGAATTAATAACATTAAATAAATCCATGTAATGAACATTAAGATCTTCACTATAACAATACATTAACGAAGTCATCGTGGCCTAAAGGTTAAGACGTCTGGTGCATTCATTTCTACCCGATGATATGCAAGCGAAGTAAAATGTCCCTTAGAAATAAGGTGACACTCTACGAAACTTGCATACGCCCCGTCATGACCTATCCAAGTGCAGTGTTCGCTCACGCGGCGCGCATTCACCTAAAATCATTTCAAGTTATTCAATCCCGTTTTTGCAAGATAGCCGTTGGAGCCCCGTGGTTCGTCAGGAACGTCGACCTCCATGACGACCTGGACTTAGAGTCCATCAATAAGTATCTGCAGTCGGCGTCGATGCGCCACTTTGATAAAGCGGCACGACACGAGAACCCTCTCATCGTGGCCGGCAGTAACTACATTCCATATCCTGCGGAAAGAATGGAAAGCAGTCGACGTCGCCCCAAACACGTCATTTCAGATCCTCCCGATCCACTAATGGTGCTTTTTGGTAGCTCAAGCACCGGTCACCGTTGTCGTCGAACCCATCGCTTGCGACGAAGGGTTCGTGCTTAGATTATCGTATTAGTTCACCACCCCTCTCTGTTTCCGGGAACTGTTACATACACACCGTGTAATCTTATCGTAATCGCAAGAGTATTGAGCGGAAGGCAGCGACTTGGCTCTGCCCCTTGCTGAAGTCCATGGGCGACGGTAACCACTCACCATCAGGTGGGCCGTATGCTCGTCTGCCTACAAGGGCAATAAAAAAAATCGGCTAAAGGTAAAAAGGTTTCGACGTCAACTACAGGATAAAACATCAGCCTAAAGTAGTAATGAACGAAAAATATGTACGCTAACTGCAAACTGTCTTGCGTAACATATAAATGCGGGTTCGACTTGAGCGGCACCACAGTCCACCAGTCGGTCAGACGGACGCACGTTGCATTCACTTCAGTTGATTAAATTAATAGAATCACCATGATAGTGTGGTGTTTGATGGCTGTCGTCGCCGCGACCGAGATTTCAGCGGGGAATTTACGTAAGTTTTTATTGTGTTTTTGGTATTCCTAAAAGTTATTAAGTAGTTCCTAGAGTAAAACCCGCAAATAAAGAGGTCGCTATCCTATCAACTTCTGCCTAATGCGAGAGCTTAAGGATAAATTGGTTAAAAGCTTATTGGAATACATCAATAAGTAAATGAATAAGCAGTTTTTTAATTTTCTCATTAAATTCAATATTTATTTTCTAGATTATTAGCCCTGTGTCACAGATGAAGGTCTGCTGGAAGATATTTCTTAAAGAAATAAGCAGTGCCTTTGTACATAATTTTCCTATTACTCTGTACTATGTCTTCTTTTCTGTGTACATAAATAAATAAATAAATGAATGCGGTTTTATCGATAGGGATCACGAAGAAAGTACACTACTATAATACATATTTTACCTTTCTTAATACATATTTTAATAATTGTTTAATCGATGATTTTGTTGTTCTATTACTAATGAGTAGCGCGGACTGCGAGATCGGAGTCGAAATTTTGCTAAAAATATAATAGAGGTCTTATTTTCTATTTTGTCTTCTTAAATATGTGTTTGCGGTACATACGTTTAAGACAAACTTAGCTCCTAGCTTAGAGCCGTTGATTTGAAAGGCTTATCTTTTTTTATTCATTACTAGCTGACCCAGCAGACTTCGTAGTGCCTCAATCGATAAATAAAAGACCTAAACTTTATTTCATTCCGAAATTTTTCATATTTATCTACCTTTAAAGCCTTCTCTGGACTTCGACAAATAGTTCAAGACCAAAATCAGCCAAATCGGTCCAGCCGTTCTCGAGTTTTAGCGAGACTAACGAACAGCAATTCATTTTTATATATAAAGATTATTACCTGACTTGTGTAGACATGCTTTAACAAAAACTGACTTCAAATAGAAAAAAAGATATTCCAAAACAAAGTAATATACACTAAAAACAATAATCATCAAAATCGGTTGGCGTGATATTGAGTTATTGACTTATTCATCTATTTGTCGCGTATCTACTTAATGCACTTTTAAGACTTATATGGTTTTCTCATGGATACCATTATCAGAACTGGACTAAATTGAAACGGGACCACACGGGAAGCGTCAGTTTTCTAATAAAAAATAATCAACAAAATTGATTCATCCAGTCAAAAGGTATGAGGTAACATAAAAAACATAAAAAAAACATGCAGTCGAATTGCGAACCTCCTCCTTTTTTGAAGTCCGTTAATAATGGTGAAAGCATGAAAATAAGTGATTCTGAATTTGAAAAGAATGTATCATCTGGTGATTCGATCCTGGGGGTGATTCGGAGGAACATAATGTGGAAACTTATTATGCTTTTTCGTAATAAATTTTTTTAAGCCTTCGTATGTGATTGATTTGAGTTGAATTGAATATGATTTGTAATTTGTTTTAAGTACACAATCATTTCTATCGAGCCTGCTAACACTAGATCGAACCTACCTGTATATAAATAAACATTTTTTTCAATTTCAGTAAAATTCACTTCACTGTTCACAAAAACTTTCCATTTAGTAAATTCGGTAAGTTTGGTAGGTTCCGATTAAGTTGGGCAATTCATTAATATTAATAATTTGACGGAGAATGAGGTCAATCTTACAAAGCGATAGGTGTTGTGGTGTTAGTTTAAAGTCCCACAACTTTAACGGTTTTTACTCTTGCGTTTTTTATAAATATTATTGTTTTAATTTACATTTTTTTACATTTCGAATATGTACTTTAGATTTATCGTTGTCGCAGACCATTTTGTTCATGTAATTACAATTACGGAGCAATTGCAATTGCATTTCTGCGATTCATCCGCGGTTTTTTGAGCGCTTACATTTCCTTCTTCAAATAAAGTTAAAAAAGAGTCCTGGGTGGTAGTAAGCTGCTTGGCTATACTCGAAGGACGTATGAGTCTGTTCCCGTGGTAATAAAAAAAAAGAATTTAATTACGTTCGTAGTCCGCAGACGTCGTGTTCTTTTTTATGTCGGAAGATGAATCTTGAAGATTATATACGCGTGTTTTTAATTTATTACTTGCTTTCGACTACCAGAGGAATTCACTATAATACCCCTCACCCCCTCTTCGTATGCCGGTAAACAATTAAGTAATTATAAGCACCCTTAAAGGCACGCGTGTTTATGGAAAATAAGAATATACTTGTCGACCTTCCAAACTGCATAAAGGTTTAATCAGTGGTAAATCTTGATATGCCAAACCAGTTTTGTAAACGTACTCCGAGCTTTCTTTAGACACGTGAGATAATCGCACTTTTACGAGTAGCTGTATTCCAAAGAAGTGATGATATTAAAGACGAAATTTATTTAAAACATGATGAATTTGGTTGTGGCGATTTAAAAGGCCACTATCACATCTAAATAGAAAGAATTCAACCTATTCGGAGGAAGTCGAAAAAGAAAGGAACAATGAGAGATTATTGCCAAAAAGAAAGTTGAAGAAAATTGACATGTAAAAAGGTTTTATAAAAAAAACATAAAAAGCAGACACTATATAGATAAATTGTAATGTTTCATTAATGAGGCCTTATATGAAAGGTATTTATGGTAAATATAAAGTTAAATGAAACCCTTTAAAATGATTCAGAGAGAAAAAAGAGAACAAAATAATGAAAAAATAATTCTAAGATACTATGATGAGTACGAATTAATTTAATGTTCATAATAATATGTTGATAAACAGTTTATATTGTAACAATGCCGTGGCGTTTTAAAACATTTCACAGCTGATGGCGTGTCTTAAGCCGTAACTTCGTACAGCAATCGTGGCATTCTGTTGTAATTAAGACGTCATAGTTGCTTCATTAGTTGCCATATTCTGTCATTGTTATAAAGGACACTAGAATGAGTATTTCTTCTTCCTAGTCGTACACTCTTGACAGAGTGGTCGTGGTCATGCATCAGTCGGATCCTGCGATAACGATGCTCTCGCGATGCGACGCCATGTGGCACGGTGTTTCGCAGAGTGTATGAGAAAGTAAATATATATAATTATAACAGACATAAAGTAATGTTTCAACTATGTTAGATCACATATGAAAGTTAAACGTTGGAGCTGAAAAATAGAATTGAACGAAGAATAATCTTTGTCTACAACAATAAAACCTAATATTTTGCACGATTTATGTAAGTTTGACCTCTATGTTCATAGCGTTATGTAATATAATGCTTAATTTCATGGATATTTGAATTCAGCTTTCACCAACTAATTGATGATTACGAATACACGTAAAAACCTAATGGTTAATAGTATAGTTTGATCTAGAAATACTACTAGTAGGCTCATATTCCTTCACGACTCGTTCTTTACCTAAGTAGATGTTTTTTACTGGTGGTAGGAGCTCTTGTGAGTCCGCACGGGTAGGTACCACCGCCCCGCCTATTTCTGCCCTGAAGCAATAATGCGTTTCGGTTTGAAGGGTGGGGCAGCCGTTGTAACTATACTGAAATCTTAGAACTTATATCTCAAGGTGTGTGGCGAATTTACGCTGTAGATGTCTATGGGCTCCAGTAACCACTTAACACCAGGTGGGCTGTGAGCTCGTCCACACATCTAAGCAATAAAAAAAAAAAAAAAAGATGTTTGTGTCCTCATAATTATGATATTATATTATGATTTTGATTATCGTGAAATGTCCCAGATTCTTTAAATACCTTAAATGAGCAGTTCATAAAGATTAACTTCAATTTCGATCATAAATAAGTACATCTACATAGCTAGAAAACGTAGAAGATCGAAGTTTGAAGATCTAATCTTCGCCTTACAACATCTTTCGCGGTCATACTGTACTAGCACCGGTTGATCTTGATACTTTGGTTAAAAATGTACAACTTTCTAGTGAATGGTGTTCAAAATTGTTGTGCGGTTAATTCTTTATGCCTCCTTGTGAAATATTATTTTTATTGCGTGATTTGTATAAAGCCGGACCTTAACGTTTACAGGATTCCTTAAGGGGTAGTTAATATTTATCGGAATGTCATTACTAATTTACCATAAAACAATTGCTTTGTTTAGAGAAGAAAATAATAATTTTATTGTAATTTAAGTCACTTTAAGCAGATGAATAACATATTTACATATTTTATTGGATGCAACGCTATCTCATCAGTAACCGGTTTATAAAGTTTAATGTTTATTTTACAAAAGTTATTGCGAGTGAAGCATTCGAGCCTTCTATCCTTAAGATCTCAGCGAGCTGTAAGATCTTGTAGCGACTTACGCAACGGTAAGCCAGAGACAGCTGACCGTCGTCGACACGTGAGCGCCGGTGTTACACAAGACGCGACATTGACACGAACTCCCGAGCGGACTGCATTGCGACGAGCGCGCTTCGAGATCTCAAATGTTTTAATTAAAACAATACGCAGAATATAATTATGGTTGCTTCACTTCGATATTCGCGTCTCTACATCCTCATTGTTAGTGTTAGCACTAAAATTATTATAATAGAATGAAATTTCTGTATCTGTATCGACTTGGATTCAAAATTAAATTTTTATCACTCCATTTAGACACTAGCAGCTATGCTAGATTGCCTATTTAATTATTTTTTTATTATTATTCCTAAAATGGGTGGACGAGCTCACGGCTGGAGCCCATAGACCCAAGGTCAGTGGCAACATAAATACCGCCACCGACCTTGAGATATGAGTTCTAAGGTCTTAGTTTTTACAGTACAACGGCTGCCTCACCCTTCAAACCGAAACGCATTACTGCTTCACGGTAGAAATAGGCAGGGTGGTGGTACCTACCCGTGCGGACTCACAAGACGCTCTACCAGCAGTACATAATATATAATATAGTGTAGGACATGAGAAATAAATTCTGCTTTTAGACTAATCTTAATCAGATTCAATCATAGAATTTCGATTCGCATCGAATTAGATATTAGCACAATAGAAATAATCTTACAACAGAACACTAATGTGGCTCTAAGTTAATGTAATGTAATCTGTAAAATAACAATGAAATAACATAATGGTCGAAAAAAGACAATACAATTCAATAAGTACACCGCTTAAGTTATTTAGTAAAGTAAACGCAATTCAAAGGAACTATTAGTAAAATTTACCTCAAGCGACCATCAGGGCTACTTAGTATCCGTAAGCACAATTACCGTGGCGTGACGGTAAAATTTAAAACGTTATTATCCCACTTGGTTTGAAATAAAATATCGGAAATTCTAAAAAAGCAAATAGATAAGAATCTCCTTTCTGAATCGTTTCGAATCGTAACAACTTCCAATATGTAGGCAATTTCAAGTAGTGGTGACACTTTAACAAATATCTATATTGCTACGGGGCTGCCAGCCGTGATGAGATGCCCTGTTTTCCAATGACAGCACAAGAGCGCATTATGCGGCATAATGCTCAACGTTGAATTTTCCAACTACAGCAACGCTTCGCACAATCGAGCACTCTCAAAAGTACTGCTCTCGCGTGATACTCGCAATCGATACCGACTCGATTGTGCGAAGCGTTGCTGTAGTTGGAACATTCAACGTTGAGCATTATGCCGCATAATGCGCTCTTGTGCTGTCATTGGAAAACAGGGATGACCTCTCTCTTTTCTTTTTATTGCCCTTGTAGGCAGAGGAGCATACGGCCCACCTGATGGTGAGTGGTTACCGTCGCCCATGGACTTCAGCAATGCCAGGGGCAGAGCCAAGTCACTGCCTACTTACACACATATATAAAGTTTATACGTAATGGTTGTTTAAAGCTCAGTAAAACTTAATGTGTGTACCTAAATATCCCATGTGCTGCTGCTAACGGTACCATCAGCACAGCCGGAGCGATATACCAATACCTATATCAACTTAAACTTTCTTTTTAGACCTAAGGTGCTACCATCTTGGTATTTTCTGCGACGAAAGAGCTAAACTTTTCTAATCAGAGTGCGGCAACCTTTAGACAACACCACAAAGTGCCTTGACCTCGTCTATCGAGGTGAATGGCAATATTCAAATAATGTATAGACTGCGAAGTGAACTGCTTTTTGATTTCTGAGCCCAATTCGTTCATTCATACCTATGTATATACACACATACATGCCGACACACACATGTTCTCTCAACACTAGTCCGCGACATCCGTTAACCTAACCTAAGTATTTATTACTGGTGGTAGGACCTCTTGTGAGACCGCACGGGTAGGTACCACTACCCCACCTATTTCTGCAGTGAAACAGAAATGCGTTTCGGTTTGAAGGGTGGGGCAGCCGTTATAGCTATACTGAGACCTTAGAACTCATATCTCATGGCGGGTGGCGACATTTACGTTGTAGATGTCTATGGACTCCAGTAACTACTTAACACCAGGTGAGTTGTGAGCTAGTCCACCATACTAAGGAATAAAAAATATATTAAAAAAGCCTAAACTAAGAAGCTTTGAAAAGCTAACAAAATAAATTATAAGGTTAATCTCTATTTGTACCTTTATGAGACAAATAAATAAATGAATTTAAATTATTTTTATAATAACTATAATTTTATTATTCACGTTACTAATATGCTTAGTCTTCAGTTACCACTTAACCACAAGGCGGGTCACTCCTCTACCTATTTTAGCCATTAAATGATAAAATATTAATCAACTATCCTCCTCCTTGTAACGTGTTTCTCAGTGCTGAGGGTCGTGACCTTTACGGAGAACTGTTGTTTTCACTACGTTCCTCCACGCTTTCCTGCCCTCCGCGCAGTGGATAGTGACATTGATGCTGAAGTCCAATGTTGTCTTAATACCCTATATTGTAAATTATTTCTAATGTAGCGTGCAACATTCGGTTGCACTCGGGCGTCATCGGATGCGATCGGAGTTCCCGAACGTGCAGGTGTCCCTTGACGTCATGCTATCAGATTCGCGCGCGTCGATTTATGTTGATTGTAAAACGTATTATAATTTTAGTTTTAATTTGTGTCTTGTAGTGCCTAGCGACTTGTTTACTCTTTTTACTTTATAATAGAACATTGTACACATATTACATTATATATATTGTTTAATTGGTGTGTTTGACTTTTATGTGTTCGGAGCATAATATACCGAGAATACAAATAACAAACCACACTAATATCATTATTTTGTTTAGAACTCATTAACTAATCTATAATTATCAAATCAACTACTCGGATGCTGATATCCAATAGCCTGTCGACTTCAAGTTAAAATGTGAAAAACAAAACAAGAAACTGGTAGTTTCCATTGAATTTCCTCGCGGAGAATCTAGACTTACCTTGGCCAAGTTTTGACTACAGAACTTTGTTTCTACACCAAATGTTCTGACTAGCATTTACAAATCGCAATATTTGCCAACTTAAATATGTATATATTGTGATATATTTTATTGCAACCGTCTTAAGTGGTGTTATGTGTTCGTTACTCTGTTTGCTGTTGGCGCGAACAAAGATCTAAACAAACAAAAATCTGAATACACGTAAATCCACAATAATGAGATGTCTACCAAAATAAATTGTTCATTCGTTTTATTTGTTATTTTTATTGATATTCATAAAAGCAACTCATTTGTTTATTTTTGTTGATTTGCATTATAAACAAAATATACGTAAATATATGATTACACACATGTTACAGGGTATCACTAATTAGATGTATTGGTGCCTCCACCTTGGTTCCCCGCCGTTCTAAAGTTTGTCAATTATTCGTACACAGAAAGTCTAAATATTACACGAAAAATACCTATATAAATAAATAAAATGAATGTTCGTGTGTTTGTCCTGTATGCGTTCCTTAACCATTCCTCCGATTGTGAAGAAACTATAGTCGGATTTTTTATTAGACGAAGTCAACTGACGTTTACTGTGTTGACAGGTTTTGATGAAATAAAAATAGTGTTGTGACAAAGTGAACGATTGAAAAAACTCCTGAATTAATGAAATTGCCTCGATTGTCTAGTGAATAGTCGGTGTGCCGAATTGCCGATATCGGGTACGGGGTTTAATTATACGGGCAAAATATTATGTTTTTTTTTTTCTTTTTTTTTTCCTATAGTTTCTACCTGTACCGAATATCGAGTGTTTTAAACATTAAGAAAAACATTGCGAGGAAGCTTGTAACACTGTCCTATTTCCAATACATCATATAGTTGAAACTATAGATGTATAAAATAGAACAATTATAGGTAGGTAATGAAAATAAAAAAAACAGTAGTTACATACTACTAGTAACATATTTTGGAGCACTTTAATACAATTTCATTGTAAAATATAAATTATATTCTTTTATAATTTGAAATTAATGATTAACTCTTCACACTCATTGTTCATTCATGTGATTGAGCAAGAACTGAACGCATCACTATTACTTTAAATATAGCAACATTATTTCACAAAGTGACATTAGCTACTGTCAGCTGGCTTCGTCTAATTAAAAATCCGACTATAGCACCATTTGTTTTTGGCCTTCCAAGGAATGTTTCCAAGAAATAGCACAACAGTCTAAATATTTCGTATAAATTCTACATCCTCCAAATAAATTGTCGTTAAAAACGGTCCCGCCATTTCAGAATTCACTTAAACAAACAAACAAGGAATGTTGAAAGTCCTATTATACCTAACACAAACCTCTAGTTCGAAATCATACTTAATTTTATTTATTGATGTAAACCTTAGTATTTACGGGAAACTTTATTGAGGGAACCGTATCCTAGTTTCTTAGGCAGAAATAAATCGATTATTTTCCACGAACATAGAATATTTTTAACATAAAATAATTTGTTCCAGCTTCCTTCATCAGTCCGTGCTCAGCGTCAGATCCAAACCTCAACGAATGCATACAAAAAGTGATAGAAGTGGTGGCTCCAAAGTTCGCTGATGGCATTGCTGAGCTGGGAATAGCACCCCTAGACCCGGTCCAACTGGGCACCGTGGAGGTCAACAATCCGGCGCTGAAGATCACGTTTACAGACACCGTGGTCACCGGCCTGAGGGGATCTAAAATTAATAGTTACAAGTAAGTACTTGAAAATCAAGTTATCAAATTACACGTGCAGCTTTATACAATGATAATTTTCTTCAATCTTAACATTCAACGTACTTACCTAGGACCTACCAGGACGGACTTACCTAAGTAGTCAAAAAGTTAGCAAAGCGTCTTCTGAGACCCTACTGATCAATTCATTTTACAAAAGTTAGTTAACAAAAGTCTTTAACAAAATAAAATGAAAATATCATCAGGGCAGACGAAAGCCAGTTAAATATTAAGGATTTCTCAAAAACTATTGGTCAGATCTTGATATAATAGAAGATGGGACGTCTTTAATAGCACCAGCCTTCGAATACTAAAAAATCATTAGAATTCGGTCACGTAGAAAAAATCTCTGAGATAACACACATAACAATACAGTTGGATTGAGAACCTCATCCTATCTTGACATCGGTTAGGTAATAGCCAATCACATTCGCTCGTGTCTGACCACAAGAAGACATGCATTTGCGCGAATTTAATATCATGCCGCAAAACGGGCTGCTGTTTATAAGGTGTGTGGTCTATTGGCTCTCAAATCACCTCAACAGGCAGGTAGACCGCTCATGTCCAGCGAAACTAATAAAGCTCATACTACAAAACCGTTATTTAGAAAACATTTTTTCTATACACAATAATAACCATAACGGTCAAAAAATTATAATTCTTCTTTTCTTTTTTTTTTCAGAATAAATTTAGATAAAGGCAAAGCAACGATAGACTTCACGGCCAATGTCACCCTGAAGGCTCATTACGTTATGGACGGTCAGGTGCTGATCCTGCCCATCAGAGGCAACGGACCTGCTAAGATTAAAATCAGTAAGTCAAAAATCACACAGACAGAAAATTATTTATTTACGAACCTTCGTTCTCGGAGCCCGTCTGATATTTAATCGTTACTAGGGTCCATAGGCAACACAAAGAGAATGCCGTGACCGTGTTGTGTCCTTGGTCCAGTATGTGGCATCCCATGTCTCAAGGGGGGTCTTTTTTCCCTACTTGTTCTGATAGCTTTGAGAGGCTATTTCAGCTTCTCCGTTAGCTTGAAGACCCCACTTGATGCCACATACGGGACCAAGGACACATGTGCGACACAAGGTCACAGACGATCGAACAGAAAAATATTCACATCGTTCCTAGTCTTGCGACAAATCAGGCAGGTGTTTCATTTCGAAGGGTATGGCAGGCGTAGCCGCGCGCGAATCCATTCTCCCATCTGATGTGGGTGGGAGGTGATTTTCTGTATCTCAATATCACGCACGTCGTGAATTCGTCTCATAAATAAAAGGTATTAAACCATAAGTAGCCGGTGTTCGTACTAGTATAGGAAACTTGCTTAACCCGTTGAAGGAACACAGCAATTACCACAGGGTCACGGTGTTGGCACAGTCGGATGTTACACAGATGTCGTAACCTTTCCGTTTTAATAAGTCGTTTCGTTCGCAGAATTCTATTTATTGACAATAATACGACTTGAATTATAATTGGTAAATAAATATATTTTTAATTACTAGCTGACCCGGCAGACTTCGTAGTGCCTCAATCGATAAATAATAGACCTAAACTTTTCGAGGACACATCAAAGAAAAACAAAATTGTTATTTTTATTTAATTCCGAGCATTTTCATATTTATCTACCTTTTAAAAATAACACAAATAATTCAAGACCAAAACTAGCCAAATCGGTCCAGCCGCTCTCGAGTGTTAGCGAGACTAACGAACAGCAATTTATTTATATATATATATATATATATATATATATATATATATATATAAATCCCGTAACTCTTTTGGCAACCTTTCATTTTCCAACCTTCTGACAACCACCACTTCTAATAGACTTAGAGCAAAATGAATCATATATATTAACGTATTAACGAATATGAAACTGAGTATGTAACTCGAAATTCACCTTGTCGCAATATCCTAGAAAATACTAATATACTAATATCAATATTCTTCGCAGTACTTTTGACCACCAAACCACATTGGTGTACTTAACCCATCCGCGTATATTTAAATATATTACTAATCAATTCACTACAGATAAGTCTACCGTTTTATTGGAAATAAATTGGAGCTCTGTATATTGTTCCGCATACTTAATTCATTCCTACAAACGTCGGACTTCCTCCCATTAGCGTGTACTTCTGACATGTTCATTTACTGACAAAATGTACTACCATTCACAGGTCTTATAATTGTGAAAGCCATGTGCAGTCATTTATCAAAATTATGAAAATAATGTACTTAATGCCATAATTATTCAGTAGGAGAAACAGGTAAATAACTTTGAAAAAACTACATTAAAGTTTAGTCTAAAAATATTATAAGTGGTAACTTTGCAGACACAATAAATGTGTTCTAACTTGTAGGAAGATGAGCATACGGCTCACTTGATGGTGAATGGTCACCGTCGCCCATGGCCTTCAGCAATGCCAGGGGCAGAGCCAAGCCGCTGCCTACCGTTGAGTACTCTCCATAAGGCCCGTTTGAAGAAGGACATGTCATAGCGCTCGAAAAACACCGTGGAGGGGAGCTCATTCCAAAGCCGGATGGTACGTGGCAAAAAAGATCTCTGGAATCGCACTGTGGATGACCGCAGTGGCTCCAGGTAGTATGGATGAACTCTACTCCGATGGCGGGCGGTGCGATGGTCAAAACGAGATGATGGAATCATCTCAAATAATTCCTCAGAGCACTCCCCATGGAACATACGGTACAAAATGCAGAGAGAAGCGAAGTCCCTTCGCAGACCCAGAGGTGCCAAACGATCCGTGAGAACGAGATTATCGACAATCCGAACGGCCCTCTTCTGTATGGAGTCAAATGGAAGTAGCTGGTATTTGGGAGCGCCAGCCCAGAGGTGGGAACAGTACTGCATGCGAGGCTGGGCTTGTGCTTTATAAAGCAAAAGTCTTTGTCCAGGCGTGAAGTAACACTTCGCTCTGTTGAGGACTCCCAGCATTTTGGACGCCAACTTAGCTTTGCCCTCCAAATGATTCCAAAACTGGACATCGCTCGAAATGTCCAGTCCAAAAGTATTCGTTAAAGGACTACTCGTGGAAGGTTTCAGGGATACTACTTGGAATTGTGGCACCACGACAAAGGGGTCCTTCTTCGCAGTGAACGCGCAAACATGTGTCTTCAACGGAGTGAATTGAACTAAGTTCGATTCACTCCACTCGGAGATTCGTCCCAGAGGGTCCTCCACTTCAGACACAAGTTTAGATCGTCTCTCTTGCACCACGCTCCGAGAAAGACTCCGATGGCCGATGTATCGCGCATCCCCCGTGTCATCATCTGCATGGCAATGAATAGATAGCATGTCATTGATATACAGGATGAAAAGCGTGGGGGAGGGCACCGAAGCTTGTGGAACGCCAGCGTTAATGGTTATCGTATTGGAGCAGCCACCGAACGACCATGATACTCCGCCCATCCAAAAAGCTAGCGATCCACTTGCAGAGACCCTCGGGGATTCCGTAAGATTGTAGCTTCGACAGAAGTGCCCTATGCTAGACCCTGTCAAAGGCTTTCGCGATATCAAGGCTCACAAAAAGAGCTTCGCCTTTGCTCTCCAAGGCTTCAGCCCACCTGTGAGTAAAGTATACAAGAAGATCACCGGTTGAGCGACCGTGACGGAAGCCGTATTGTCAGTCACTGATCAGCTGGCGATCCTCAAGATAGGTATCTTGAGGATCGCCAGCAGGAGTTGCGAATTCATTATTGGCCCCATGACCTTGGAAAGGAAGGAAGTTATCGCGATAGGCCTATAGCTCAATGGGTCCGACTGGTCACCCTTCTTGGGGTTAGGGTGGACGTGGGCGGTCTTCCATGAAGACTGAACCCTGTTAGTACTATACAAGAGGCAATACGAACGCGTTAGCGCAGGTGTCAACTCAGGGGCGCCCGTTTTAAAACCACTGCAGGGATGCAGTCTGGCCCACTCGACTTATGGACGTCCAGGGCCTGGAGCTACTATTGGAGGCGTCCGCGTCGAGGTCGGGGTGACTGGGTTACGGTACCTCGGTCTCGAATTGGACGGTCGTTGGAACTTCCGCGCTCATTTCGAGAAGTTGGGCCCCCGACTGATGGCGACGGCTGGATCGCTGAGTCGGCTCTTGCCAAACGTCGGAGGGCCTGACACGGTGGTGCGCCGCCTCTACGTGGGGGTGGTGCGGTCTATTGCNGGAGGGGATCGGACGTCGGGTGTAAGAGTGCAGGGGAGTCGTTTAGTGGGTGGGCCCTAAAATCCTTGGTCCCGCGGTCTGCTCATAACACCATGCAGATCGTAGAGTCTCACATACCCCGCGCGCCCCTTTTGCGCGGGGACCTCGTAGGAGGTTCGGCCCTCTACCCGAAAAAAAAAAAAAAAAAAAAAAAAAAAAAAGGGCCTGGAGCTACTGCCTGACTGCACACTGTGTAAAGCAGATCTCAGGCAAAGAGCTATCACACCAGGGGATGTTGGGTGGTGTGGCACCCCTGTCATCCATAGTGGAGTTCGAGACGAAGAGTTTGACCAGAAGATCAGCCTTCTCTTTCGCACTATGGGCCAGACTGTCATCGGACTTACGTTGTGGTGGCAGACAAGACCTGCAGAAGTCGCCTTCTGCAGCTTTAGCCAGCGATCAGAAAGCACGGCTCCCAGAGGGATAGCCTTTAGGTCGCTTACCAATTCTGGCAACGTGCTCCGACTTCGCCTTGGCAATAGTCCTCTTATAGGACCTAGAGGCGGCGTTAAATTTCCGCCTCTCCTCCGAAATGGCGGAGTCCTGGCGTCTCCTTGCATTATTCCATGCCGCGTATGCGGACCACTTGAGGTGTGCAGCTTCTCTATTGGCTTTGTTATACTAGGGTTTGCTGCGACCCCCAACGGGCAACTCGGAAGAAGGAATGAATAATTCCATCCCCTGGAGCACAGATTAATAATTAATTAATCTTTAAGTCGATCCGCACAGATGTCAGGATTATCGGAGGAAAAGCAGAGCCTCCCCTGTGGGTAGGATGCGTAAAATTCACGCATCCGTCCCAATCTGCTGACCTGTACCGCCAAACTCTTACAAACCCGGTCATCATTCGACGACTAGGGCGAGAGAGTGGTATCGCAGCACGGATATAGCAGTGATCAGACGATCCAAGGGGAGCGTCGACCACCACACTGTATCCTGCTGGGTGAGATGTCAGCAGAAGGTCCAACAAAGAAGGCTCATGTCCCTTAATGTCTGCGACACGGGTGGAATGTGTCACCAGCTGAGTGAGGTCGTAGGGCAAGGCGAAATCGTAGGCAGCCCGACCCGGGAGGTCAGTGGTTCTGGACCCCAACCACCCTTGATGATGAGCGTTAAAGTCACCAAGGACCACGTACTGCTCAAGCAGCAAGACGTAACCTTTTGATTTTCTTTTTGTGTGTTTGTGTGTTCTTAGTACTATGTTACTTATTTCTTTTGACAAAACTGAACTATTATTAAAACTGGCTAAATCGGGAGTTGCATTAAGATTTTTGCATTACATTAAGATTTTATTCATGGACTGCACTATAATGATGCAAAAAATACTGAACTTTTTTATTGCAAAAAGCAGTAAGTACTCATCCCCATGGGTAGACGTAGGCGGATCACATTTTGAATTAAATAGTGTATTTAATATTTGTGAATGTCTGAAGTATGTACTTATATCAGAATTCAAAGTGAAATTCGCGCTGTTTTCAAAATTATTTTCGTCAGCGATTTCTGATGCCACCTGTGCCTGCAGATTTAGTTATGTTTAAGACCTTGAGCTTAAATAATTTCTTCGTTAAGAGTCTGACAGTAGGCAGCTAGCTGCATGCCATGTTAAAAAGCTAGCACTGCCATGTTAAAAAATCATATACAAATACCTATGTTATTATTAATAATCTTATAAATAATTATTTATTATTATTTATTACCTTACTATTTATTATATATTAATTATTTATTATAATTTAGTATAATCATCAAGTCCTGGTACAGAAGTGTTGAAAAATCTGAAATTCGAACATTTCGAGCATTAATGAGAAAACGAAAGAAACTTTTTATGACTACATATCCGACTCTTGATTTTCGCTATAGTTATTTAAATATGATTTTTGTTATCTTAAGAATCAAAATCCGAAATAAGGTGTCACCGGTGATCCTAGTAATCTACAAAGTTTCAGTGTCAGGAATTTGAGGGTGATTTACTTCTTCTACACAAGAAATCTTAGCGCATAAACAGCGACAAGAATATTATAAGTAATGCCGGCTAATACTATGCGATATCTTGCAAAATAATAAAAATAATATTATTCATTTCTCGTTTGGTTTTTATCCATTTTGATTATAAACAAAAGAGAATTAAGGCCACTAATCAATATGTAGAAGTAAACCTAGATGAACCTAGCTTGATAATTATAGTAAACGTTCATCATATAATTGCAAATTTGGCACCAAAAAAAAACTTTGATCTAATGCTCTAATATAATTTCTGTTCATGCTTGTTACGAAATGTAACGGGCTCTGTATATGTATGATACTATGAACGCTATCATTACAGTTGAAACATTTATTCATTCTTATAAAATGAGTGACCTTCAAGGGACAAATTAGTTGGTGTTTTCTACATCAAACAAAATCTTTTTTAGTTAAAAATTTATCAATGTCAATGTATTGACCGCAATACCGCAATAATTACTAGTACTACTATTAATAAGTGGGCTACACGACACGCGCCTTACAATAAAGTAAATATTTTGAAATTTGAATCCGAAGTGAATAGTCGGTAACGTCACGTTGTTAAGCGAAATTTCGAGCTGGCTGGCGACGCCAAATCATCGGTATAGTAAAAGCCAATATACAGCGCTACGTATACACACCCTCTGGCGGCACCGCTCGACACTGCGATATGCTTTTTCAAACGTTTCTGAGGCAATTTGGTAACCATCTCAAAAATTGATATAGTAACCATAACTCCATCTACAGTTGATTGGTGTAAAAAATATTGAGAAACAAAGTGGCGACCGCATATTGGTCGCCAAATGTCGGTGGTCGCCACTTTAAATGTACTTTTGTGTTCATTGGATGCCAAAAGTGTTGCAGGATATATATATATATATATATATATATATATATACAGATAGATAGATAGATAGATTATTTGAGAACACAGTTCAGTATAGTTATAAAATTTTGATATCCTGTGCAGAGCCTTGGCGTATGAATACTAATGTATTAAGTATTCAACTCAACGTCTCAGACAGCGTAGGTACTTGATAGTATTCAAAGCAATGTATGCTGAGAGCCTTGATCGTGAAAATATTTAAACACGCTTTACATTCAAAATAGTCCAATTGTAGGTACACTTTCTTAAGTAACTTGAACACACATACACATTAGAGGAATAAATCAGCCTGATACATCAAAGTGTACCACAGAACAACGACTTTTTAATTGACATAGCCGTTTATAAAAGAAAAGATTTACGAAATACAAGTACCGTGAAGTTATTTAAATAAACACAATTGAAGAAGCCAATATCGCGCGTCTCTGAGATTTTCGAAAAGTAGCCCTAAAATCGTAATTAGTATTAGCAACAATAGGAGTGATTCTTCAACAAATTCATCAATTAATAAATACTTTGACGAACCGTCGCACACCTATCACGTATTACAAAAAGCACTTAACCAACTTACTTACAGATTAGTCGGAAATTGCTCAAAAATTCCTTGAAATCTGTGATGGGCAATTTTACTAGTCGTAGGACGTCTTGTGGGTCTGCACGGATACGTCCATACCTCTCTCTACCATGCCTATTTCCGCCGTGAAACAGTAGCTAATGCGTTTCGGTTTGAAGGGCGTGGAAGCCGTTGTAACTATACTGATACTTTAAAACTCATATCTCAAGGTAGGTAGTAGGTGGCGGCATTTAAGTTGTAAATATCTATGGGCTCCGGTAACCACTAAACTCCAGGTGGGCCGTGAGCTCGCCCACACATCTAATCAATAAAAAAAGAAAAAAAAATAACAACAAAGAAATATTTCGCAAACTCACAACTTACGTCATATACTGATAACATTTCTAGACAAGTAGAACTAACAGTGAAATATCTAGTACACGTTCCCATTGCTGATGAGTCGGTTTGGACCCTAACCATCTGCCCCATCTGGTTATTGTATAATCTTGTACTAAGGTCAGAAATCCTATGAAATTAAATTTGGATCCACTTTAAACTGCTGGACTTTAACAGGTAAATGATGTTTTTTTTTTAACATTAGCAAACCTGAGAATCGTGGTCACATACGACTTCACGACAGTCGCGGGCCACTGGGTGCTGACCGGCTACAAGGACCACTACAAAATGGACCGAGCTCAGTTCAAGTTCAACAACCTCTTCGGGGGAAACAAGGAGCTAGGTAATAAACAAATAACCTACCTAAAATTATTATTGTAACAAAACGCAAACTGAACTCTGATCTCGGTGCTACCCGAATGCAGAAGCACGACGATTTCTGTGCTCATTAAAAAAACAATACGAGCAATATTGAAGGGTTAAAATACTGGGTTAAAATAATTGACTGGTGGTAGGACCTCTTGTGCGTCCGCACGGGTAGGTACCACTACCCTGCCTATTTCTGCCGTGAAACAGTAATGCGTTTCGGTTTGAAGGCTGGGGCAGCCGTTGTAACTATACTGAGACCTTAGAACTTATATCTCAAGGTAGGTGACGGCATTTATGACTCCGGTAACCACTTAACATCAGGTGGGCTGTGAGTTCGTTCACTCGCTCGTTCAAAAGAAAATAGAAGGTTTATGTACTCAATTCAAGGGTCGTAATGTAGTCACTGAACAATATCTGAAAAGTAAGTAATGTTGCCCAATAAACTTAGGTTTAATATTTGATTTATTTTATGATTTTGATTTCTTAGTTTCTTCTTTTTTGAACTTATTCTCAGTTTCAAGAGCTGTAACCGCGTATTTTTTTATTGTGACAATAACAAAATAGTGTGGTTAAATCGAATGATATCGCTGGGTCATAACATAAATCAAAGGTTAATTATAAAGATTTGGTCAGAAAGAACATTATATTTTGATTAACGATTACTTTCCGCGCGTAAGATATTTGATTTCATTAAATAAAGGGATTAAATATTTATAAGGGCATGTGGAGCGTAGCCTATAGGACCAAGGAGGGCATCTGCTCCTTCCTTCATTCGCGTAAAATGGAATAATACTGTTTACCTTGGGGTACTGGTTTTTTCAATTTTGGCACCGGTAAGTACCTTTCCGATGGTGCAGGTGATACTAAATGTGGTAGTTTCAAATCGGAGCTAGGCCGACGACAAGATGCCATCACAGTGGGTGGAACTTATTCAGGGTGGAGGACATACGCTCAACTTCTAAAAATGAACCGCTTGCAGAAGTAGAGGGTGGGGCGTGCTCCTGTCTCTCGGCATCTCGCCCGTGTCTTGGCCCCCTATGTATTTTTGATATGTAAGCTGCTTTACACGCATCTTGCAAAAGAACAACTCGATCTTGGATGACCGCACTCGCTGACTGGCGCCGGTTCTAACCCAGCGGAGTATCCCGGGAGTACAAGTTGGTAGCGCAATCTAGACAAAATTCGGGTAGACCGCCAATCGGGGCTCAGTGATCATGGCGCCGACAGTGATCGTTTTAGCGTCCACGGGTGTAAGCTGGTTGGGAAACATGTGCTTCATGCGAAACGCTTTGCCTTGCCATCATCATGCGTCGAGTGAGTTCTGTCTCACCTGAAACTCGAACGCAGATATTAATCGATTCAATTATAACATACTTTGTCTATCGCCGTCTAAGTATATGTAGACAAAAGTCCAACAATTTCTTTCCGTCACAAAAAAAACCATATTTGCCATTTGTTCTCATTGGATCAGTTACTTCCTTCAGGGCACAAACTATTTTAACCCTTAGGGATCTATTAGTCCTTTTTCACACATTTTTTTTCAACTTTCCTCGGTGTGTACGTAATCGTGCGTTTCAAATTAAGCAAAATTGAATACCACTCTAATAGGCGAATTGACATTCATACATATTAAAAAATTTAACAATAATTAGCATTACCATATTAAAAATAATCATGATACAAAGTTGTTTGAAATTTCCAAAATTTGCATTCTGTATCGAATATATTGTTGTTTAATTTTACTTGCGTAGTCTATTTATACGGTTTATTAATAATCGATAGTTTCAAACTATGCTTAACCTTTTTGGAACGAGGATCTTTCAAAGTGCTACTGATACTCATTGATATATATTTTTTTGAAACGCACTGTTACGCAATAACAATCTCCACTGGTACACAGAAAGCACAGTATCAAATGCACCTTTCCACTCTCCAATTACAGCTCAAACAACAGAAAAATTCACCAATCAAAATTGGGAGATTATAATGCAAGAAATAGCACCACCGGCGCTCAACCAGATCATAAGCAGTTGCGTGGAGAAAGTAAAACAACTTTTCGGAGCAGTTCCCGCCACCGAATTATTACGGCCGTGAATGGTTCGGTAGAAAATTCATGATTTTATTAACTGTTATATTTCATGCTAATTCTTTAGGTTAAATTTATATGTTATGTTATTACTAATTACCCCTGTTATAACTAATTTGTCATTAGCAACTCGCAAAGAAAGAAAACGAGACTAATACTGCAAAAAATAGTGGCTGATGTAATTAGTTAGAAATTAAAATGGTACAAATAATGCAGAATTAAATAAGATTCTTAACGAATAAGTCCCGTTTTGTTTCAAAAGAGAACCGCTTATTCGTAAATAACTATTTATAATGGAAAACCAGCACCTTGACCTTATGAATGTTACTAAACAGTTCAATTTTGGTGCTGTCTAAGATTTATCATATTCATTAAAAATATGAAATTATCAGTTCGAATGGCGCCACTTTCAACAGAATTTCAACAGTTTTACTGTTATTTCATGCTAATTATTGAGAAGAATGTCCCCCAACTGTTATTCGCATCATCGAAATTTGATCATCCTCATCTGATGATAAAAAAATTATATTTACGATTTAAAATTTTTGAAATGAAGTGCCATTTTATCTACAGTTAATTATTTTTTTATTTTTGCTTCAGCTGCTTACTTCAATTCTGAATGTGTCCTATCTTTAAAATATTTGCTTGACGTATGCGCACTTATCTTTTTTGCATGTAATTTAGCAACGATTGATTTAGCACGTTGGCATTTCGTGCGTTTCTTTGAGCAAATTTAATTATCATTTGTAATGTATTATATGTAAATTTTGCACTATCGTATTTTTTGAGCAGGGATCTTCATCCCCCAATCGCTTATGTTTAAGTAGACAGAATTCAACCTTCGCCTCTTATACGCTCAAGTCTCAAGAATCCAAAGAAGAAATACTTCGTCAATCCTATTTATGATTTATTTCTTTTTATACCTACCTACTTAAGATTTGGTTAATACACTAATATATTATAATGTCGATAGGAACTTTCGTTTTGACGCCATTAATAAATAGTAGTATAATGCTGGAGTACTAAGTAGGCCTACGGCCAACGATATTAATAAGGTTTCTTGGGCCAAAACTCTTTATAATTTCTTAACTACATTACGTTATGGTGTAAATTCCATGCTGCTCTAAACTGATAACCTTCAAATATCACCCACTTCATTCTATAACAATAACTTAATTTAATGAGTTATCAATATTAAACTAGATAACGAAATGATATTGAGAATAAGTCACCAGTCAAATCAAAACACAATCTGTAAAATAAAGATGTTCTATAATTTCCAGGTGAAACCGTACATACAGCTATCAACACAAACTGGGAGCCTGTGATCAGAGATATAGCACCAGTCGCCTTTGAACAAATCATCAAAGCATGCGTTGATGAGACAAAAAAACTATTTGCTACTGTACCTGCTAATGAACTATTAAAACCATAAAAATAATCTCCTTACTTAAATAAAATCCAAATTCAACCTAAAATTTGCTTAAATAACATTATATTGTATTTTTAGTCATAATGATGTAGTTTAATAGTAAAATAAAAAGTCTAAATTAAGTAAGTAATTAAACTAATAAATAATAATATTAGAGAATATACAAGTGAACATTAAATAATTTGTGAGGTCTGATAAAATAGAAGTGTTCAGTAAACAGTGATAATAAGTTTTAAGTACTTATAACACCTTATAATTATTTTATTAGAATCTATTTTAATAATTTATGAATAAAAAATGTGATAAATTTGTTTTTCATTTACAAATTCTCGAATAATCAAAAAACTACAGCGCATGTAAATTCTTACTTTAAATAAAAGGAAGTTATAAACATTATGTGGAAAATGGTATTTCATGGCAGTAACTAGGAAGGCTGTAATATGCTTGTCTCCCAAGTCTGTCCGCAGACAAGTGCAAATTAAGGCAGAGAGAAATTAAGAGATGCCAGGTAGCTTTCTGTGTACCAGTTTAACAGTTAAAAATTGAAACAAAACATTACCAACAATAGCACTTTATTAAAATAAAAATCTTAAAAATGAATACATTTATATAATAAAACTTATGTTTTTCCCGATTTTTCATTAAATGCATATAAAATTTAGCTTATATACTATGGTAAATCAAATTGTAATAAAATGGCACCCTGATTTTGTTTCATGATAGTAGTTCAAATTTAGCGCGGACACATAGCATGACGTCCACCGTCGACTGGCACACTGGCACCAGTGATATTACTTGCCAAGTCGCTGGCAAGGAATGCAATTGTTGCTGCCACCTCATCTGGTTTACCTGGACGTCCCAATGCATGAGTTTCTTTAGTCCTCTCTAAGAATGCTGCATATTGCTCCTCACTCAACCCTCCCCTTCTTTGTAGCTCTGTTAGAATTACTCCAGGATTGACACAGTTAACCCGGACTCCTTTCGGTGCTAATTCTAAAGCAACACAGCGAGTGAATTGGTCAACAGATGCTTTGGAGATGTTGTATGCCAGAACTCCAGGGAAAGAGCGAATCCCATTAACACTCGATACGTTTACAACATTCCCTTTGCTTTCGAGGAGATGAGGGACCGCCAGCATCGTCAGATAGTAAATTGAACGCACATTGGTGTTCATAAGACGATCATACTGGGCCAAGGAGGTGTTCTCGATGGTTCCAGTTTCAATAATACCGGCATTATTCACTAAAACGTCCAACTTTCCGTAATGGTCAATGGTTTTCTTAATGATTTTCTCAATATCACTTTCTTTGGTCAAATCTGCGGTTATTGACAGTGTTGACGCAAATTTGTCGCAGTCCTTACTCACTTTTTGCAAGTTCTCCACGTTTCTTCCCGTCAAAGATAGTTGAGCGCCTAATTTTGATAAGAATACGGCGGTGGCCGCTCCAATTCCGGAGCTGGCACCGGTTACGATAACGACTTTGCCGGCAAAATTCATAGTTACTTCTGAATATTTTCAATGTGAAACCGTATTAAAGACCTCCTGTTGTGAATAAAACAAACACGAATAATCTTATCAAAGCGTAATTATGTAATTCAATGATAACTCATTAAATTAAACCTTAAGTCACTTATAATATTTACTGTGGATTTCTCAAACTTCTCAATATATTAAATGTATTATCTATGTGGAGTTCTTTGCCTGTCATTTGTTTAGTTGTACAAATTTTAAGAGGTTCTGCGTACCGTATGTACATATTGTTTATTTCTACTTCTACTAATATTATAAAGAGGAAAGATTTGTTTGTTTGTTGTATTGAATAAGCTCCGAAACTACTGAACCGGTTTGAAAAATTCTTTCACAGTTTGGAAGGTACACATTACCGAGTGACATATTATAATCTTTTTTGAAAAAAATTAGGGCCCTTACTAAAACTCCAATAATATAACCCAAGGTGTAAAAAAAATACCTAAAATATTCTTTACATCGCGTGCCCTGCGAAGACTATTGATGATAGAATAAAATAATGTACTACGACTTTATAGAACACATTATTATTTACAAAAAGTGTCGCGACAGCATATGTCTAACTATAACAGATATGCCGCAATAAGTGTTCTTTTATTTTAAATAAAATAAAAAAACGTCGTTGATATTTTTGTTAAAGACCCGAGCGGAGCCGGAGCGTGCCGCTAGTGTAGAAATAAAACCATAAATATTCATATTTCTCTTGCTTGCTTGGTTATCAATATTATTAAATTTACTATTAAAGTTTAAAAAAAAAAATATATTTATTTATTTAAATATATAAAAATAATGAAATAATAATCAGAAACTGAGAACAAATCTAATATGAAAAAATAAAACAGTTCACAATAAACTTAAGCCATGTAACCAGAACAAAACAACTTAAGAAGAATCATGCTGATAATGGCTCACTAAACGTGGCCCCCTTTTTTTTGATTTTCGAATTTTTTTTATTTTTAGTTATTTGTTCGTCGTTTGTTCGTTAATTCGAATGTAAAAATTGTTTGTTCGTTTTTATTTATTTAAAATTAATTAAACAAATGATCATCCTTAAGTTGGCTCCCTTTACTAGATAACAGATTTTGTGTGCATTACATTTACATTCATGTGGTGATCATTTGTTTAACTAATTCTATATAAATAAAAGACGTTTTATTAAAAAGAGTTTAATTAATTTTAAATGAATAAAAACAAACAAACAATTTTTACATTCGAACATTAACTAAAACATCATCTCGACTCTAGAAATATCATTTTGACATCTGTCACATGCCTTAACATTTATTATTGGACAATCGAATTTAGTACATACAGACCTACCTACCGTATTTACTATTTAACTGTACATTTAAGCTACCACTTTAACTCTAATTTATAACTTCAAATAAATTTACAAAAAGATTCAAAGAGTAACAAGCATAGTTAACTATATAATAAGTATCTGTAATCTAATAAAATTTTAAATTAAAGTCAACCACGTTAAACTAGATAAGATAAAATAAGGAGTTAATAAAACTTGAAATTTCTTTTATGATTCTGGTAAGGGTTGTTTCACCATATATTTATTAACATTTACCACTAAATATTACGTGCCAACGGTTCAATTGACTTTAAGTCTGTTCTTGACATCGATACCAGAATGTATCGAAAATACTTAATTTTGTAATATCTTGTTATTAAAAGAAACTACAAAACTACCCTACTAAAGTTTTGACCTGCGAAAAATACGAAGAGAATCCTACCCACTTGTTAAAAAATATCACAGCAACACACACACATATCACACCACTGTTCACATAATATTTTAAGTAGGAGCCTATTTGTTCTTTGGCCCCATTTTAATAAGAAGTAATATGTGACAATAAATCCATTAAAAAAATATTCACTAAGAGCTGCTAAAATATACCAGCATGCCTAAGATGTAAGCCAAATACTAATTTTTCATCATGAAAGAAATTTATCGTATAAAATTGTGATTAAACACTACAAATAATTTATGAACTAAGGTTATGGGTGAACAATGCTAATTTGAATAAGTATCACATAAAATACTATCACCATGTAGCAATGTTGATCAATCACATAAATAAAAAAAAAAATTGTATTTATAATGGAATTTCTAATACAGGAGTGTTTCAAACAAAAAGTGAATAAACACTGTGTTAATAAGCTTCCAAGGTAAACTTTATGGTAATAGTAGGCAAAGTAAATATGATTTAAATTAAAACTAGGGTGTTTCAATTTTGATAACAAATTTGTTTTACTAAAATACTTAAAATTACCATTCAGAAACATCAATTTCCATATAATGTTATGATTTATTTGCTTTAAAAATAAAAAAATTCAAGCATTCGCTCAACATAAAGCCTTTCATATAATAATTTCAAATTTCAGTCTATTCATCAGTATACCTAACAGTTGTACAGCCATGCTGAACCTCTCACGACTTTGTCAATGTAAGCAGTCTCTAAATGCAGTGCAAAGTAAACTCCTGGTGTCATCTAGAAATGGCTTCAGTAACAGTATTATTTCAAGGCAAATTATCACAACTACAAAAACGCACAGATATAACATCCTAGGAAGGTTAAGTGTAAGTATAATATCTGATTGAATACAGTGCACACATACATACAGTTCAAGTTAAGAGGTTAAAACCAGGATTTGCAATTTATAGTTGTCATGATATTTACAATAAATATACATATAGATGCTTGAAAGGCAAACGTGACTAAGCGACAATAACTGCTTTGTACATAAATGATAGGCAATAACATAATCAATGCGAAAAAGAAAAAAAAAATTCTAGGTATATTAAAATAATTTCAATCCTACAGCTAGATTCGTTAAAATAGATTTTTTTTCAGGTATTTCGACTTTAGATTACTTTACTGTAAAGTTCACTCATTGTCGCTTAGTCACGTTTGCCTTTCAAGCGCCGATATGCAAATCAATTGCACAATCTTTTTTTTTACAAATAATTTGATTTTTATTTTAAGATTATGATTCTAATTCCAGCTAAGCAGCACAATAAAATCAAACAGTATTATAATGCGATTTTGCTCTTCAACTCCTAAACCGAAGACGTCAAAAGCAGTTGGATACTGGCTACTAGGATGCAGTGGTATGGTCTTCACTGCTGTAGTACTAGGTATGGTATCTGGATATATTATAATGCTTTACAGTATTTATTATATTGTTAATCTAATACTTAATACTAGCCAGGGTAACAAGTAATATAGTTGTTTGGTTCCATCTTTATGAGCATTAGTAAAATATCTACTGTTATGGAAGTGTCTGGTATATGGCATGACCAGCTTAAACTATTTGAAATCTCAAAAGTTTTAAAATGATAAAGATGTTTGTTATTTATGTCTACCTACGTACTATGAGCAGTGTTAGGGTACACTCATACCAAGATTCAATTAGAACCCATCTACTTATAGTTATAGAACTAATTGTAGCTATGAAGTGAGAAAAATTATATGATTCACAAAAGCTTGAAAAGGCTTTTGATTTATAAATCTATTCAACTATGAATCTATATGAAATAGACTGAGAAATTCCTAATGATCCTTCTATATCATTGTCTGGTTTCCTATGTAATTCCTATATTAAAAAACCATTATCCACAATATAAGAGTGCAAACATCTTGCCAAATCATGACATGATTGCTTCATCCCATTGCTTCCTTTGAAATGTAGGAAATTCACTTTAACAAAACAAGACTTCAATGTAAGTAGGTAATTTATGTAAATAAGATAAACAATACCATATAATTATACTAAAAAAATCTATAATACATTTTGTTGGAATATTTATATTGTATAAATATTGCAAAATTTTACTTCTAATTAATTTGTTTATATATAAGTGAATGAGCTTAATCCCTACCTGGTCTTAAGTGATTACAGAAGTCTGTATTCATCATAGCTAACATTGTACAATAAGATGAACTATATTTCCGTAATAGAAAAAACATAAACAAATAATACAGTAAATTGCAATTTTTTTTTGAGTTGTATTCTCTCCCTTAGATATTAAAAGTTATTTAAACTATAAATCTATTAAAGAAATAAGTAAGGGTAATAATAAATATGAATTGTAATAAAAGTGTTAAAATCTAATGCATTTTTATTTACGTATGTAAGTTGACAGCTATGGGCATTACTGGGATGCTTTAATGTACTAGCTGAAATTTTAAATGCTGGATAATTTTGTTAGTACTACATCAAACTAATTGGGTCTATATAACACATCGCAAGCTAGAGATTTTTTACCTCTTAATGTTTTCTAAAGGTCATTTCTATAAAGGACATAATTTATTTCTCTTCTTCTTTCTTCTAACAGAAATAAATGTAAGATTTTTATTATACACACATACATATGTTTAATGTACATCCATAACACTGGATAAGACATTTTATATTTATCATACAAATATCTTTCCTTGGCGGGATTCGAACCCGCGACCCCCGTGTGTAGTGACCATGTCACTTACCACTACACCAGACGGCCGTTAAGTACAGTAAGCTGTTTTTAAGTTATGTAATTGCAATACATAAAACTACATATTTTGATGAATAAAGTACATCAAGTAGTAGTAAAGCTAACATGTCAATTAGTTGGCAGTATAAAGTACTATACTGCTTGCGTATAACAAGTTATCTATGTGTATATAAGTTGTATGGGAATGATTCTCGAAAACCAACACTCTGTTGTTACGCCCTGAACTCGTTCGTAGTGAAAGTATTCTGTGTTCAATTATCTTTAGTCTCCCGTATTCTTCATGCCCCTAGTCCCCAGCTTTACTAATGTTTTGGGGTCGCAAGCGCGTAGGTGTTGATATCACCATCATATTTTTGTCGTGAAGCAGTCATGCATTCTGATATTGCAGTACTGTTGAGACTTCCATCTCATACCTTATCAAGCACCTCCTGGTGGACGGTGGTGCTCAAATTGTTTTTATGGGCTCCGATAATTTAATTGTGTTTACGGGCGTGATAAGTAAGTACTTTAAAAAAAATTGGCATTGCAGAAGAAATTAAGTTTTTATGAATTATATACTTATATAGTCAAGTAATAACTTCATGACCTTCCACAGATTTATCACAAGGAGAAATTATTTTTACATATACGAGAGAACTCTGAAAATATGGAGACCGTGTAAACTTTAAAAAGACATTTTCTTTGTATTCAATAATTTACCCAAATTGCAGTGAAAAATGGTTATCGTTACGTAAAGTACGTTTTTAACTGCAGCTCTTTTAACGTTGAACGATATGTGCAGGTCTTAGAATGTAACCCTGGATAGCTGGTTGATTCTTGGTCGCGCTAACGATAAATTCAACATAAGTTTCTCTATACAAATTCTGAACAACATTAGACCGTCTGTCGCTGAGCAAAGACGCATACGTCTACAATTAGATTATAGTTCAATGGATGAGTCAGGGCTTGGACGGCATTCATGCATACAATGTTTTAATGGCTACCCATCTTGACAGAACGAAATGTAATTACCCGGATTGTCCTGTAGGTGGCGTCACCCGACTGACAGAATCCGGTTTGTCTATGGTCACGTGGAGACTCCTCGGAGAGAAGATGCCCACGAATGAAGAGGAGTGGCAAAAAGAGTTCGAGAAGTATCAGCAGTATCCAGAGTTTAAATAGTAAGTTCCGACCGGCAGACGAAATGACTTTATTTCTTTATTGCTTAGATGTGCGGACGAACTCACAGCCCACCTGGCGTTAAGTGGTTACTGGAGCCCATAGACATCTACAACGTAAATGCGCCACACACCTTTAGCTATACGTTCTAAGGTCTCAGTATAGTTACAACGGCTGCCCCGCCCTTCAAACTGAAACGCATTACTGCTTCACGGCAGAAATAGGCGGGGCGGTGGTACCCGTTCGTGCGGGCTCACAAGAGGGCCTGCCACCAATATGGTAGGAAGACTTCATATTTTATTTACACAAGAACATAATTTCTCACTGACGTTTCAGTGACGTAATGCCTCGCAATGGGGGATCGCAGGAGCCCTGTGCACACGTCGCGCGTGGATGAGACCCCGGGCACCGGGAGACCTGTGTGTCTTTAAGTCAATACATGCCCTACACGTAAAAGTTTCTGATTTATACGATGAAAGATTAACATTTGTGTAGTATAAATCAAACTTTCTTGTGTGCAGTATGTGTTCACCCTGCGCGCGCTCCGTAGCGTCCTAACCGTCCAGCCAGCGGGCGCGGTCTGCGCTCCGGCTTCTAGGGTGGGGTAGCTGTTACATTATTGATTTCGACCGCATGTTTCCAGGTGCCATTGAAGTCGTAAAGTCTTTAATCTATAGTGACCACCTCCCCAGGCGGGACGTGAACTCGTTTGCCTATCTACACTAATCGGATTGCCTTTCAGCAAAAATCAGAACATAACATTCTCAGACTTCAAATGGATATGGTACATGGAGTTCGCTCACCGAACCTGGGGCCGAGCCATCGGAGCCGCCATGTTCCTCCCCGCCGCCTACTTCTGGTACCGGGGAATGCTCCTCCCGGACATGAAGATCAGGGTCGCCGTATACTGCGGCTTAGTGGCTGCTCAGGTCAGCAATCAAGGAAGCATTCTGGAAACTCTCACTGTCGCTCTCTATCGCGGTTGTTAGAAGGGGACGGCCGACTCCTAGTGCTGGTGGTTGCTCAGAGTAGTTCACGCGCATAAAGTGACCTAAAGGACGAAGGGAGGAAGGAAGTGTTCTCTTGGCTTAAAGTGTAATGCGCCCGGTGCAATTGTATCGAGCGATGCGACTGCGCCGGTGTCCGAACCCCACAGATAGGTTCCAAAATTCTACTAAAGTATGTACTTATCTTTGCGAATGATTTCCATGATGAAGGAATAATATCGGGTAATGACCATGCACCCGCGCCTCTCGGCGTGCTCGCTGCGTCCCCTAGTGCGCGGGTTCTACTGTCCTGAAGGCAAGCGTTGTACCGCACAAGTGAGACGTCAGCCTCATGTGTCGAGGTGGAGAGCGACATGGTCGTGGCCTCGTCTGTAGGCTTCTGCAACCACTCAACTATATACTATCTACTCACCAATAGTAATGAAAATAAAACAACTTTCTAGGGGCTGATGGGCTGGTACATGGTGAAATCAGGATTAGAAGACAGGTTCCATGGACCTTCAGATGTCCCGAGGGTCTCGCAGTACAGGCTCGCCGCGCACTTAAGTCTGGCGTTCATATTGTACGCGGGATTATTAGGCGGAGCCCTGAGGGTGCTCCGCCCCTTCCCGGCGGCGGCTACTTTGCAGAAAATCAAGGAGTTGAAGAGCATCACCGGCCTCGCGCACGCCGTCAAGGCGATGACATTCATCACGGCCGTCTCCGGTCAGTCCCGCGTGTACTCGCTTGTGTCGGCCGCCACGACCCATGGGTCTCGCGGTGTGAAGCGGTTGCCAAGTTAACAGGGGTCATAGAACGTGGCTAGAGATCGATCTGACATCAGGTGGAAGTCTCCCCAGTATTGCAGTGTGATTGTCCACTACAGAACTGCGCACGCTACGCGGCAGCAATTAGAAGGAAGGAAGGGGTTGCCCTTTGAAGATTCCGCCTCCCCCACAAGTCGGTACACGAACGAGTAAAAACAAAACGACTAGCTGTTATTTCCCTGCTTGTTAAAAAGATTTGCTTTTTTCGTTTTGATTATTCGCTTTTGGTTGATGAGCTTTAGTGTTTACAAAAATAATTACTTGGAGGACTTTGGGGGACTTTATTTTTGTCAATATTAAACAAAAGAGAATATATGTATTATATATTAATAAATATAATAGTTGTGGTGCCAGTGACCGTAGTCAGACTTCCACAGTTGGGCGAACTCGAACTCGATTGACTGAAGTGTGCAGAAGACGGTATCTGTAAGTAATAATGAATGACGTCACAGGAGCGTTCGTGGCGGGTCTAGACGCGGGCCTGGTCTACAATTCCTTCCCCAAAATGGGAGACAATTGGCTTCCCGATGACATCTTGGCATTCTCGCCCACAATCAAGAACTTTACCGAGAACCCGACTACCGTGCAGTTCGACCACCGCGTGCTGGGCGCCAGCACCCTGGCGGCCGCCACCGCGCTGTGGCTGCTGTCGCGCGGGAGGCCGCTGTCCCCGGGCGCCCGGGCCGCCGCGCGCGCACTCGCCGCCATGGCCTGGATGCAGGTGGGCTGCTTACTTTATATATCGACGCTTGAAAGGCAAACGTGACTAAGCGACAATAACTGCTTTGTACATAAATGATAGGCAATAACCATATTCAATGCGCAAAAAAAATATATTTCTTGGTATTTTAAAATAATTTCAATCCTACAGCTAGATTCGTTAAAATAGATTTTTTTTCAGGTATTTCAACTTTAAATTAGTCTACTGTAAAGTTCACGCATTGTCGCTTAGTCACGTTTGCCTTTCAAGCGTCGATATGTAGACTAGCTGTACCCATCCACTTCGTTGGGCATTTAAAATTAACATTATTATTTCCCACCCCCACAAAGATTCTCATCATTAACGTTCCCGCAACTGGTGTAGGGAGTCCAACACTCATATAAATATTAGTCTATCCATTAAATACATGTAATTTCTACATGGATACCAAGTTTCAAGTCAATCGGATGCATGGTTCAGTAGTTATAACGGAACATCCGTGAAAACCACTGTAGATTTATATATATCCTTCCTTATATGTAAATATCCTTCAGTTGTGAAGTCGCGGCCGGACTAGACGCCCGGTCCGACTGTCGGGGTTCGAATCCCGCAAGCGGGTACCGATTTCTGTGGTATAATAGGTATTTAACAAATGTTCATGATTGACTTCCACGGTGTAGGATCCACATCGTGTAATCAAAATCCAAACCCGCCAAAATTATAATTTCAGTTTTTTTTTCTACCTAAGCTGAGAAGAGCCTTGGGAGGCTATATCAGCGTAACCTTAACTAGTAGGTGAGCTCACGGGGCTCAAACCTGACGACGTTGCTAACATAAACCGTAGCAAGAACCGTGCTTCGCAGAATCTAGCACTGCATCGAAAACGCGACCCACTGAGAAGATCCGGTGAGAAACTCAGTGGGCTGTGTCTATGGGTTAATTTACTCGTCGAGCCCTTCGTTGCAAGCGACGGGTTCGACGAGGACGATGACGGGTAATTTCAGTAATAACTATGTGTGTCGCGGCAGGCGGGGCTGGGCGTGGCCACGCTGCTGTGCTACGTGCCCACTGCGCTGGCGGCGAGCCACCAGGCGGGCTCGCTGGTGCTGCTGTCGCTGGCCGTGTGGCTCACGCACGAGGTCAAGCTGCTCAAGTACATACCCAAGTAGTAGGGAGGACTTGCACTAAACGATTCAATACTTTTCTTAATCGAGTCAGTGTCATCAGTCAGTGAAAGATTACCAGCAAAGATTATAATTTTTTTTTTTATTATTGTAAGCATAGATAGAATTTATAATTATATAAATTAGCAAAATGTTGTCAAGTTTTATTTCGCCAAGCCCCCCCCCCCCCCTTTTTTAATATTAAGGCGAAGACTTAATATAAACTTACAACTGCTGATATCGTTTTAATTTGTTTTTAACACAATGATAAACCTAACAACCAGCCGCTCCGAATTGCGGCTGGTTGTGTGCAGACGTCCGGCGCCCGGTTGCGGCCTCCCACAGGGATCCTGCGAGCCCCCTCCCCTTCCCTTTCTTTCTCTACTGCTCCTTAGGATACTGAGCCTTCTGAGGTAAATTTTTTACCAGTGGTAGAACCGGTTCCAACCGACCGGCTCCAAAAATACCCTCGTCTTGACAAGAACCGGCGATACAAACAGCAGGCGTGCATTTTTTCATTGAAATCGTTCATATTAAAATTAACGAATACAAAATTCTTAATCTTTTGCAGCGAGGGTCGTAATTCAATTCAATCTTGTTCCCTGTGACACATCAGGAAAACTTCATCTGAAATAAAAATTAGTAGGGAATTCAAAACTACAGTTCCGAGTGATTTTTTATTAGAATTTTTTACACATTATTGCTTACACACCGAACATAATAAAAACGTATGTACAAAACTTGTAACATCAGACGAATCGATACGATTTAATCGATTTCTATTACATAATCGATGCAAAAGCTAAACTACAACATTATCGATATTAAATCTTATCGAATCGCTTTCAACCTAAAACACGGTTGTAGGTAGGTATGTTATCACTGAATATAACACTGATAAAAGTTTCAATTTTGTTTTCATTGCCCCAATTTCATTAGTAATGAATATACATTACCAGCAGACTCGAAACAATTTAAAATTTTACTTATGTCAAACGTTTCTAATTTATGAGTAAAACAGCTTTTAATTACATAAATAGTAATAGAGAAAAATGGATTTATGATATTTAATTTTGCAATTTTTATTTTCTTCAGTGTCATTTACGTAGGTATGTATACTGTTTGTACAAATTTATTGCCTTAATTATTAAATGGTCATATTTAATTATATATTTATATAATATATAGCTATCATAGCTAGTACCTGGCTTAGCGAATGCTCATCGCATACTTCGACAAGGGAACTCTGTGCCCTGTGCATCAACGCGGTAACCTCAGCGAACGGTCAGTAAGTAGCTAATATAATGTGTTTACTAGTACACAAACAAATTTAAGGTGTGATCTTTCTTGTACTGGTGTTGAATTAAAATAAACAACGATGTATTAAGTAGGTAGCTGGAAATAAATTGGCCGGTTTCTATGAAATTATAAATATTATGTACAGTTTATTGAACTCGCATACTGGATGACGTTGGCAAAAAATATGCAACCCACAGACAACCACATTGCAAGAGTATAAAATGACAATGTTAAAATAACTAAAAGTATCCCTTCTTGATTTTGAATTGCTATTTAGCGTTTAATATATAAAAAATATTAAGAGGCAATGTATAAAATCAAAATTAACAGAGATCTTATACACAATGAGCAGTATAAAAAATGATAGGATTAGTGCGTAGGTAAGGTGACTACTACTCTTATAAATCCTCTCAAAAGTAATTGAGATTTGATAATTATGTCTACAAAATAAAGTGACAAAAGGACTGGAAATAGATTATGTAGGGGAAGTAGATCTGGTAGTTGGTCTAGAAGAATGGGGTCACATATCGATTAGATCCTTTTGCAAATAAACACATGAAACCGAATTATAAATAAACATTAACATTGTTCGTCTCAACAACATCATTAGTCGATTAATCGAATTTAGAAACATACTTTTACTAACATACTTATATATATTTTAATAGAATCAATCAAAATATACAAACCAATAAGTCCTAAAATATTTTTGTTTTTTATATATCTAAGCAGTACAGTAACATAACAGGCGTGGTCCAGAAATATTGTTTAATAGCTAAACAAATGTCCAGAAAGAATACAGTTTAATTGACGAAGCATGTTGCGGATAATAACATGTACTTTTAGGTTAGGAATATTATGTTCTTTTTTTTATAATAAAAAAGTTTAATTTCTTTCGGAAATATTAACGATATCCAAAGTATTAATCGCAACGAAGGATTACGGTTAGCGACCGAGCGGGAACTCATCTTCAGCGGAGTCAGAGGACGCTCCGCAAACTATCCAAAACTAAAAACTGTTTTGTCAAGTAAATTGTCGGGCTGCATCTACCAATAAACTAAGGAAACGGGTGGAAGGAGATGAAATTGTTAACGTAATGCGAAATGTATAAATAACCAGTCAATTAAATAAATAGCGACATGCAGCCGCACGCGAACCCTCGTAGATCTGCAATACATCCGCGAATGTTGCAAACGGAAACGGTCAATACGACATAGTTGCGTTCCGTATTTGGAGGATTCTCCTACAGCAGCCGGTCCGGCGATCTAACCGTTGGAGGTATCGGATTAATATTCAACTAAAAACGTTGGTCCGACCAAATCTCCGAGCAAACCAGCGGGCCACTTAGCGTTGCACTACACCAGGCAACTGACCGGAGCCGATGGACGCTGGACGATGTGTGCATTAAACTCGCGAGCTGTTGCCTACAGCTGGACGTAATTACATTATAAAGAAATAACATTCTTGGGTGTTTTTTGAAGTCGCTCTAGTGCGGTCGATTCGCGGATTCTCGAACACTAGGTATATCTCGATGCATAATGAAACAGCGATATTGATTACGTGTATAACTAGAGGAGTGTAGTTCGACTGCGCATCGGACACAACAAGTAGACGACGGGTATAATTAAAGATTTCGAAAATATTCTTAGTTCAGTGTGCTTAGTGCGAGTTTTTTAAAGTTCTCGGTAGCGTAAAAGTTAACTCACGTTTCTTAACACACTCTTAATTCCACGTTTGCCATTAGAGGCGCTGTTCTAACTCCATACAAATATGAGTTAACTTTTACACACTTTTTAAGCACACAGAACCGCTGCATCGTAGTGGCAGCTGTTCACATCCACTCGAGACAAATCATAGCGACGATTAGCGCTCAAAAATAAACTTATCCATTTTAGGCCACACTAAACAAATTGGATTAGAAGTATTTTCTTCGCGGTAATTTAATGTCACCTTCAACTAAGAACGGTTGTATACATCTCTCAATGATAATAGCCACCGCCCAAAATTTTTTAATTAAACTAGAATAAAAATATGTTTAATATATCAACAATTTTAGATCTTCCTTAAATTTACATTGAAATCAGTCATTATTATTATGAGAGTATTTTTTTTATATATATTTCTAATTACGTGAGATAGAATAAATAAAAAAAACTACAAACGATAAATACATTTAATTACACAACTAAAAATTATTTACAAAAATAAAAAAAAGAAGTACTGAACACACTTCGCATTGAGTGTTCGCTAATTTCTCTACAAAGTTCCCGTACAATTAAATTTTGAACGACTGAAAAAATGACAACCCATCACTATTTATTTTAAACCATTCCTAGTGTTTTCGTACACAATTTATAATTTTATTAATTGTCATTTTTTTAGTCTGTAATAAATATAAGAAACTATTAAGAATTTAAAAGCATTGAAGTTTAATTACTAATTATTTCTTACATCAACAAAATTTAAAACATCGTCCTTTTTTGTTGTCTATACAAAACACAGAGTACCATGACATGGGGTAAATTGGGATCCTGGGGTAAATTGGGACAAACCTGCGGAAGATTCTCAAAGTACCTGTAGCACGGAATCTACCTAATTTTGTTTATGTTAATATTTATCAATGTATAGAAGAAAAACCAAGTTAACTATGGAAGTATTAAATATGAGTTAGGTTGGTCCCAAAAATTCGTCAAATTAAATTGAAAATAGTGGTTGAAAAGTGCGTTTTAAAACAGCTTACAGAACTTTTAAAAAAAGTAATAATATCGTAGTTTTTTTAATAAGATCACAGTTTATATAAGTTTTTAATACACCTGGAAATACCACAACAAACGGTAAGTTGCAATATTCTTATTTTAAATACAATATTTCGACAAAATAAAAAATGTATAATTTTTCCTTTCTTTTTGGGGAAAATTGGGACGTATGTAGGGTAATTTGGAACGAGACTGGAAAAATTAGGGACGAGAAAATACAAAATTGGAACGCCAAAAGACAAAATAGGGATGGCTTGTTAGGGTTGTCACTGATATCTTATAATAGATTTTTTAGCCTATACTATCACTTAATTGCGTGATGTAAAGAAGATTAATGTGTTTATCAGTTAGTTTATGTAAGTATTATAGGTAAAAGAAAAGTATATATATAATTACTTTTTTTCGCGACATTTACCTTGTAATATCTGCCCGGTCGTATGTTCTTTATAGCAATAAAAAAAATTAAAAGTTAAAAGAACTCAAACGAATCAAAACTTTTGTTATTTCAGAATCTATTCACGCGTCGAATCATGATTTTGTTAACATTCACAACGAACACACACAAATAAAAACAGGCCTCAGATTTTAAATGTAACATTAATTAAAAATCCGAGATATCCAATTATGAGTGAGTGAATTAATTGAGTTTAGTTATTTAGCTTAGAAAGAATTTCTTTTATTTTTGTTATTATTGGCAGTAATCAGATAAAGCTGTTTTTTTATCTTATTCACCTGATATCTTACTCTTGCTCAAAGATTATTTTGAAAATGTTGATTAAATAAAATTGTATTATTGCATTTCCAGTCCTTTTGTTTTCTATTTTTTATTCTATTTTATCATTTTGTTTCAGAGTTGTGATTTTTAAGGAAATTAAATAATAATTTTCTAAAATATAACATGCACATACTTTTTTTGATCATTGTATTGTTGATTATCATTCACGTCACATCGCTTCGGAATAGAAACCAGCTTAATTTACACTATGTTGTGTATTGTGCTTAAATTATGGATTGTATTCATCATTTCGGTCCATATAAATAATTATATGGCACCTACCTATATATCGCAGTACTGCGAGTTGACAACCCTTACAAATATCCCAATTTAACCCTTAACCGTGTCAATTTACCCCGGACGCTGGGTAAATTGGGACGGCCATTATTTTACCGATTATTTCTTTAAATTGAATAATTAAAATAATGTAACAGTTTTTATCACCTAGGTACGTTCAAGACTCAACTTATTTCTTTGGTTGAGCAGTGACTATTTAATTGGAACTATGTTAAAATTCAATCTGAAGTTCGATTTTGTCCCAATTTACCCCATTTTACGGTACTTATCTGTCATTTCTGTCAAATGTAATTTTGACAGTCAAACTACAGTGCGACACGGATTGTCACGGATGACATTGACTCTAAGTGATTCCAAAAGCGAGGTGTTAGTTCCTATTTTACGCACGTTTTTAAAAACCCTCTTTTTTATTCATGGACTATACAATTTCTGTTCGATACAAAATCATGAACCGCACTGTTGATTTTATGAAAAATATTAAAGAGATCATGTACAACGTATTGACCGGTGTCACCGGCGACTGGCCGGGACGACGGTGTCACTTTAAATCGAACCACGTATACATACGGCTAACGTTTGGCTTACATACGGGGCGCTGGGGGTGCTGGGGGCTAGCGGTCGGGATGGAGACATTTTCAAAGCAAAATTTGTTATTGAACGTTATTGTACCGTTTTTGTTTATAAATCTGATAATGGCTTTAACTTTTTTTTGCATGATGTTAATGTTGTTTTTGGTAGTGCAATTTGGTGGCGCATCGGCACAGTTGGTCCCAGCGCATTTATTAGGAACTGTTTTAAACTTTCACGGCTATAGCATTCAAATGTTCGAGTTTACAATTTATTTCAACGGTGGTCGACCCAGGACATTGTTAATTTCAATTTTTATTTTATTAATTGTTTGTTGTATTAATTAATTTAATTAATTATAAAAGAAAATTGTGCGTTTCTCGATGATATTTTAATATAACGATAAAATTTTGGGGCGTTTCATTATATTTTTATACTAATTAAAATCAAAATGTTACAATTTTTCTTTTTCTATTTTTTAAATGCTTGGATTGGTGGACGAGCTCACGGCCCACATGGTGTTAAGTGGTTACCGGGGCCCATAGACATCTACAACGTAAATGCCGCCACCCACCTTAAGTTATGAGTTCTAAAGTCTCAAATTATCTCTCTATCTCCGATTAAATTATTTCTAACGCAGATAAAACCGTTGAACAAAACTAAGGTTGCCATTTTTATGATTTAAATAATATATCGTAACATTTACACCGGGGCACTTCGGATGGATCAAAAACATAAAATCACATTCACATTCGTGAAAAATGTCTGCCGAGCCTGATTTGCATCAAATTATTAATTAGCGACGTGTCGGAAGGAACGCTTCCAACAAGTTATTCAGATGAGGGCTACGCGATCAAACTATTTCCACCCAAACGATAAACTTTAGACGCGTAGAATTTTCTCAAAACGAATCTTTATGAATCAGTAATTTCAAATATTTTTTTTTTGCGCGAGTTATGAACTATGACTTCACATAAAGGTCACTGGTAACATTGTGCGCAGAACACAATCCTGAAGGTGAACAATAATTTGCATCACGCTTAAAATATGTATACTTAAAATAACCAAATTTAAAAGTCAATTTAGGAATATTGTACGTCTTTTTTAAACGCAGTTCTTCTGTATTTACCAGCTTTTCAGTTCTTGAGAACTTGTTTAAATAAATGCAAACTTGATTGTAGTAGGTAAATGTTGTTAGCGCGATTCAGGAAATGATTTCTTCCGGTTGCGTGCAGATGTCGCTACGAACAAGATGACGTCGATTAAATTACGAATATGTCTTTATTAAAACGATTTTTTATAATTTAATTTCTCTTTTATTCCTGTTACGAAATGCCGTAAAACATGTAGAAAAAACATATTATAAATATAAAATTATAAATTTAAAAAGAGCAATGGTGTTTGTGTGCTGCTCATGTTGTTTAATTCAGACCGTCTCCTTGTAGACTTTGATCACTCTCGGATTTAATTATTTCCATTTCTCAAAGCATCCACTGCGGATCGCACATTACTTCAAATGTAGCGATACAATATCAACTTATTATCGACTTAATATCGACAAAGCTAAGGTTCCATTCTCAATGCCGTAGCCCGAATGTTCCAGGCGGAAATAACCGACTCGTTCGATTCGCCACAATTGTGATTGTACTTTTTTCCTACCTATTCTAGTGACCTCAAGGGGTTGTACTAGATTCGCCGAATAAGGTGAGCTTACGGGCTCAACCTGAGAGAATTTTCTATCACTAGCCCTAGCAAGAGCAGTGCTTCGCAGAATCTACCACCGGATCGGAAATGCGACGCGCTGAGAAGATCCGGCGAGAAACTCAGTGGGCATGACTGTCCGAGAACATAACACATCATTAAAATTGTGGTTTTAGTGAACTCAAGATTTAGACGGCTGTTTTTCGCGGCGCGGGCGTCTGCCCAATAGACACCGGACGGGTAGCCGCCGACGGGAGGCGTCCGCAAGCGACTGAAATGACTGTTTGCTGCAGAACGTTGGGTGTGGTGTCTGGACGCGTGAATGTGAGCTCCTAGCGGACCTCCAGAAGAGCGGTCACCGTTTGACCGGTAGTCGGCGAGCGGCTGTTCTATCGCTGGGACTGAGACGCCGCACTCGCTCGCCCACCATTGGACACGCAAAACTTGTAAATTTTGGGTGTCTTATCTTAATCACACATTATTACGCGATTGATTTGAAAATGATATCTGCCCCGGTATCGAGGCCCGACCGACGCCGTCGTCTGAGGCCGTATGTTTTAACCAAGTCTTTCCTTTATGTCATTATTAGTTTTCTCGTGGTCGACTACATCCATTTTGTATTTATATCCTGGAATTACGAATACTTTTAGCTATACATTCCGTACCGTGTGGCTGGCGACTAGCTGGGAGGCTGAGGGTCGGTGCTGACGATGACCTGCACCACGTACCCCGGAGTGATCTTCGCTTCCTCCACCAGCAGTCTGTCGCCGAGCAGCTTGCCCCCGTAGAACCACCGTTGTCTCCACGGTTCTATATTCTCTTGAGCCTGTGGAAAACACAAATTTTGTTTAACTTTAAATCCAATATTGACGTTTTGACGTCATACCAAGTTTTGCAAGTCGTCGTGGCCTAATGTATAAGACGTCCGGTGCATTCGTATATAGCGATGCAACGGTGTTCGAATCCCGCAGGCGGGTACCAATTTTTTCGTTGCCGTGAAGCAGTAATTCGTTTCGACTTGAAGAGTGGGGCAGTCGTTGTAACTATACTGAGACCATAGAACTCATATCTCAAAGTGAGTGGCGGAATTTACGTTGTAGATGTCTATGGGCTCCAGGTCTACCCATCTATGCAATAAAAAAATAAAAAGTACCGCCCATAAAATAATAAACAATAATAAACTTATATTATTTAAAAAAAAATACCATCCATAAAATAATAAACAATAATAATTTTCCATTCTTTTTTTACTTCCCAATAACTTAACTTTAAGTGAAACAGTAAATAAATCACGAACTCTGTTCCGAAATAATCAGTTTTCATTTACATAATGTTTTAACTTTTTTTTAATATAGCCTTGTGCGTAAATCCGATGGCCACAGAACGAACACCCATAGAATGACCCGGGACTTGCAAATATATATTATACTATATCTATACATGCAAATACTATGAAGCTTTACAACGTGGTCCCATAGAACGTACACTTGCAAACTGATCAGCGCGTAAAGAAAGTCTACGGACATCAAATAATATATTCCAGTGAATTAATTTTTGCAACATTTTTTTTTTTTTTTACCAGTTAGATTTATTATGTTACTACCTTACCTTACCTAAGTGAATTAATTATCAAGTTACCGATAGCAAAAAGGGAAACGCGACGTTCGCTTGGCGCATTTCATTTTTATTATTGTGATTATTCATTATTACTGTGAGTACAAAGTTTTTTTTAGATGGAATGTTAAAAAAGGAGTCACATCGCAAGACCACTAAAACACAAATGGACTGGATTGATTTCGTTGGCTCTCGGAAACGTGGCTCTATTCGGAAGCGGGCGTACAGTTAATTTAGTTTATCACCAACAACTATCTTATGATGTTTCGTTGGTGATAACATTTAGATATAATTTCATAATCGCTATTTGGTTTATGCGACAGTTTTACAAATTTACAGGAGAGCCATTTAAAGTTTAAAATTTGGAAAAAATATCATGGCCAAAAAACTTCCTCAGCTATTTAAATAGAGTAAACTTAATTGAGATTCAATTAAAAACATCGAACTGTTGATGCTGATACTAAATAAAACGCAGCTTTAATTGCAAAGATGAATGTCGCTTATACCTTTTCACCCCTCGATATAGATGTAAAGCCACATTGAGGTAAAAATTTCAGCGAAAATATATTTAGGCCAGCGAACATTTCAGGGAAACATTCTATTCGGAATTGGTCCCAGATATCACGCGACTTCAGTCTCCCTATGTTATACTAACAGTAGATACTATTTCTATAACATTTTCCTGCAAAACATTTCTCATAATTCCTATCTTGGGCACTTATGGCAGTTGGCGTTATGAGTCCGGGTTAGTAGCACTATCCAACTACTTCTGTTACAAAACGAATAAGGATTGGATGGGTAAATTACTTCAATATTTTTTTAATGGCTTAGATGAGTAGACAGGCTCACGGCCCACCTGGTGTTAAATGGTTATCGGAGCCCATAGACATCTACAACGTAAATGCCGCCACATTGAGACATGACCTTTAAGGTATAACGGTCAGTATAACGACTGCTCCACCCTTCAAACCGAAACGCATTACTGCTTTACGACAGAAATAATGGTGGTATCTACCCGTGCGAACTCACAAGACGTCCTACCACCAGTAAAGAAATGAAAAAGGTAATAGGAAACTTTACGAAACTGGACTGCATGCAATTTTATCACAACTTTATTGGGGAGAAATGAAGGAGTTAACGCTTGACTATATACTAATATACGATGAGTGGCTACACATGACGTCGTAAGATCGAGATTTCGATCCTGTATCTCAACATAAAAGTAATGCAACGCGCAGTCAAAGATATTAATAAAATGTACTTCGTGTCTGTTTAACCTTATCGGTTTTTGGTGTTCGAGCCATTTTTGAAGTTCCGGTCGCGCGTGTGCCTTGAAGTTAAATTAAGATAATTTTAACTGTCCCGTGCAATGTGCTGCGAAGGTTGCGTCGAGTATATTTACGGCTGGTTCTTTTTTAGGGCTCAGTAGATACAATTGCAAAATCGAAATATTCCGCACAAACTTAAAGCGTACTTCCTCAAACTTAATGTCCGCACAGTATATATTTTTTTATTGCTCTTGTAGGCAGACGAGCATACGACCCACCTGATGGTGATGGTGGTTACCGTCGCCCATGGACTTCAGCAATGCCAGAGGCATAGCCAAACCGCTGCCTACCGCTAAATTGTACAAGTTTAAATCGTTTTAATGTTAATACAATCATCAATGTCCTCCTGCTCTTCTCCCAGAAACCTGGGGTCGGCGCGACATATTTTCTCCTTCCATACTCCTCTATCATATAGCGTTTTCTTTGCTCACCCCCCTTTTACACATATTGTCTTTCACGCAATCCATCCATTTCTTCTTAGTTCTACCTCTTCCTCTAAAGCCTTCAACATTCAAAGTGTAAAGTTGCAAAAATGTTGCTTAAGCCAAATAAATATCCTTTCACCTCTCGATATAATATCGGTAATAACAAAACGAATCACACAAATCCGCGATTAAATCGTGATCCGAATCATTATCGACGAGAATATTTGGGCACAGTGACGTCACAGCACCATGCCGACCGAGGTCACGCCGTTAAGGTTGTATCGTTGCGTGTGACGCTACTTTAATGAACCTTACATCGATTTGAGAACGTGCCTCTGCGCGCGTTCAGAGATTATACAGACTAGAGGACCCGACATACGTTGTCCTGCATACTATGGAGGGTGGAGGCAAGGAGAACCGTCTCTGTGTGTGAAAAGTGTCCGTTAAAATCTGCTAAATAAGGGTGGCGCTACAGTAGCCTCCGGGTAAATCTAAAAAAAGGCGCTGAAAGTTATTAGAATAAGATAGAGAAATAAACAAGGACGAAAGCACTGTAAGCACTACAAAATCACAAAAACTATGTTATTTAAAGCTGATAAGAAAATGCAAACGATGTCTCCACGTTTTACCTCAGCAATAATTTTAGGTTATATTGACGAAATTAGTTTGGACTACGTAAACATATGAGGTCTTGTATATTACACTGTCACTAACTACTCTAGTCATTAAATATATTCAATTTCCTAACTCAGCATACTTCAATCAGTTAACAACTGCTTAATTCATATGATACCCTGTGCCTATGCTAGCACCATTCTGGGGGATTTTTGAACTGTTAGTTAGTGCTAAAATTGGGACACTTTTTCAAGCTTCCTCCCATATGAGACGGTTCTCCTTGCCTCTACCCTCCATACTGCATACACAAAATGAATGAATGAATGCATACACAAAAAATCATTCAAGTCGATCCAGCCGTTTAGTTGCCGTATAGATAAATAACCTAGATACTGACTGCGGCGCCATCTGCCGGGCTGATTTGTGAATATAAACCATCCAGGGCTCCACCCAAACGCATTCAAAAAAAAAACTCTCAAATCGGTTCAGTTTAAGAGGAGTTCAGTGACATACACACGTACCTACAGTAGAATTATATGTATAAAGATTAAATGGATACACACACACAATATTTTCAATGGGACAGCTGAGCCGCTAGAATCATTATGGGGTTCGGGCTGTTGGAGTTGTTGACGCATCGAGACGTGGAAGGTACCATAGTATCGTAATACTACATGGTGGTAGAAGAAATAGTCACTAGGACCCTAGACTAGATGGGTACCCTTCTCCCTGTATCCGCAAACAGCATCCAACTCAACAAAGTCTAGGCAACATACACTGGGAGCAACTGGGAACAAATCACGCACGGTCATCCGGCCCCAATTTAGGATTCCCCATGCTATGGGTACCAGAGACTGACATACATATTAAATACGTTTAAATATATACATACATAGATAATCAACACCCAAGCAAAGAGCAAACCAGCTTGTTTATCACAAGACCTTTACCCGATCCGGAAATCAACCCCACAGACTCGGCTAAGAGTTAGTGCCGCTAACTGCTGCACCGCTGAATCAGTCAAGCCAGTGTTTACTTTGAATTCATGTTTTATTTTGCTTATTTATTATCTATTATATCTATCAATAAAAGTGAATTTTAATTTCTAATAAAATATTAATCATTTGACCCTCCTAAAACATTCGCGATCGTTCTACATTGACGTTGTATCTAAGGGTCAAAACTATGTGTAGTGGTCTTCTATGGACTAAGGTTCCGTACACTGCCATGTTCAGTTTTGAAGCTCTTGCTCACTGTAAGCTCTACCCGAGCGAACTCTACGCGCGCTCATCGCGATCGAGACCGGGGGACTGAGGAGTGCACCTGAAACACCTGGAAGCTGGGCGGAGTGTGGCGTCTGCTACTCACGTGTAGCTTGTTCTTGCAGTGCGCGACCGTGTGCCGCGAGCAGACCGCCAGCTCCACGTCCCTGCAGGAGCTGGAGAGGCGCAGTCTCAGGGTGACCTCCGCGCCGCCCTCCGCCGGCTCCGACCACTCCGCAGGGGAGTCGCGCCCGCTTGCCTCTTTCACCATGTTTATCGGTGGAGACAAACAGTATATCGGTACCTGTGGACAAAATTTACCTTCAATTTTAAGACACTTTAATCTTTCATATTTACTGGTGGTAGGACCTCTTGTGAGTCCACGCGGATAGGTACCACCACCCTGCCTATCTCTGTCATTAAGCAGTAATGCGTTTCGGTTTGGAAGGCAGGGCAGCCGTTGTAACTATACTGAGACCTTAGACCTTATATCTCAAGGTGGGTGGCGCATTTACGTTGTAGATGTCTATGGGCTTCAGTAACCACCTAACGCCAGGTGGGCTGTAAGCTCGTCCACCCATATAAGCAATAAAAATTTAAAAAAAAAACAATAATTCAATATGCTGGTAATAAATTTATATTTACTGACAATTACTATTATTACGCTCCACATTATCTAGCAACGTCTCTTATTATTCCGTCACCACCCACTTCCAGAAATCTGATTATTCTGAAATAATAGGTTTCTTTACCTGTGAAGTTGTCGTCTTAAAATACTGGCCATTAGAAACGTAGCTTATGTATGGCTGCCAATACATTCTAAGTTCAAATCAAATTTATAAATATGGGATTCTATTTTAAAATTCAGTTATTACATAGTTCTTCTGTTAGTTTTTTGTTTTCACTACATCAATATGGACAAGATAAAAATAGGAGTAATTATGAAATTTGAGTTTCGTCGCAGTAGCAATGCCGCACAAATGGCTCACAACATTAATGACGTGTGGAAAGTGAACACTACAAACGAGCGCACGACTCGTTATTGGTTTTAACGATTTCGAGACGGAAATTTTTATCTAAAAAATTAACCCTCTAGTCACCCGAAAACTAGTCAAGAACGACGAATCAAAGGCAATAGTGGAAGCTGAAAATACACAATCTACCGCTGAGTTAGCAACAGCTTTCAAATATATTTTTTATTTCCTACCTAAACTGATAGCCTTGAGAGGCTATTTCAGCGTAATCTTAACTAGTAGGTGAGCTCACGGGGCTCAAACCTGACGACGTTGCTAACACTAGTCCTAGCAAGAGCCGTGCTTCGCAGAATCTACCACCGGATCGGAAATGCGACCTACTGAGAAGATCCAGCGAGAAACTCAGTGGGCTTTCTTTCAATGTTAGCATTAGAACAATATTGGTCCATTTGCGTCAAATTTGTGAGGTAAGAAACTTAATAAGAGTGTTTGCGGCACGAACTGAATGATCGCCGGGGCGACGAACACGTTAAGGCGTGCCTTACGTTACTCAACAGACACAGGAACGAAGGGATTATGAACTGGATTGTCACTTGCGATGAAAAATGGACTATTTTTGATAATCACAATAAAATCTAGGTAATGTTCCAAATGACAACTTATTCCTAAAAAGATATTATCACTGATTAGTGTTCTAATGCCAATATAATTAATCACAGGTTCTTACCAAATGGCAAGAACACAATGATGGAGAAACTTGTGCATGTCCAGACCACTTCGGTTAATCGTTGGTACCTCCTTCTCTAACACAACAACGCGTGACCTCATGTGCCACAACAAATCGTTTCTAAACTAAAAGAGGTGGGAGTGAAAGTTTTGCATCACCCAGTGTACTGACCATACCTTACTCCAACAGACTTCTACTCTTTACAAAGCTTCGACCACTTTTTAGCAGGAAAAAAATTATTCAATACCTGAGAGGCAGTAGAAAATGCCTTTAAGAGTTTGTTGGCTCCCATACACCTTTTGTATCTTCAAGAAGAATATTGAGAAATTATCTATCTAATTATATATCTATCACTGTGCTAGCAGAGATGCATCAATACCTTGGATGTGCACCCATGATTTTGGATAATTAAAATAACAAAGATTTATAAAAAATTACCAACTTACTACCAATTTTGTAGGTAAAAACCGAATATTTCACATACACTAGGAAATACAATAAGTTAACAACACTGACTTTGCATTCTCATCTTGGTAATCACAGTAAACTATTGTTTGGTATTTTATTACTTCTAATTATCTACTATATAGAAATTAAATAAAGATACCTGATATCTTGTGCCCCATTCATCATAGCACTCTGTGAGGTAGCCATTAGGCACTGAAACACTAGCTCCATCCAGAATAGCTTGGGCCAACTGGAAGTCCATAGCCTCAGCAGCTACAGCGGCTGCTCTAAGAGCATCCCATATCTCTTTTCTGCCATCAAATGCTGGAGCGGTGTCCCAAAATTCATCTCTTTTGCTACGTAGCTGACCCTCTGTGAGAGGTACGTCTGACTTCCATCTGATTGTTTCATGACATAATGATTGGTTTTTCCTTAGGCCTCCTGCAACAATGAAGTAGGTTCTACCCTTGTAAATAGTCAAAGACAAGCATAATCATTCCAATGAATCAAATCAATCCAAGATATTTATTAATTTGGGTGTTTCTACAAAACTTTTCTAGAAACCATAACTCTCAGCTATTCCCAGAACCCACAGAAACCACAATAATAAAGCTGTCCCTCATTTTAAGACACGAGGTTAGTCTTAATTATATCAGAACCATAGCAAAACCAGAGGAGGCCAGGCTATCCTGTCTCTTCCAACTAAGGTTAATATAATTTTTATTGTTATCTTTATATCATTTCCTTATGACATTGACTGGAAACAGGTTTATGAGAACTGACAGTTCTAGTGAAAATTTGATTTAGGTACTAGCTTGCTTAAATAAAAAAAAAACATGAGTAAGTGGAAAAATTCTGTAGTATCTACATTATAAATAAAAAAATATATTCTAAGATTCAATCACTTGCAAATTTGGAATACATAATATAGGTAGAAAATGAGTGCCCACCCCATACATAATCATTGTTGGAAAATGTTATTTTTTTCATAAATTTCAACATCAGAGGTAACTACTTAATGAAATGCTACTATTGTTTGCAAAAATCTACTTGTGTGCATATATGTGTGCCGTACATGAGCATGAGACTAACGTAATAGTGCATGGTTACAATTGATGAAAGTAAAGGGAAAGGTAGATGGCAAACGTCCCAGAGAACACAGTCCCACGAGATGGTCGGACCAAATACGATCTTCTTTAAACATCAATTTTCACAATACCCTTCATGAAGCTAAGGATTACAGCAGATGGAGGGAAATTGTACGGGAGAAACTGATGCAGCGGGTGAGTCACAACCCTCAGTAATGAGAAAAACGATGCTAGGAGGAGGACAATTGATGAGACATTGGCAATGCAGATTACAGCAAAACTACTGCCTCCTGCATGTAACAACTTTCAAACAAAGAAAAATCACTGATTTGGCAACAAATATCAAGCATAATTTTCTTCCAGTTCATGGTTTCAATGCGGAAATGTTATATACCTCTATAGTTAAAAGTATGGATTACTATATTTTAGTGGTTATTTTTATTTTTTTGTATTTATTGTAAAACAGTTATCCACCCTTAAAACTAGAATACATTACTGCTTATTTACAGTCATAGTTACATCCTCAGCCTGTGGTCTTACAATACACCCAGTGAACAGTATCAATTTTTTGGTATTCGTTAGTTAGTCTTGTTATTACATTATAACTATCTGATGGTTTACATAAACTAGCTATTTATTTCAATTCAAGCTGCAAACAAGCTTTTCATTACAATATTATTGCAAAACCTTAATTTCCTTACCCAAACAAAATCTTCGAAAATCAAAGTGAATTTTCATATTTCCAAAGTTAATACATATTTAAGGAATTGACATATTTAAGAACGATATTTTGCATGGACCTGTATAGACCAGTACAAACACTTTCAGACTGGCAGACAAGGTTACCCATGACCTTTAATGCTCTCAATTAAAAGTTTTACAACTTAGGTATATTTCTCAAAATATTGTGATGTTTTAGGCATAGGCGGTGGACATTCAAGGCCCAAGGCAACAGATAAATACTAACCCGAATTAGGCCGAGAAACTGTCCCAGAAGATTCCTCTATGTGCCCGCTGCCACTTCTAGTAATACCTATACAGCCACCCATCGCTATCACATTCTACATAAATCGCTACCAACAAATATTTACAACTAAAATTAAACCACATAACATTTTTTTGTCTGTACATACGCTTGTGTCAAAAAAATTTAGAGTTGTGTTTTATTATTCCACAAACACAAATTGATTATGTGTCATTTCATTTTGAAGTTTCATAGAAAAAAAAAAATTCAAGTAATTTAGTAATCGTTATTGTAGTGTTTTATTTGAAATCAAATAGCGATATTTATTGAATTTTATTTGAAAATTGTTTGCATTGTTATGTTCAAGCGCTTTGCTTATAAACTAGATTACTTGCAAGTTTAACAGCAAAACACTGAGAGCTGAGAAAGCGAGAACTGATGTCAGTCTGCTTAAGCTCACCAGCCACATTTTGTCAACCGATATGTAACTAATCCTTAGAATTAAATTTTAAATTACATTGTATGTATTATAAAATCGAAAATGATCTAATTAATTATAGTCTGGGAATATAACGTTATAGTTATCTAGGAAGTCATTCGATAAAGGAGATCGCAACTAACGCAAAAACTACGAAAAAGAAAGTTGCACACAAGTGGATATCACTATCCTGCTTAATTTACATTGCTTGATGTTAATAACGGTATAAGTCTTGGCGCGGGCTCTAGTAGCCGCCTAACATCAGATGAGAATGACAACGGAAAGATGTTCGAAGTTGTTACTCGATAAAAAGTTAAAATGCTATTAGTTCTTTGTATGTATTTTACTAAAATCTATTTTGATAATGTCGTTACTGTCCAACAGGTTTTGTTCAAATATTTTATTTAATAAGAAAAGAACCATTGCACAGGCCGTGCGCTCGTTTGTCTATCGTAGCATCAACAAACTAAAAGTATCGATATAGGCATTAGGCGTCTACAGAAGTATAAAAGCCAGTAAGCTAGCCTGATGCGTGAACCATATGACGTTAGTTCAAGATACTTTTTTAGTTCAATAGCTTCTCATAACAAATTAAATGTAATCTTTCAATTGCTAATTTTCTATTAAATTTTATCTTTATATCGTCTTTTTGTCAGGATTCAAATCCGTATAGTAAAACAACTACTTATGCAGGCAGCAATGGATTCTTCACGTTACTCGATTATCGATTATTCACGATATTGACGTTGTGACTTGTGGTAGTATTTATCACTCATAGCCACATAGCTTGTTAAGTCCATCTAACAATCTACAGAATAAAAATATATAGAAGAATCCGAATGACAAACCTAGCCTTGACATTATCACATTGGGCTTTGGTACTTCAGGTTGTCTTTAGTTATTGAATTTAAATGGCTTGACTTTAAATGATTTAAAAATTAAGTTCATAAGTTCAAGGATTTCAAGATGTCGCTCCTGACAAAAAAAAAATACAAGCCTTTACCTACATTTCAAAAGGTAAGCACTCAAACTGTCAGTGTCATTAGAGTAGATAAGGTCACAACGGTTACTGACATCCATAGAGCCTACTTCATTGCCGACATCTGACATTAATCACAGTTCACAGAACTTTATCGAATGACTATTTACTATTGAGTGTATGCTATGTACTGTTGTATACTTTACAATACATTATTACACTTAAAGCTTCATATCTAGTAAAAAACGATTTCTTACTCATTTGAATTAAAGAAATCATGGGGAACATGTACATATGAAAACTAAACTGTAATGATGACAAATATAACAAATATTGAAGATCACATAGTAATAAAGGCAAGTAAAATATACCATTCAAGCGTTTTATAATCTAACTCAGTAAAAATATAACTTATATATTCTCCGTAGGCTGAACCGACTGCATATTACATTAGTAAATTCGTCACAGAAGCCGAAGAACAGCTGATACTGTCAAACATATATGCAGCACCGAAGCCTAAATGGACACAGCTATCAAATCGTAGATTACAAAATTGGGGAGGTGTCCCACACAATAAGGGAATGATAGCAGAAACAATACCTACTTGGTTAGACCTATATCTCGAAAGAATTCACAAATTAAATGTTATGTGTGGTAGACGACCAAACCATGTATTGGTAAATGAATATACACCAGGACAAGGCATTATGCCGCATCTTGATGGAAATTTGTTTTACCCGACCATAACAACAATATCAGTGGGCTCGCACATAGTCTTAAAATTCTTGAAACCAACTACAGATAATGAAAAAGTTGAGATGCAACCAATGTTTTCTTTTTTGTTAGAACCAAGGAGCTTGCTTATCTTGCAAGACAAATTATTTAGTCATTATCTGCATAGTATTGAAGAGTTAAATGAAGATGTAATAGATGATTCTATTGTCAATTTAAATATGTGTTCTGATAAATATGTTAGAGGTGAGACATACAAAAGGTGTACCCGGATATCATTGACAATAAGACATGTTCCTAAAACAACTAGTTTCAAAATAAATATTGGCAGTATTAAAAGATGAAAAATTAATATGTTGTTGTTTTATTATTGTGTAAGGAAGATAATTAGAAGAATATAATTATAGATAATGTAAATGTAATTTCATGTTTCATATTTGTATACAATTATGCTCGTTAATTTTTGGTATCAATTTGTATGCAACAGGTATTTACTGTGAATTACAGCAACTTTGGAATGTCAGTAAGGAATCTAATTTTGCATGTGAACTCACAATTATTAAAGTCTGTGTAATAGTTGCTTCCAAATTTAAATTCAGTGAAGTCTGAAATTGAAGTGATTAAATCTAGTTGGTGTTCTTTATCAAATTTATATAACATTTTTTTTTACTTTACAACTGAATGTTTTTAAATTATTTATAATGGGTTTTTTAAAAGTATTTTCTAAAACAAGATGTGTTATGAATAAATTAAACATTAAATTGATAAGAAAATTTTCTGATTCATGTCAAGAAGCAAGTGGTGAAATAAATCAGAAATTAGACAGCAGCAAGGTAAGAATGGCTTTTTTTTTCTTAAAATATGAGAAATATTCATGATAAGAATTATTAAATTGTGGAGAGCCCACACTAGGCCTTCCGTTACGTCATCCAGCTGCGAAGCAATCGTTAAGTCTGGTTTGAACGACGGAACAGTCCCATGCAGCATAATTGAGACTTCGATGGCGATTATTCTTTTTTCATTAAAGAACATCCTTCTGGAATTATTAAGTGGTCGTTCGACCTCATGGACTTCATGGGAAAACCGTAATCTACCTTAGGGTAATATGCATTCACATTGTATCTATAACCTATGGGGGAAATGAGTATGTCTATGCAATAACAATAGGAAGGATGACAAATGATTGGGTCAACAAAACGATCTAAACGCAAGTGGATGACGTGTGGCTTTATTTATTTATTTATTCAATTCAATACAGTCAGGCTTACAGTTTGCACCAAAACACCTAACTCGTTAACACAAAAAACATTATTAAAATTATTAAATATTATTATTATGCTAAAAATAAAATAATTATAGACAAAAGTATTCACCAACTATCAGCAAACACGTCAATTTCCTGGATTTTTGACAGAAATTCGTTTAACAGCGCATTTCAGCGCAATAGTCCTGGCCGTTGGACAGTTCCTAGCTCTACGGGTCCTCTCTCAGCCCCGCCAATGCCGCATGCCGCCGGCTTTCATTAATCATTGACAATAAACAGCAGACAGTGATAATTGTCAGCACTTAAGAACACTCATCACATTACTCATTATAGACTAAAATAACTGAAATGAGTCTAGAAGGTTCATCTATGAAGTATGTGGCCCATATCATAATTTTTTCTTTCAATACAATCCTGAGAAAAATAATTTATTAGGTAAAAATTTCAGTGTGCTACTTTAAATATACTTTAAACTATACTTCGGTATAGTATTTTGGAAAATACAGCTACAGAATTTTATACATTATTCTTATGATACATTGAGCTTAGGACAAAATAAAAATTAAACTAAATCTTTCAGAAAGGTCTAGTTCTTGGTGTTTATCAATGCGGCAAGAAACTAGAGTTGACTTCAGCCGGTCAGGAGCTTGATCAGAAATCTGGGGGAAAGATACTTCAACATTTGAATGAGTTAGTTTTTATAATATCGTCTTATAGGTCGTGGACTTCATTAGAAAATAACTTTATGGTTTTATGGAACATGGTCACAGACCACGATCCCTGTGAAGCTTAATTTTTTTTTGTTTCAATTTATAAAACGATATATATTCAGCGATTTCGTATTATCAATCTCAGTGATCAATGGCATTTACCCTGAGGTGTCTGAGGGCTCCGGTACCACTTCAAACTAGCCTTGAGCTTTCCTAAAACGAAGCGGATGTTATAAAACCAATAATTGTAGACTAGTTAGTAAGTACAATCGACGTGGCTTAGGGGTAATATTTCAGATAGTAAATTAAGATTTTTAAAATCTGTGCGCTATATTTTATTAGGTGATGCCTATGTCTTGTGGGACACGTTTCTGACTTTCATCATCATCTTAGGCCTTACAGCCCAGGGTGGGCCTTTGTCTGGTCCCGTATGTCTCTCCAGACTGCTCTGTTCAGGGCTTTCCCCTTCCAGTTCCTGACACCGATAACTTTGAGGTCGCGCTCCACGCCATCCAACCATCGGAGGTTTCTGACTTTAGTTACTGACTTTAAAAATTCAGCTAACCACGATGCGGGCCTAACATAAAACAGATGACTAAATGTTTGCCGGACCTTAAGCTTGTCTGTTTGAGAATTAGGTGTGACCCATTTATGTATTTAGCGCATTTCCAATTTGAAATTTATTATTAGTGCTTGCATTATATTATTGTTAACGTTAAAGTACGAGGTCTGTTTCAGATTGTCAGAGCGAATGAAGCTAGGCCAGGCGTTTGTACTGACCGACGTGGTCCCGGAGTACTCTGCTGTAGCGCTCGCTTCGCTAGGGCCAAAGGACCCTGGCTACAATCAGCTCGAAGCTTTGGATGAGACTAGGGTTCGTCGGTTTTTTACTTTGGTAACAATAGCATATAACTTATCCATTAATGACGAAGAGCTCAAGAATGCTTTTGGTAACTAAGCTGAGATCAACTTGAGATAGAAAAAATGAGGTAGTTACCTATTCTTTCTTTTATTGTCTATAGATGGATAACTGAACTCACAGCCCATCTGCTTGAACAATCATTTTATTTTTATAGTGAACGAGAAAGAGTAGATCTTCCATCGAGCATATGTATACACACGAGAGCTTATATTTCAAAATGTTGTTATCGCGATTCAGTTTTTTGTCGCACTTCTTCTATTTAATCACGGCTACCGCTACACTGTATAGGAAAACCTTCGTTGGGCTGTTGGAGCTGGTGTGAGGGTCCTACAAAATCGAGGGTGTGGAGATATCTCCGTGCAGGCTGACGCGGAACACGACGCTGCAGCCGAGGCTGCCGAACTAGCCGCCTGGAGGTACTTATGATTACTTCAAGTTCGTTAGTCGTCTCGTACAGCTATTTTGTGGTCAAGTAACTCCTCAAAGAAAATAGTCCATCGGCTATACTTTCGGACAGCGCGCGACGCTGGCTCTCTTTTCCGACAGATATTTATCGCAAGTCACATATGACGGTACATAATATAAACGGTGACCGAGCCCATACAAATCACCAACATAAATGAAGTCATTTACACTAAGAAATAAGGTTGTAGATTCACTAGTCTAACTGTCTTAGTCCTCAACCAGATTAATTTACGGCAAAAACACTTGAGTTGGGGAGTAAGACAAGTATAATACTGTTACCGCGGGTAATATTGAGTCTACCAGATTATATGAAGATAGGTGACTTGATTAAGGTCATGATGTGCACGGTTTCTGGTAACCACTTTTCATCAGGTAGGCCAGGAGCTCGTTCACCCATTTACACATTATAAATATGTGTGTGTCCTCACGTTATAGTTTATTTTTCCACCTAAGTTTTATAGTCATTAACTCTTGGTCCAAGTCGTGCTTAACATCAGGGGGCTTTGGACTCGCAGTTTATTAGTGGTGGTCACCATGCTTCATTACAGATCATAAAAAATAAACAGTGACTTGTTAAAAGCGACCTTTAAACAATGCGTCCAGGCCGCTATGCGCATAAGCGGTCTACTATATTAAAAAAATTTGTTATACATATAAATATTAGAAGTCGTCGTGGCCTAATGGGATAAGACGTCCGGTGCATTCGTGTTGAACGATGCACCGGTGTTCGAATCCCGCAGGCGGGTACCAATTTTTCTAATGAAATACGTACTTAACACATTTGTTAAGTACGTATTTCATTAGAAAAATTGGTCATCGGATCCATGGTTTCAATACCGAGATCGGCGATTCCCGCTGCGAGAAACGGTACCGCCTTCTGCGCTGAGGACTTCAGACAAGCCGTGTCTTTTGGTCGGCATGGTGTTATAAATTTTGCTGAAATTTAACGAAACGCTAATTGTATATTGTAGTTGGTAGCAGCGGATGAGCTTGTGGTCACTCGATGTAGGTGAACTGTTGATTTGACCCGACCAGTATTAAGTAATAATAATAACCGCGTGGAAATCACGCAATCTGGCCCCAATCTAGGATTCCGTCTACCAGAGAAAAAGTGGGAACCAGAGACTAATATACATATTTATATACGTTTTAATCTATACATATATACATACAGTGGCGGATTAATGGTCCAGAGCGTTAGAAGTCGTCGTGGCCTAACGGATAAATGCGTTTTGAGTGATGCACCGATGTTCGAATCTCAGGCGGGTACCAATTTTTCTAATGAAAAACGTACTCAACAAATGTTCACGATTGACTTCCACGGTGAAGGAATAACATCGGGTAATAAAAATGAAACCTGCAAAATTATAATATGCGTAATTACTGGTGGTAGGACCGCGCGGGTAGGTACCACCACCCTGCCTATTTCTGCCTTGAAGCAGTAATGCATTTCCGTTTGAAGGGTGGGGCAGCCGTTGTAACTATACTTGAGACCTTAGAACTTATATCTCAAGGTGGGAGGCGCATTTACAAGTGTCTATGGGCTCCAGTAACTACTTAATACCAGGTGGGCTGTGAGCTCGTCCACCCATCTAAGTAATAAAATAATAGTGTAAGCCTGTGAAATTCTAGCAATTAGACAGTTCATTTAGTTGAGGTGCATTAATTACCTCACTATAAACTACAAATATTCCGATTCGGTCTAGATTTGAAGAGTTCAGATCGGTAGAGGAGCGTCAGCCCGCGTGCAGGTTGTCGCTGCACGGGCAGGCGGGGGGCGAGGGCCCCGGGGGCGCGTGGCACGCCGGCTCGGTGCTCGGTCGAGCGCAGAACTGGGCGAGGTTCTTGTCCGACATGCCCGCTAATAAAATGACTCCTATAGATCTTGGACAGGTAAGAACAAAAACGCTATCGATGTTACTTTCACCGTTTTCACAATACTTATTTGACAACACCTCCTCGCTAGTATTTGGAGGGGGGGATAGCCCACTGAGTTTCTCGTCGGATCTTTTCAGTGGGTCGCGTTTCCGATCCGGTGGTAGATTCTGCGAAGAACGGCTCTTGCTAGGGTCAGTGTTAGCAACACTCCGGTTTGAGCCCCGCGAGCTCACCTACACACGTTAGAGCGAAGCTGAAATAGCCTATGAAGGATATCAGCATAGGTAGGAAAAAAAAGAAAAAAAAGATGTTTGGGGGTTTAAAAAATACGTATTGTTTCTCGACGCTCCCCCTGTCAAAAAGGTAGCGTCGATATGTTTTCGAACTCCCACAGTACCTTATATTGTATTGCGATAACACCCTAGTACCCTTGACTCACGCGTGTCACAAACAATCAGTCTTATGAGGCACGAGGTTGGAACGCAGATGTCTCGTTTTTCAGTACGTTGCGGTTTGTTGTTATATAAAACTTACGGAATCGACGAGTATTTATGTTTATTTGGTAAATGAACAATATTTTCCGAACTTTAAATATTCTTATAATGCTTAAACAAATGAATTAGCTCGTCTGTTGTTAAGCAGTTACCGAAGTACACAGACAATACAACACCACAACACAATTTGAAGTCGTTGTGGCCTAAAGGATAAGACGTCCGTTGCATTCGTATGTAGCGATGCACCGATGTTCGAATCCCGCAGGCGGGTACCAATTTTTCTAATGAAATACGTACTCAACAAATGTTCACGATTGACTTCCACGGTGAAGGAATAACATCGTGTAATAAAAATCAAACCCGCAAAATTATAATTTGTGTAATTACTGGTAGTAGGACCGCTCTTGTGAGTCCGCACGGGTAGGTACCACCGCCCCGCCTATTTCTGCCGTGAAGCAGTAATGCGTTTCGGTTTGAAAGGTGGGGCAGCCGTTGTAGCTATACTGAGACCTTAGAGCTTATATCTCAAGGTGTGTGGCGCATTTACGTTGTAGATGTCTATGGGCTCCAGTAACCACTTAACACCAGGTGGGCTGTGAGCTCGTCCACACATCTAAGCAATAAAAAGCAATAAAAAAAATTAAAAAAAATTTTCGTAAAATAAATTCCCGTTTTGTTACTTTCACCCTGCATATGGACAGGCAGCATTAGACACGCTGTGTCCTCTGGGGGTTACCGTGGAAGCCAGAGAGCGCGAGTGGATAGAGGCACAGAACATGCAGGCGTTCCTCACCGTAGCCCGAGGGTCATGTGAGGAACCCATCTTCTTGGAATGTAATTACCGAGGAGACAAGGAATCTCGGCCTCCAGTGGTTATAGCCGCTAAAGGAGTCACTTTTGACAGGTGAATTTGTAAAAAAGTATAAATGATTGCTATTAGGTTAAGACCGATCTTACATGATAATGTGTATCTCTGACGTGCACTCCCAGTTATTGCTTTAAAATTTTCTACTACTAATAAAGAGTCTGATTCAATAAATAGTCTTTTTTTTGTCGGAGAAATCATCTACACGTTACTTAAATCGAAAGACTCGATAGTCGACACTAATCAGTATTTATATACTCGTAGTTGAGGCTAACGCTAAATAGAAAAAAAACGAACAAAATTTAGAAAAGAAAAGATACATCATAGATACATTACTGGTAGTAGAACGTTTTATGAGTCCAGACTGGTAGGTACCACCACTCTGCCTACTTTTGCCGTGAAGCAGTAATGCGCTTCGGTTTGAAGGGTGGGGCAACCGTTGTAACTATACTTGAGACCTTAGAACTTATATCTCAAGGTAGGTGGCAGCATCTACGCTCTGGATGTCTATGGGCTCCGGTAACCACTTAACACCAAGTGGGCGGTGAGCTCGTCCACCCAGCTAAGCAATAAATAAACCAATATTTTCATTTGTGTGATGAAGAGTAGTGCAGTCCTCGTCATTCACGCGGGTGTTAATACAATGTTGGTTGCGGTTCGTAGCGGTGGCTTGTGTCTGAAGAAGCGGGAGAGCATGGTGGAGAACCGCGGTAGCATGGCCGGCGCCGCCGCCGTGCTGGGCGCGCTGCGGGCCCTCGCCGAGCTGCAGGTGCGCGCTCACTGCCAGCCGCCCTCGCTCAGCAGGCGAGGGTCGCGCTAGCCCCGGCTCTTGGAGCATCAAGCTAACCTAAATATTAAAATTTACTACTGTCTTAGTACCTTCACCTTAGTATATTAGTGCCTTCGTAGGGTGCTGGAATTCTTCGGACATATTTCTCGTGAAGAGGGTCACAATTTAGAACAGCTGATAGTGATAGTCCCACGAGATGGTCGGACCAAATACGATCGTCTTTAAACATCAACTTCCACAATGCCCTTCATGAAGCTAAGGATCGCAGCAGATGGAGGGAAATCGTACGGGAGAAACTGATGCAGCGGGGAGTTACGACCCTAAGTAATGAGGAAAACGACGCGAGGAGGGGACTGTCTTAGTAGTAGGGTCACATTGGACTCAGCTCGGGATGCTACCAGCGTCCTGCCCAATTTTTATGGCGAAGCAGGGCGTTTTAATCAAAAGTAGGCTATTTCGTTAGAAACTGACGAGGGAGGTAAAGTCCGTTACGGTTTGCAGGTGCCTATCAATGTTTGCGCAGTCATACCGATATGCGAGAACATGGTGAGCGGACAGTGCATGAAGGTCGGAGACGTCGTCAGAGCTCTCAACGGACTCTCCATCCAGGTTCGAGGTCTTTTACTTGGCAAACAAGAGCAGATCCATTTAATTACGCATTGCTATTTGACAAAATACACTAGAAGCTTGCACTGATGCTCCCACCGTCGAGTCCGGCAGCGTACTCCCGCGATACGTTTCGTCGCGAACAACTTACTGTTACTGGTGGTAGGACCTCTTGTGAGTTTGCACGGGTGGGTACCACCACCCTGCCTATTTCTGCCGTGGAGCAGTAATGCGTTTCGGTTTGAAGGCTGGGGCAACCCTTGTAATTATACTTGAGACCTTAGAACTTATATTTCAAGGTGGGTGGCGTATTTACGTTGTAGATGTCTATTGACTCCAGTAACCACTTAACACCAGGTGGGCTGTGAGCTCGTCCACACATCTAAGCAATAAAAAAAAATCCATTTAATTACGTATTGCTATTTTACAACTGCGCACTCCCGCGATACATTTCGTCGCGAACAACTTTGAGCCGTTCTATAACTAACTGTTGATTCTCGGTGACTTCGCTGTGGCTGTTTGAAAAGCAGCCGTTAGTGCCGACTACCGCACCATCCACAATTGCGTACATTGATACGGGGACATTTTCACTAAAGTTCCACTAAATCTGTAGTTTCAATTCAATCAAACAACGATCCTTGAGTTTTTTATTTATTTTTTACGTAGATGAGTGGACGAGCTCACGGCCCGCCTGGTGTTCAGTGGCTACTGGAGCGCATAGACATTTATAACGTAGATGCCACCACCCATCTTGAGATATCCCCCCAGTTCTAAGGTCTCAGTATAGTTACAACGGCTGCCCCACCCTTCAAACCGAAACGCATTACTGCTTCACGGCAGAAATAGGCGGGGTGGTGGTACCTACCCGTGCGGACTCACAAGAGGTCCTACCACCAGTAAAGTTAGTGATTAGACCAGTGATTATGAACTTTTTTTTCACTGCACACTTATAACGATTACAAAATTTGAAGGCACAGAAGGAAAAAGATTTTTTTTTTTTTTTTTTTTTTTTTTATTGCCCTTGTAGGCAGACGAGCATACGGCCCACCTGATGGTAAGTGGTTACCGTCGCCCATGGACTTCAGCAATGCCAGGGGCAGAGCCAAGCCGCTGCCTACCGCTTAATACTCTCCACAAGCCTCGTTTGAAGAAGGACATGTCATAGCGCTCGGGAAACACCGTGGAGGGGAGCTCATTCCATAGCCGGATGGTACGTGGCAAAAAAGACCTCTGGAAACGCACTGTGGATGACCGCAGTGGCTCCAGGTAGTATGGATGAACTCTACTCCGGTGGCGGGCGGTGCGATGGTAAAAACGAGATGCCGGTATCATCTCGAACAATTCCTCAGAGCACTCCCCATGGAACATACGGTACAAAATACAGAGGGAACCGAAGTCCCTCCGCAGACCCAGAGGCTCCAAACGATCCGTGAGAATGGGATTATCGACAATCCGAACGGCCCTCCTCTGTATGGAGTCAAATGGAAGAAGCTGGTATTTGGGAGCCCCGGCCCAGAGATGGGAGCAGTACTCCACGCGAGGCCGGACTTGTGCTTTATAAAGCAAAAGCCTTTGTCCAGGCGTGAAGTACCGCTTCGCTCTGTTGAGGACTCCCAGCATTTTGGACGCCAACTTGGCTTTGCCTTCCAAATGACTCCGAAACTGGACATCGCTCGAAATGTCGACCCCAAGTATCCCAATACTCTCGGAAGGTTGCAGGGATACTCCTTGGAATTGCGGCGCCATGACAAAGGGGTCCTTCTTCGCAGTGAACGCGCAAACTTGTGTCTTTAACGGGTTGAATTGAACCAAGTTCAATTCACCCCATTTGGAGACTCGCCCCAGAGAGTTCTCCACTTCAGACACAAGTTTTGATCGTCTCTCTTGCACCACGCTCCGAGAGAGACTCTGATGGCCGATATATCGCGCATCCCCCGTGCTGTCATCCGCATAGCAATGCATGCCATCAATAGACAGCATGTCATTGATATACAGGATGAAAAGCGTGGGGGAGAGCACCGAACCTTGTGGAACGCCAGCGTTAATGGTCATGGTATCAGAACAGTCACCGTCTACAACGACCGTGATGCTCCGCCCATCCAAAAAGCTAGCGATCCACTTGCAGAGACCCTCGGGGATTCCGTAAGATGGTAGCTTCGATAGAAGTGCCCTATGCCAGACCCTGTCGAAGGCCTTCGCGATATCAAGGCTCACAGCAAGAGCCTCGCCCTTGCTCTCCAAGGCTTCAGCCCACCTGTGAGTAAGGTATACAAGAAGATCGCCAGCTGAGCGACCGTGACGGAAACCGTACTGTCGGTCACTGATCAGCTGGCGATCCTCCAGATACTTCAGGAGTTGTATATTAATTATTCGCTCCATCACCTTGGAAAGCAAGGAAGTTATCGCGATAGGCCTATAGCTCGATGGGTCCGACCGGTCACCCTTCTTGGGGATAGGGTGGACGTGGGCAGTCTTCCATGAAGACGGAACCCTGTTAGCGCAATAAGAGAGGCGATACAAACGCGTTAGCGCAGGCGTCAGCTCAGGGGCGCACGTTTTCAGAACCACTGCAGGGATGCCGTCTGGCCCGCTCGACTTATGGACGTCCAGGAGTCGGAGTTCCCGCCTGACTGCACACTGTGTAAAGCAGATCTCCGGCAGGGAACTATCACACCGGAGGATGTTCGGTGGTGTGGCACCCCCGTCGTCCACAGTCGAGTTCGAGGCGAAGAGTTTGACCAGAAGGTCAGCCTTCTCTTTCGCACTATGGGCCAGACTGTCATCGGACTTGCGTAGTGGTGGGAGACTAGACCTGCAAAAGTTACCTTCTGCAGCTTTGGCGAGCGACCAAAAAGCACGGCTCCCAGAGGGATAGCTCTTCAGTCGCTCGCCAATTCTAGCAACGTGCTCCGATTTCGCCCTGGCAATAACCTTCTTGTAGGACCTGGAAGCGGCGTTATATTTCCGCCTTTCCTCTGAGATGTTAGGATCCCGACGTCTCCTAGCATCATCCCATGCAACGTATGCGGACCGCTTGAGGTGTGCAGCATCCCTGCTGGCATTGTTATACCAGGGTCTGCTGCGACCCCCAACGGGCACTTTAGAGGAGGGAATAAACAATTCCATCCCCTGGAGCACCACGTCTTTAAGACGGTCCGCACAGACGTCAGGATCAGCAGAGGAAAAGCAGAACCGCCCCCATGGGTAGGATGCGTAAAACTCACGCAATCCATCCCAATCTGCTGACAAATACTGCCAAACTCTTCGATACCTGGTCGTCGTTCGACGACCAGGACGAGCGAGTGGTGTGGCAGCACGGATAAGGCAGTAAAGATAAACCTAAAAGTTGTTTACGTCCATAGGTAGGTACCTAGGTAGGTAGGTAGGTACCTACTTGCTACACTGTGTAAAGTAGTTTATATTGATCATGTTAACTAGATATTTATGTTTCTAAAATTCACCGACATACGAAGTTACTGCGGCGCAGTCGTTGAGAATGATTGCACTGGATTAACACAGGCCCGGTACTTCGATTTTTGGATGGGATTTTTTGAGTCACCCGCATTTCACCGTCCCTTGTTGGGTATCCTAAAACACTGCGCGCACGTATCTAGCCTGTATACACTTTAGTCTGGGTTACTATTACTACAGACGTTCATTATTATCCTCGCTAAGCCGCTACACACTCAATGTAGGGTAAAACCACCAGTAATTGACACTGCACCAATAGTTGACACTTTGACGAAGAATATTAAATATTAAGAAAAAAAAAAGGAAGACAAAGATTGAAATGGTGTCAGAGGCATAATATACATATCTAGCGACACCAATACAAACTAACGTGGTGTCATAAAAAACATCATTAGGTGTGTGATGCACAGTTTCCACCTCCTTGCAAAATTGTTGACTAATCACCCCTAATCAATTAAAAAACGATATTGTCGATATTGTTGTTCAGATCGAAGACACGGACATGGAGGGCCGGCTGATGCTGGCCGACGCTCTGGTGTACGGGCAGGCCGTCCACAAGCCGGAGCTCGTCATAGACGTCGCCACTTTCACCAGTATGGGACCTATCCTGATAAAACTTACTCGCTGTGTACACTACAACACAACGCTTTTATTATTTATCCTACCTATTCTAGTAACCTCGAGGGGTTATTCTAGATTCATAGCATTAATAGGTGGTGAGCTCACGGGGCATAAACCTGACGACGTTACTAAGACTAAACCCTAGCAAAAGCAGTGCTTTGCAGAATCTACCACCGGATCGGAAACGCGACCCACTGAGAAGATTCGGCGAGAAACTCAGTGGACTGTGTCTGAGGGTTAATTTACTCGTCGAGCTCTTCGTCGCAAGCGACGGGTTCGACGAGAACGATGACCGGTGCTTGAGGTACCTAAAAGCACCGTTAGTGGATCGGGAGGATCCGAAATGACGTGTTTATCTACAGATGTCTTAGCTCAGCCTCACTGAGACTAAATTCTTGGTCTGTAATCGACATCAAATCTAATAGTACTCTGTCCGGAGGTCGACGAAAAGGATGCGACCAAGCACCCCAGCATCCAGGGTCTACCTATTTATAGAACTTTCTATTTTTATTTTTTAGATGGGTGGACGAGCTCACAGCTCACCTGGTTTTAAGTGATTACTGGAGCTCATAGACATCTACAACGTAAATGCGCCATCCACCTTGAGATATGGTTACAGTCTCAGTACCTATAGTTACAACGGCTGCCCCACCCTTCAAACCGAAAGGCACTACTGCTTCACGGCAGAAATGGGCGAGGTGGTGGTACATACCCGCGCGGATTCAAGAGGTCCTACCACCAGTAATTACGCAAATTATAATTTTGCAGGTTTGATTTTTATTACACGATGTTATTCCTTCACCGTGGAAGTCAATCGGGAACATTTGTTAAGTATGTATTTCATTAGAAAAATTGGTACCCGCCTGCGGGATTGGAACACCGGTGCATCGTTCGACACGACCGCACCGGACGTCTGATCCTTTAGGCCACGACTTCTTTGGCATCGTGTTTCGTTGTTGGCTACTGGTATACAAGCGGCGGGTGGGGGCGCGCAGAGGGCGTGCTGCAGGCGCTGGGCGGCGCGGCGTGCGGCTGCTACACGGAGAGCGAGGCGCTGTGGCGTGACGTCACGGCGGCGGGCGCGCGCTCCGGCGACCGCGCCTGGCGCCTGCCGCTCTGGGACTACTACCGCCGCCAGATCACCGGTCAGTCTCTCCGCACGTGTTGTAACTATACTGAGATCTTAGAACTTATATCTCAAGGTGGGTGGCGCATTTACGTTGTAGATGTCTATGGGCTCCAGTAACCACTTAACACCAGATCGGCTGTGAGCTCGTCCAACCATCTAAGCAATAATAAAAAAATTAAAAAATCGCTCCGAGCGGCAGCACTAGATCAAGCCGCACAGACATTGTCGTGTCCAAGTTGGACGGTCTTTGCGACCGCTGCAGTATAATATAGTAGGGGCCATTGGACATGTCGATAGTTTTCAACTTCGTGCATACATTATATGACTTTAACTTTTCAAATTAAAAATAAATTTATTTTGCTACAAAGCCCAATAGGTATGGTGAAAGTCTTTGGCGCTACATTATTACTTTTCAGAGGATCGCGACCCGGGTCTGTCGGTCCATGCCTGCACAGCACCATCTATCGAACACGATGTACATCACTCAATATAAAAAAAAAAACCTGTTAAAACCTCTATTGCAGCTCGATAGACCGTTAGAACACTCTAAAGAGATATAAAACATTATAAATTCAACCATTATACAGACTATGGAGGGTAGAGATAAGAAGAACCGTCTCTGTGTAAAAAGTGTCCGTTGAAGTCTGCTAAATAAGGGTGACGCTACAGTAGCAACCGGGTAAATTTAAAAAAAGGCGCTGAAAGTTATTAGAATAAGATAGAGAAATAAAAAAGGACGAAAGAACTGTAAGCACTACATAATCACAAAAAGTATGTTATTTAAAGCTGATAAGAAAATGCAATCGATGTCTCCACGTTTTACCACAGCAATAATTTTAGGTTGTATTGACGAAATTAGTTTGGACTACGTAAACATGTGAGGTCTTGTATATTACACTGTCACTGACTTCTGTAGTCATTAAATATAATAAATTTCCTAACTCAGCATACTTCCATCAGCTAACAACTGCTCAATAATAATTCACATTATCATACCCTGTGCCTATGCTGGCGCCATTTTGGAGGATTTTTGAACTATTATTTAGTGCTGAAAGTGACACTTTTTCAAGCTTCTCCCATATGGGACGGTTCTCCTTACCTCTACTCTCCATAATACTGACCTAACAGTTTCTTATTTTAGTGGGGCCTCAATATGAAAGGATTCTTATTACATTATTTATACTACTACAAGAGTATCTGCCCGATTATGTACTTTCAAGGAAGTTTTTAATTCCAAATAAGTCAATCAGTATGTTTCCCATTCAGAGTAGACAGCCTTCCCGATCTCGAGCTACACTTGTGTTCAACGCGAGTTTATATACTGACATACAAACTTTCCACAAGAAAGACAATCGACTCGGACCAGTTATAAAATAATTATATTTCATGTGACAGATGACCCTTCAGTGGACTTGAGGAATAAAGGTTCCGGCAAAGCTACCTCTTGTCTCGGGGCTGCGTTCTTAAAGGTTAGTGAAGTACAAATTCTAGATATTGATATAGTAAACAAATTGAAGTACACTCCCCGCTGCAGGAGGTTGTACTGAGAGATGGAGCACTAGCGGAGTATAGTTTAGTTTATATATTCGGAAAGTCAAATAATGAATGGGAGGTAAAACCGTCAAAGTTGTCATAATTATGTCTATTTTTTTTATTGCTTAGTTGGGTGGACGAGCTCACAGCACACCTGTTGTTAAGTGGTTATTGGAGCCCATAAACATCCACAACGTAAATGCCGCCACCCACCTTGAGATATGAGTTATAAGGTTTCCAACCGCGCCCCACCCTTCAAACCTAAGCATTACTGCTTCACGGCAGAAGTAGGCGGGGTGGTGGTACCTATCCGTGCGGACTCACAAGAGGTCCTACTGAAGTGTGTATACTTGTATATTATAGCATAGCATTTAGTATAAAACATAATTAATAGGTGTAATCTCGTATGTCCCCCTAATAAGGCGGACTACCCAGAAACAGGCTTCTTCATAATTATAAACTAGGATTAAGATGATTATTAAACATGTAATACACGCAAGACGTTTTCCTTTAACGCCTCCCAAAGTACAACATTACACTACCACTGTGTTAAGGCGGGCATGTCCGCAGAGCTTCGTGTGCTGCTCGTGGCTGCACGTGGACACGACGGGCGTGGGCAAGCTGGCGCACGGCTCGGCGCCGCCCTACCTGTCCGCGCGCCGCATGACGGGCCGCCCGGCGCGCACGCTCGTGGCGCTGCTGCAGCGCCTGGCCGCCGCGCCCTAGAGCTACCGACTACATCTACTTGTTGCGAGTTTTAATTCAAACACCTAATATATTATTTGAACGTCTATAAATCATGTTTTTATTTATCTACAAGCGGCCCGCTCCGACTCCGCTCGGGTCTTTAACAAAATTTCAACGATATTTGACGTTATTTTATTTTTTTTAAATAAAAGAACACTTATTGCGGCATAACTATAATAGTTACATATGCTGTCGCGACACTTTTTGTAAATAATAATGTGTTCTATAATGTCGTAGTACATTATTTTATTCTATCATCAATAGTCTTCGCAGGGCACGCGATGTAAAGAATATTTTAGGAATTTTTTACACCTTGGGTTACATTATTGGAGTTTTAGTAAGGATCCCTAATTTTTTTTAGAAAAAAATATAGCCTATGTCACTCGGGAATAGTGATGCTTCTAAACAGGTGAAAGAATTTTTCAAATCGATTCAGTAGGTACTTTCGGAGCCTATTCGATACAAACAAACAAACAAATCTTTCCTCTTTATAATATTAGTATAGTTATATTAATACGTAAAGCAAAAACTGTCCATACCCCTTTTTACGAAAATTGCGCTGGTTCTAAATAAATATAAAAAAAAATTGGTTTGGCACATACACACGCATATAGGTATACTCTTTTGTTTATTGTCAAACTTTTGTTATTGTTTATAGTCTGTGGTTAATTTGAGAATAGATTAATATTGTGTCTATAGTGTAGTCTTGACGAAATCTGTGATCAGAAGTGTCTTTGACAATAGGACCTAATAATGTTCAAACTAATAATTTCAATTAATTATAGTCGAATTTCGACTACTGAGTGACCACTAGTTTGTATAAAATTATATGGTAGCGGGCAGCCATCATAGAACAAAAGATATATGACAGATACCTGAATTTTACGAACGACATTTTCAAGATAAATTTGCATATATGCAAATTCAGAGTAATAATATTAGGAACGGTGGAAGATCTTCCTTCTGTCGTTTACCTCCAAAATATTAACTATGAAGACTTGGACGATGTCAATATAATATCTTATCTTGACTGTTAAATAATCAGTGTTCAGATAGTGAAATGGCCGTCATTACAAGCCAATTGAAATGAAACATCACGTAGGCCTCAACTGCCACCAGAATGAATATTGACAAGATATCTACCTATCTTGTAAAACACTCGAAAGAGAAAGGTGCTCATGTTAATAAATAAGGTGGCTACTTTTTACGATGTTTAGCTCAGAGGGCTTCTTCAATTCTATAAAAATGTTTTTAACTTGTTACTGGAGAAGTGTCCGTGAGTGACGTCATCGCGGCGGACCTCATCCGAATCAACACCCGCGTTAATATCTGTATTAATCATCATCAAAGTTTATGAGAGATTGCTACCGACCGAAGTCGCTTGATATCTGGGACCAATTCCGAACAGAATGTTTCCCTGAAATGTTCGCTGGCCTAAAAGTATGTTCGCTGAAATCTATATTTTTTTTCCTACCTAAGCTGAGAGAGGCTATTTCAGCGTAACCTTAACTAGTAGGTGAGCTCACGGGGCTCAAACCGGAGTGATGCTAACACTGACCCTAGCAAGAACAGTGCTTTGCAGAATCTACCACCGGGTCGGATACTCCACCCACTGTGAAATTCAGTGGGCTAAAACAACATGAATGATGTTCCCTCTGTGTGGGAAGTTTATGGATATTGTTAATGTATTCTCAGTCACAATTTTAGTTATAAATTTAAATTAAAAAATAATTAAATTAAATAATATCAGGTTGAATTTAAAACAATCCAATAAACCTGAAATGGCATAAGTTTTATTAGATTTATAAACAAATAAATTATTACATAATATGTACTTCATTATTATACAAAAAAATAATTCACATAGCCTTAAATAACAATAAAACTAATTAATAATAGTCGCCGCGAAGACGACCATGGACCGCATACAAACGGGATTAAAACTAGAGGTGCACAGACACAATAGGTGACATTAAATAAAAGTGAAGAAGGGGTGGGGGTTGGGGGTGGGGTGGAGGTTCCGTGAAATGAAACACCGATCCTTATTGACCTAAAAATGAAGAAACATTTATTTTCAGTATGTCTTTTGTAAAATTTTATAACAGAATGAATCAAACGTGGTAAGATAATAACAGAGCGGATTTACTTTCCATTTCGATAGAATTAAGTTTTTACCAACAATAGAAATATAATAATATTTTATTAAGTCATTTACACAAATACAATTACAATGCAGTATCGATAAATCTAATTTATTCGTTTAACCGAGTTAGTTAAATTTTTTAAACATTTATTACATTAATGAATGTACACGGAGCGAGCGAGCGAGGCGTCGCCTCGGGCTGGCTACTTGCGGACACAGAATACACATTTTTTTGGGATTTTCCAATGATTTTTTTTCTCACGTACTTTATAAATATATATAGTGTATGCATCGGAAGGTGCGGGCGCCGCGCACAGAGGCACGCACGCACACATATACACAAATATAAGTTAGGAGCCGACACGAGCCCGACACTTATACCATCACATTGCGACGCACACCGGACGTCTTCCCTTTGTACCGCTACAGTTAAACTTCTCTTACATAGTTAAATTAACGGAATACTTTAAATCTAAATAAAAAGAGGGGGCGGGGCGGGGGGCGAGGGGCCGCCCGCGCCGCCGCGCGAACTTCCTAACTGAAACGATGACAGTATTTAATTTATCGCAAACACTAGAGAAATGCAGGTCCAATACGATGCTAATATTGTGTGTCATGAAACAAAATGTATATTTAAATTCTCTGCTTTTTACACACACACTAGCCGGCGGCTCACTTCGACGTCATCATGGTGACGAACTCTGAAAACAGAAGCAGAACGCAGGCATTACAAGTCGCCCTGGGGCATCATCACGCGCCGCGGCCGCACGCGGACCCACCTCGCATAACGTGACGTGGCTAAGATAAGAGTGTTAACACAAAAATATTACACACAACGAAAAAATAACCGACAGTGATAGAGATGCACTAATAACAGCTATCGGACAGATCAGCGGAGGCGGTGAGTCCGACGCGGCGCGCGCTAACAACGTACTGGAACATAAACGTTACCTCGGCATGCCACTACAAGGGACTGTGGGAAATACCACCCTCTAACGTAAGCGCGACGCGGCGGGAAGCGCCCCTCGATATCGCCAGGTGGTATTTCTCTTGGAAAAACTTATATACAAATATTAGACGCATGCACCAATCAATAGGAAAGGGTCGACCGTGCCCCGCGCGAGACAGGATCGACGAACAGCGAGAGAGAGAGAGAGAGGGGGCGGAGAGAGGGGGACGGAGAGCGGGGAGCGGCTAACGTGTCCAAGGCAGGTACATGTAATGACGAGCAGCAAACCATTCAGATTAAGACTGGGGTATACCTATAATCGCACCGCACTCGCCGCACGCCGTCCGACAATCGCACCGATCGCTACACACTACAAGAGGAAATCGTTTCGAGATCACAGCGTTATCGTAGTCTTTTCTTATGGACACTAGTGATGCTAGTGATGCTAGTGTACTAATATCACGATTGCGGATGGTGCGCGAGCGCTAGCGGCCGCCCTCGCCGCGACCGAATATGATTTGGGCGAGTGCATGGAAGTCTGCAAGAGAGAGAACGCTCGGTCGGATGATACGGTCCACCAACTCTAGCCGGCAGTAGACGCATGCAGACAGACGCAGGCGGCACATGCGAAGCGCCGGCGGCCGGGCGGGCGGCTCCTCGAGCACCGCCCGACCGCCGCTTTCAAACAATAACTCAATAAATTAATCAACGTCTCGCTTTCAAAGAGATCAACGCGAACATGGTGTTCGTAAATCAAGTCTACACGACGCGTGGGATTACTGAGCAAAAATGATTTTACGAGAAGTATAATGTCGAGTCAGTTTATAAATAAATGGCGGAGCATTGGGGCGGGCAAGCACGACGGTTGGCGTTAGTTCGTGCGGTGGGGTCTATCGACATGCTGGACCGAGCCTCACTGCGCGCCCGCTTTACTTCGAGAGGTGCTTGCGTAGTACAACACGTCTAGTTGTATCTTTTCATTTCCGGCAGGGCCTTCATTACGTTTATTTCACATCAATAATGGCTACAATAACAGCGTAACGAAGACCCAAATCACATTTACAATTTGGGATCCGATACTACTGACATTTTTGAATAAAAACAAAGATCCCAAAATATTTGTTAAGCTGTGTTCAAAGCGAAAATCACACTAGACATTCGTACAAACAAAAGTTATACGTTTGCACGACTAATTAATGTATTCAAATTTACTGTGAAAATCACTTCAAAAAGCACAGCCTGTACATTCCACATACAAATGACAGACAAGCAGAGCAAAACTAACAAATAGGCGATTTCGACAGGTTTATGAATGTAAAATAATGCGAACGAAAACCATTAACCATTTCAAAGCGCACTATTCTGGAGCGCGTAATCGGAAATCATTTTTCAATAAACGGATGAAACACACTTAGCGAACCGCCAAACTTGGATGCACTACAAGCAGGAACAAAGGGCACATCTATTCACTGGTTTTGCTCAGGTGTACAAGACTGGAAGCGTGAACACTACTACTACTCTGCGGAGAGCTCACCTTCGTAATTGACCTGGCCGTCGCCGTCGATATCGGCCTCGCGAATCATCTCGTCGACCTCCTCGTCAGTGAGTTTCTCTCCGAGGTTGGTCATGACGTGGCGCAGCTCGGCCGCGGAGATGAAGCCGTTGCCGTCCTTGTCGAAGACGCGGAAGGCCTCGCGGATTTCTTCCTCGCTATCCGTGTCCTTCATCTTGCGCGCCATCATTGTCAAGAACTCGGGAAAGTCTATCGTGCCGTTTCCTGAAATTCAACGATTATTAAAATTAGCATTATTGTGAAAATCAAAGTATGTACATTATGGCGAATCTAACGTTCAAAACTTCGTTGAGAAATCAAACATGATGGACAATATTATTGCGAACCATCGGTGTTTAAAATAAAACACTGTGTTCAAAGCGGATCGACAACAGATGCGCCCTGGAGTATTCCAGAGTCAATTTATAAAGATGTATGGAAGATTTCTACGTGTCCAGGTGTCCACAGTGATGGATTTATCGCGGCATAAAACAACATTATTAACACGTTAATTCGTATTAGTCGTTCTGTTGTCTTGTAAAAATACGCTTTGTGGGTAGTTTTAAAATATTAGGACGATTTGTGTGATTCAACGCAATCCTGTAAACTAGCGACTTGAATACGTTGTACGGAAGAAAGAGATTACAGAATATTATTGGATTGTGCTATTTATTGAGCAGTTTTAATGCAATTGTATTAATTGGGACTCCAAAACAATGTTCAGGGTCCGAGTAATGACTTTCGGGGGAAAAAAGCACGAGGCGAGAAACATTTTAAACAAAGAAACCCCAATTTTCTATAACGCATTAACATTTCATCGGTAGAAAACAAAGTGAAATCAGACGACACGTAACGTGTTACGATGTGACTCGGGACTTTCGCTAAGCAAAGACGTGTTGTTATCAACAACTAGTTTTTCTTCGTATAATAAATACGAAAACAGCACTCGGAATTATACTGCATTTACTTTTGCATTAAGAGTCAGTCTCAAATATCGTTGAAAAGGCGGTGTAATTTAGGATTAGTTTAGAGTTCGTTAACGGCAGCCCAAATATTACTTTTGGTGGTAGTTTACTCAGACTTCCAATCTGTTTAGCTGGTGTTGAATGATAATCAAGGCAAAGAACGTGCGTTAGTTTCGAAGTTCAAATTGTTAGTCGATTCTAATGATCTTCAGATTGGAATATTAGATTGTATATTTTTGTTGGTAGTCAACAGTCTGACCAAGTACACTACGTACACTAGTAAATTGTATTTGGCATGTTCTCCTAGTTCGCTAGATGGAACTATATTTATTTTGGCAGTATATGGAGCTTAAAGATTTCGATCACGAATCATAAAATAGATCGCGTGGGTCGTAGTACAAAACAAATTGGACTTTGTGAATAATTTATGCACGTTTTAACACCAAACCATATCTATTACTGTCAATAGTTTTGAAACGTTAAATTATGAAGCAGTGTCTTTAAATAGCTACTAAAATGAGTACACCATTTCGTATTTAGAAAACTAGAATAGAAAAGTAACGGCTATTTAAACAACTCCGAAATATAAAATTTGAATACAGGATTTAAAGTGATAGATAAGTTGTTAGCACGCGTTTGTAGGAAGGTTTTAGTAATAATTATTTGTGTAGCGTTCCACACAAGCAAAATAAACAAAGGATCAAACATAGAATCGTACAACTAATTACATATGATAATAAATTGTAGTCAGCGGCTTGGCTCTGGCCCTGGCATTGCTGACGTCCATGGGCGATGGTAACCACCATCACTATCAGGTGGGTCTTATGCTTGTCAGCCTACAAGGGTAATAAAAAAAACATATGATAATAAGCGTCATAAATAATTTAAACTAGTACGATCAGTTGAATATAAAATGAAAAGCGGCAAACGCGAAACTTGCGTTACTCAACATCAACAAGCTGTCGGATGCGTTTGAACGGGAAATCCAATAATTTATGAGCCCCAATAACCGCATCTGTTTATGCTCATTAAAACGTCTAAGTGAAGCTACAATATCCAATATTAACATGTCGAAACATTCCAAGAAACATTATTTTCTATTCTATAAAATCTAATCCCATAATCTTCGAATTATCATTAGACTACTCGAAATAATAATACGCAATTGTGAAAATTCAATGCACTTTGTTTTATGCGGTCGCTTTGGCATTTTTTAAAACAACAATAATATGATCGGATGTGAATGTCAAGTCTAAATGATAAAACGTACACATTACGTTTTTGTCTTGTGGCGATGTTGTCCATTGGTGATTGATTACTTATAACACTCAGTTTACCTAATGATGGCTATTGCGTACAAATAAACCAGATAAATTGGTGAAGATACGCGAATTGAAGCGTCAAAGTATCTAAAGTTATAATGGCGATTCCAATTGTCTAGCTTTTTGATAGAATCAGCATTTTAATGTGACAAGGGTGAACGCTCGCCAAGCCGCGTTGCAAAAATAAGTGCAAGTTAAGTTTGGCTTTCTAATTCTGGTCAACCTTTGCGAGGCGGTTCGTTCGTGATCTATAAATACACGAGCGTTTCACACACTGCATCTTGCATTCCGTGTCTTGCCACCTGGGACACTACTGTCAGTTGTCAACCGTTAACTAATGACTACGTCGACAGGTTTACTATCGATCCGGTTCAGTATGAGAAACGATTGATCGTGTGAATGATTCAGAAACACATTTCCAAATGGATACATAGTAAATGTTTTGTAATTTATTACTGTGAGTCAAATATCCTTGTTATTTTGATAACATTAGTACAAAGGCAAAAACAAGCCTCGAATCGAATCTTCCGTTGCATTTCAACCTTTCGAGTAGGCCGTTCTTGTATTTACATATAAACACAGACGGCGATGTGTTATGATATTTGTTTCAGTCTGTGTTTCTGTAGCGTGTGGGAGCAACAACGGTTCTGTCTCCTTGAACCCAGCGCCGATGGCGTCGTATTTATTATTTTTGCATGGTTCACACAGCATTCCGCGTCACTAAGAAGTTAGGTTTGTTTTGATTTCTGACACAATAAACATATCATCGAAATATTGCGATTCATATTAGGTTTTTACACTTAGATTATGAAAACAGTCATTACTGTTAATGATTATACTGATTGCGTGTATTTTATAAAATTTATTACAAATTTATCTTCTTCGAAATTTATCTCTTCAGCGTCAGGTATTGAGAGTATCTGCAACCGCGGTTTAAAACATTATTTTAATATTTTTTTTAATAATTTTTAGTTTCATTATATTAGCGTTGATAAGTATAATACATATGTATATATAACATTTTTATTAGTAAGTGAGTAGTTTGTTCAAATTATCAGTACATTTTACAATGGAATGCACATGTTATTTAATGGTCAATAAAATTTATTTTATTCTTCCTCAGAGAAGCAAGACCACATAGAACTTTAAATAGGTGCGCGGGGAGCAATTATAACCCTGGCGAATTCTAAAAGTACACTTGTAGTTTTTTTAACGACATTTCTAAACTTGTGAAAATGAGGAATTATCCAAGTGAATTCAATACTTGTTCAGATTCAAAGTATTCTGTTCTCTTATTCAGCATCTATTAAGGTTGTTTCTGTTTTGGGTTAACACAATTACAAATCAGATAAAATAATATTATCTACCAAAGTGATGCGACACGTGATTCCCATTAAAATTATGACAATACGAACCTTTGTTTCCGTCCAATGTTTGTAAAGCCACAATCCTTAAATACGACTGTAAAGTCAAAAGCATGGGGCAATTAAGCCATAAATGCCACACAATCAAATCGGTAATCGTAAACGCAGGTCAACTGAGGGTAAGCTCGATGGAGTCATTCGGCAACGGCGTGCATGGCCCATATAAACAGCGCGCCCACGCTTTAAGCCGGCACGTAAAATTTTCCCAGTTATAAACGTAGATGAACTCACACATAGCCTGCCTATACTGTCGCGATGAAAACATAATTCTAGATAATTCTAAATGTCCAATACAATTTAAGAATTGAACGATTCCCGGCGGTTGTGTTATTAACGGAACCCATCGACATTATAACGTGAATGCACCACCCACCTCAAGACGTTATGAGCTCGAAGTCTCAATAGCTTTATATAATAGTTGTCCCACCCTTTATTTACGGTAGCAATAGACAGAATGGCAGTAACTACCCGTCCGTGATTCAATACGTCCTAATAACAGTAATTACACATTTTTTATTATATACGCGTTATTATTCCTACATCGTGGAAGTCACAGGAATATCTGTAGGGTATTTGTACACTTGCAGCATTGTCGCAACGCTTTATTCGAGTACACCAAGCCCCTTATCCTATAAGGCAGAACCTCCAATTAAAATCGAGTCAGATTAATTAAATATTTTTATTACATTATTCGCGGTTGAGTTTTAAGATTGAAACCATACTAAGTAGTAAAAAATTACGTAATCAATGTTAAGCTGTAGCGATTAAGATATCGTTTTAATCAGAATTCGTAAAAGCAGTCACCCGGTTGGTTCACTCAACACTTATGACTAATTCTCGTTATCTTGGTAAGCTCGTTACAGATACAGCCGTAAATATTTGAAAAGTATTTGATTCGGTTAATAAATTCAAATAGTACTCTTACTAGCCGTAAATTGTCTTCCTGAAGTGTGATAGACCCATACGTATTATTATCACAGATTATCTATTTATGATGCATACGTTCCGGCACTTTCCGACCGGAAGAGCAGTCGATATTCTGACAAGTGTCTCTATGTCGATGATAACATTCAAATTGCTCGGGATGTACGCCCCCTTTTCGGGCAAGTTGCCGGTCTACCCAATAAAATTATAATAGTAACTTGATAGATGCAGGTATAACAAGCAAACGTCGGATCAGTCAATTTCGCATTCAACGGCTTTGCTAATGTGATATTATACGGTCGCTCCGAAGCCTTACGAATGAGGCAACAAGGACGCGTGATTCAAGATGGCGTCACCGACGTAAATTTAAACGAAACGCTGACACATTCCTTATATGCGATTACGTGGTAATAAATAACGGCCGTGCCCGTTCCGCGGATTCATAATTATGGGACTAATTGAGATAATTTGTCGGAAATGTCTCTTGTCTGTCCGACTAATATTTACGCTGGTGCAACCTGAAGCTACTACACCTACATCTTATTTTATTTCTTTTTAGATGGGTGGTCGAGCTCACGACCCACCTGTTGTTAAGTGGCTACCGGAGCCCATAGACATCTACAACGTAAGTGCCGCCACCCACTTTGAGACATGAGTTGTAAGGTCTCAATTTTAACAGGACAACGGCTGCCCTGCCCTTCAAACCGAAACGCATAACTGCTTCACGACAGAAATGGCAGGGCGGTGGTACCTACCCGTGCGGACTCACAATAACTTACAACATCTCTTTAATAATGCACTGCGCACGTCGCGTATTTATGGACTCCGATAACTGCTAATAGGAAGACAAGACTGCAAGCAAAACAAAACTGAAGAAGCAGTTGTTCACTTGATGTTAAGTTCAAGGTTACAGCTACATCCATCCATGCACGTTCATTTCAATTTGAATATCAATCAATCTGTGTGTGCGCTTCCTAAACGTGACCGTTAAGGATACGACAGTACGCCACGTGACTATAACGTGACCAAGTATAAACCATTTTAATTACAGACACTTTCAGAATTTAACAATAGAATTGGCTAGTGAAACACGCGGAAGCTATTGCAATTCTTCGAGAAGGAAACGGCCGACTCGTGCAGAGGTTATCGTACGCTTTATGATACCATATTTACGATGTTTCAACAGTTACGGGAACTGCATTCTGAATTCCCGAGTCTTCGATCAGAAACAGCGTGAGTGGGACATAAAAGCCGGTATCACAGATTCACAAAGATTCAGTATGTACAAGTTAGGGCAATGCTCCTGTATTCACGCTGAACAAAACGAGTTGGCCGTGAGCCAATAGAATATGCAAATTCATTTGCAGTTTCACAGCAATTCCAGACATGTCTTGGGTGGTTACGTGTGATGTCAACACTGTTTATTGCTGTCGTATTCGTATCTTGATAATCACGTAGCTTACTATAATTACGAAACCCTATAGATATGAAATTCTGCGCACTTCAGACACATATGTCATTACGGTCAGTCGTAAACGAAAATACGCCTATGTAGAAAGCAATTTCCAGTTTTAATCTAATTTGCAGATTACCCAGAAGACGAAGAAACAACTGAATGACAACAATCAATGACATTTATTTTTTAAATTATGTTAATTTTGGTATTGATTGAACTAAACCATTAGATATTAATTAGATCAGATCCGAAATAGAAGGAGGCAACTAAAACAGGGCGTGATTCAGTGTCTTAAAGGGCAAGATATCAATCTGGCTTACAACTAGGACGAGCGGCTACAGTGGGTCAGCGATGTGTACAATGCACGGGGGCGTAGCTTCTCGCACATAGGACGACCGATACAAGCTTGGCCGTCTACCAATTTTCAGCCCTCGTATACACACGATTGTAAAAATTATAATACGAACATTGTTTATTTCACTTTGATGTGAGGAAAATTCTACTTTTGGAAACATCCTTAAACATTTCAAAAAATTGTTTTGTTAAGAGTGGTCGTAATCACAGCATTCGAGATTATATGAGCGGTTTTTTAATCTCTACGTGATGTACTCTATGCTTCACTAATGCTCATGTTTGAGGAGCTGTTAAAGCTGCTTATTTTATACAGAGCTGCAAACACAAAAATGCACATGTTAATGTCTAGTCTAGTATACTTTACCGAAATATTATTAGTGGTACATTTGGTCAATTCTCGTATTTTGATGTATCCGATCATTAAGTGTACATCTGGCAATGTTCCAAATGATTAAATCCAATAACACAAACATTTACTATATAATTTCGAAGATAATGTACGAGATAGGGAATCAAAACGTTTTCATGAAAATAATAATTTGAAAAGCGGTTTAGTATATCTGCTAATCAGAAACGTTTGACTAACAATAAGGTGAAACACAACCGACACCGGTGTCGCTCTACCTACCCGCCTACTAAGTATTCATAGCTTTCTTGAAATTCTATAATCATCTGAACCTCCACGGCATTTCCTTGTTTTGTCAGACGTATCTTCAAACGGCGATTAAGAGGAAATCCACGGTATTGTAATAAAACGGACCTTGCCTTGTTCCTGCTATGATCTATTAAACGGCAGTGACTTTTCCGAAGGTAATAAGGTCAGCCTACCAATGCAAATATTCAATAGAAAATATCCAAGACGATCGTAGGTATTTACCTAACGTTTTAATAAATATTTAAATAGTAATATTGTTTTCCTTATTGTTTGTCGTCACGAGGTACGATTGTGCGCTATAATTAGATGAACAACAACAACGTTACTAGTACTAATTAGACTAAACGGAAAATAACACCAAAACCATATTAGATTTTAAAAACAAATTGCACTATATTGTTTTGTGATGTCGTCTTCGAATAGGACTAGCAAATATCTTTCCGTGGTTGTCATAATAAGCGACTGAGGGATTCACTTGAGTATGGACTGCAGCGTTCTCTGAGAATCTTATAGGGTATCGTCGACCGGCATTTATTGATGGTTATAGGCGCATTGTATACTCACTGTCCTGCCTGTATCTACCCCAAAGCAGTTATCCGCTCCAATTTAAATGTGGGGACCGTGCTTATACCATATAATTGATACTTAGACCGTTAAAGCAGAATCCAGTTGGGGATACGTGCTTAAATAATGATAATAACATACGTTTGCACAAGTAACGGACCTTCGGACCTTTTGGTCTTCAATAGTTGCCCCGGAGTCCACAGATACGGTAACATGAATGCCGCCGCCACCTATCTTGAGAATTGAGATCTATGTCTAAATTGTATAGTAGGTAATTACGCATTTTATAATGTAATTTTCGCGGGTATTATTTGAATTTTAATTAAAGTGACCACATCCAAAACAAAATGCATCAGCATCGTATTTACACTTTCGTGACATTTTGTTTTTCTGGGCTTGTACAAAACACCTGATCGTTGTTTATGACTCAAATGCCACCTATTGGCACTGTGTAAACGTAAACACCCCACTCTCATAGCGCGGTTTTTTTGAAAGTACTAAAATTAATTAAAATTTATAAAAAAATTGAAAAATGAGTATTATTACTATAACTATCACAAAAGCAAACTATTTTATTTTCGTTTTTGTGAATAATTAACCGGAAAAATCTAGTATAAACGTTAGGACAAAGAACGATTTTTTTTTGTAGAGTTAGTTGTGTTATGTACCGTCCACGTAGTAATTCAAGACTCCGTTTGCGTGGCTATACAATGACAGCGACTTAATAATAAAGGAACTATTTGCGGTTAATCGCGAGGATGGCATTACAAACGGCCCTTAGGAGTTTAAGCAGGTGTCTCCCCTCGCAGACATCTAAATGCAACGTATTGAATAGAATAACTGTAAATATATTGAATAAAATAACTGTTATCTCACTCTTAATATTAGGAAGGGCGGCGTTTAACTGCAGGCCCATATTACATCCGTGCAAATTTCGTCAAGATCTCTGAGTACAGTACTCTTAGTAAACTTGTCCAAAAAATTGATAATATTCTTCAAAAATCATAGTAACATTACAATGAACGAATTAATTAAAGGCCTCAAATAAAACAATTCAAGCTCACGCCCAAGGATACTTACTAGCTAATACACGCCATGTGTAGTACGACGTATCTGCATTGTTAACGCAATGATGTCATCTACGAACGCCGTGTCAGCCTATCAGTCATTTTATCATCTATTGAACGGAATAAATACGCAACATTTTGGGTGCTTATTATTTACCTATCTAATTTTGATCATTGCGTTAAAGCTGACCTGCCAATATAACATGTACAACAACGCTGCCAAATGTTACTCATAAAAAAAACCCGCTCACTGATAAACGAACAAACTAAATGGCATCAACGATTTTGATGCAATCTAATTGCTAACTGCCCATTCGCTATTATGCTCAGCATTACGTATAGTACCGTTCATTAGAGTCAACACAAATATTATTAGTTGACGTTCAGTTTAGTGGCCCCGCGTTGAAGTGCGCACGATACCTTTATATTGTAACAAACGCCCATCATTTCCAGTCTAGTTGCGTCTGATGGATTGTGACACGACATTGTGACGGAGCGGATTACATTCAAGACGATCGATTGAAGTCTTGACCGGCCGCTAACCTATTTTTGTGGTCACCCCGGTTTGTTAGGTACGCGCATGCGTGTAGTAGTTAATATGTAACGACTTCATAACTAAGCGTTGAGGTGAAAAACGATTTATTTTTTATTGTTTTTTCTAATTGAATGTCGCCATCAATTGTCGTCACATTTTAGACTTTATTAATCGGTCACGGGGTATCTTACGTAAGCTCAAGTTTACCTACAAAATACGCGGCCGCGAAACCAATAATTATGTGTGTAAACATTTTTTCTTTTATTTTAATTTCTTCAGGACCTTTATATAGTTTAATGTCAGTTTCTTTGGCACGCTGTATAACCTAACCCTAACCGAACCTCTTTAATTGTTGACGATTTATGGGTTTTTATAAATGACATCTCTGCATAAATAAAGAAGGGTATTTATTTTCTTTGATACGTAATGTAATTTGTCGTGAAGTCACAAAATGAAGCGAACGTGGCTCGTGGACAAAACTACGATCCTTTTTTATTGCATTGCGCCGATCACATACGTAAATTACGATTGTGATTATTTTCATTGATTTTACTATAAACGCCGCTTTGCTTTTTCAATTTAATTTTATCAAATTTTATTCTGAAACCGCCGAGGTCCTGAATCTCCGTTACATACATGATTGTACACATAATTGGTTGTCGGGTTGCACTCGGTCATTAATAGATATTTACTGATTCAAGATAATTTCTGCCGCGCATTCAATCAAAACCGGTATTAAATAAATATTTATTGGCAAACAGCGACCACCACTACGGTTCGGTCGGAACTCGTTAATCTCGCGTCCACCTACATCACGAGTCAATTCTGAATGATAAGCGACAATAATGTTTTAAGCGGACATTTTTTTTGCAAATAATATAAACTTTCGACGAAACTACCTACCTACTGAGCAGTATAGGTCTCCTTCGTAAATCCTACACGACTGGTTTGAAATCACATCCGGGGGGACTCAAACTGTACTAAATTTTACTACTTATTAGCTCAAGATACTGATGTACTCTTTTCGCGATGTGAAATTAAGGTTCTCAGTTTTGCGAGCACAATTATTTAGTTGTAACATATTAATCTGTTGCGTTGAACGACGATGCTAAAATATCTACTATCTAAGCAAATTGAAACTTTATCGTGACCAATTTCGATGAAAGCTTTAGAGAGACGATTTAAATTGTAAAGACCATTTATCGATGTTAGTGATTGAATAAAGACCTAAAGGGGCGTTCAAGTCAACCGGGTCAATCGATGCGGGGACGCGGCGCAATCGGTCCGGCGCCGACTAATTGCCTCTTCAATACACGATATACTAATGGAGCTTCGTTCAACTTCACTACCTGCACTACGTACATTTAATGGATTAATTAAGTCAGTAATTTATAACATTTATAGTTGATGATGATGGCAAGAGCCAATATTTACACCACTGTGGTGGCTAGGTCGCACATCCGTAGAACCTTAACCAATAATATTTGCTTTCAAGTGATTAGTTTTCTCGTAGACAAATAAAAATTTGAATGAGGGGTTTTTTTTATTACTTACTTGGGTAGACGAGCTCACAGCCCACTTTGTGTTAAGTGGTAACCGGAGCCCATAGACATCTACAACGTAAGTGCGCCACCCACCTTGAGATATAAGGTTTAAGTTCTCAAGTATAGTTACAACGGCTGCCCCACCCTTCAAACCGAAACGCAGTACTTACTGCTTTTCGGCAGAAATAGGCAGGATGGTGGTGGTGGTGGTATTTCAAATTGTTAACTTGGGAATTTCTTGTCATTTGGATAACAGTGATAACAAACAAAAAAAATTCCCTGTAAATTTATTGACAGCAAATTGATTAGCTCGGATCTTGAAAAAGCTTAGTCAACTTTTATAGCCGTTTCTGTTATAGACGCGTCTGTTGTTACGTTCAAAAGCAAGGAGGGAGTTGTTTACAGGTGAAAAATTACTCCAACCTGCTTTACAAACATCGGATAATCCAAACACACTTCAATCTGGCAGACGAATATTTTCAACGATGGAGTTAGCAAGTAAGCCTTGACGCTCAGCCAATTATGTCCCTCCCTGCACCGTGCAAGGGGGATGGTACTAATCGATAACCTCTCACCCCCTACCCTGTTAGTTCAGCGGGAGGCTTCATGTATAATATTTTCGACACGGAAAATATTTTATGTGAAAAAATACTTGTATGCTTTGAAATTGTTGATTATTTGAAAATTTTGGTAAAAAATGGTAACTATTGAGTTAGAATTATTATTCCTTGTACTTATTATGCGAGTTGATCGTACAACATGTGTTCACGGATGATTTCACTCACGGTGAAGTTTTAGTGACATGCTTGTGACAAAATTGTTATCCATACATACTCTGGGTATTAATCACTGGTAGTTGAACTTGTGATATTAGTACGGATTCATGCTGTCATATAATTTTCAGGTAAAATCCGTTGATAAGCTATAATAATTCGCGATTTTCGTTCGAGTTGAGGATTTGAAAGAAAAAAGCATTGTTCCACAAATAGAATTCGATCTCGCGATGAAACAACACAAGACCAAGACTATCTCCTATCTCCCTCTGACGTGTGAACGACATCTTATCGAGAGTTCCGTGACATTACACGCGAAAGCTGCTACAGAATTATCTTATTTTTCACGTCAGCTGTCCCACACGTTCCACACGATTAACTGACGAAAAAAATGCGTATATTGTAATAAATTTTTTCAAAATTCTTTTTTCAATTGCTCTTATCGGTGAACGAGGTTATGACCTACTTGGTGTTAAATGTTTACCGTATCCCATAAACATCACACCACTCGCCGTTATCATGATCTGCGGTAATTTATACAAGAACGTTGACGATGTCTGTGGGCCCTCCATGCCACTACTTATCAGTTACCTACATTCGATAAGCCATGCTAGTAGGTAGGTATTGAGTGTACGCGTTATCTTCAAGAAATCTCAATAATGTATAAATTCACAAGTCGTGAATGTACGATCAAGACCAAGGTCGCACGCACGCACGGCTGTTCGGCCGATTTAGAATTAAAAAATTGCTTTCCTTCTGTTAGTCTACTCTGGAACGAGTATCCTTTGTTGGCGTTTCAAGGGTGACATTGCAACTGTTCCTCTTCAAATGTGGTTTTAAAAGAGCCCTCAGTAGCGACAGATAATAGAATGGCCGTACCGTTGGCATTGCGCTTATCCTTGAGCAACTGTTAACACTTACCATCAGAAGGGAAATAGGCTCCTCTGGCTACCATGGCAATGAATAAAACGTTTACATAAGTAGCACGTTTCGACTCGCGGACGCACATTTGAATCGAGGTTATTTTAAAGGGTCTTTGATCTTCGGGTCATTGATACGAGACGGATGCATCTCGTATTATTTTAATGGCGCCTACCCCGTTCAATGTAACATTTTAGAAAATACATTTGATGGCGAAAATACACGTTTTATGAAATAACCAATAATTTCATTGTACACGGGCGGACAAGAGGCATTCATGACATTTACAATTATATGCAAGACTCATCGTTTTCAAAATATCTGATCATTGCCCACGATCGAGTCGGTCGCGGACCGCTCCAGTGGCCGTCGGGAGTCAGTCAGGTGTGAAACGTTTTTATTGCGGAAGACTGGACGCGTGAAAAAAATAAAACTCGTCGTGTTCGCACAAAACGCAAATTGTTCTCTTGACATTGATCTTCACTCTTGTATAAAATACATTCACTATCAAAACATTATGTATACAGAGGGACTTTTACTGGTGTCAAAGAATGGCAAATTTAGTTGTGACCCCCAATGACCGACAAAATTTTGCGGAACGCACATATTTTTTGTAGAAATATGAAATAGGTAGAATTGCGTCACGCCCGGTGAAGCTAGCATAAGCTCTCGAGATTACTAGCAATAGGTAGAGTAGTGGTACACATCTCTGTGGGCGAGCTAGCATCTAGCCTCTGTGCTGCCAAGCTCTATTACAATCAAGCTTCAGCTTTTTTATCCTATCTATGCTGATAGCTTTGAGAGGCTATTTCGGATTCGCCCTAACATGTAGGTGAGCTCGCAGGGTTCAAACCTGACGACGTTGCTAACACGAACCCTAGCAAGAGCCGTGCTTCGCAGAATCTACCACCGGATCGGAAACGCGACCCACTGAGAAGATCCGGCGAGAAACTCGGCGGACTAACTTCAGCCCTGATCGCCATTCATTTGAAATCACCGCTCTCACATCAAGTAAGAAATCTAATCATTAATTCGTGTTCTTTTCAGTCGCATGCACTCTTGGCAGTAGTCGTGGTCATCATTTCGGGTGGTGGTGCGCTTCACCAGACGTCGCCATTCCTCGCGTACCGCGGCCCTTCTTGTGTAGTCGTCCATTTATAATTAGAAATAAATATGCACGAACATAAACGTAATGAGAAATAAAATTACGTCTGGTATAATATTTCGAGAACACTTCTGCAATTGTTTTTAAAAACGCACAGAGCACGCGTCCAATATTTAAGATATTTGCCAAGAACGAGTTCGACTTGTAAACAATCACTGTGCTTTATATACGTACATATATACAGATGTTTATGTAGATGTAGACAAATACAATTAATAGAACAATATACAGGGAAGCAAATTACGAACACTCAAAAATTCCCAAAGAAAATTACTTCTAATTTTTTTATGTTAATCAATACATATTTCTTTAAGCATTTTGCAGTTCACATAGGCCTACACGATAACTGCTCGACTCTTAAGCAAGTCGTGTGTAATGTATGCGTGTATAATTATTACGATTCGGTCAGAACGTTAATTAGCAATGGAAACTTGCCCAAAACAAACGTTTATTGTGCTATATATGAATGCCATTCGTTTTTAAAATGTTAACGTTCATGCTTTTTGGCTTGCGTTCTTAACTTTGAAGCTGCACGAAAATCTTAGTAAATAATTCCATTACCTATGTTAGGCAGTGTTATGATGGTATCGAATTATAATATATGAGTTTAGGATACCTAGCCGATAAATCTTCTTTGTAATGAACCTTCATAGAATAATTATCGTGAGAAGTCAAAAAGACGTTACTTCATTGGGAGACTGTTTTTAAAAAGTACGCAATAATATGGACATAATTGTGCATAAAGTTTCCAATCAACACATTACCTGGTTATTATTCGATTGCTGTAATTTAAATTTCAGAACCAACAAAGCATCCTTCTAATGATTTCGATAATTATACAGGATTCCCGTATTTCGTCAGAGAAAAGATCTTTTTGGTACGTCACATTATATCGAGCACTTTTAGCTAACTTGAATAACCCCGTATGCGACGAAGGGTTCGGCGAGTAAACTAACACACACAGCACACTGAATTTCTCGCCGGATCTTCTCAGTGAGTCGCGTTTCCGATCCGGTGGTAGATTCTGCGAAGCACCGCTCTTGGTAGGGCCAGCGTTAGCAACGTCACCAGGTTAGAGGTCCGTGATCTCACTTACTCGCTCAGTGAATCTAGAATGACCCCTTGAGGTCACTAGAATTGGTAGGAAAAAAACGGACAATGATCTCTTCCAGACAGCTAATCACTGACTTTACATTATGTACACACATTATTTGAATGTGTGTAGGTAGGTGGGTAGTTAGTTTGCTGCCCTACTATAACTTGATATTTTTGCTTTTAACAAACTAATAACGAACAATAGACCGGTTAAATATAATAGTATTGAAAATGATATCATAATGACAAATAATTTAAAGGAAAACGCGCAGTTGTTTATCGGTGTGGCTTTCCGCTCGTGTCGCTGGCGAATTCATTTGTAACGGTCGTCGCCCATTATGACTGCGACCGGATATGTTAGTATTGTTTGTTATATAAATGGCCAGAGCTTCCTTGGACACGAAGTCGTAACCGGAGAATACAGAACAACATATCGCCGTCCGTCATATTATCATATATGTTAAAGGCTCAATAGGGCTTTTAACTTCATAAAACAATTACGCACGGTATACTTGTACATAACATAACTTAATTAAAACTTGCGTTTGAACCCTTTTAGTATACTATAGTAACTATACTGAGATCTTAGAACTTATATCTCAAGGTGGGTGGCGCATTTACGTTGTAGATGTCCATGGGCTCCAGTAACCACTTAACACCAGGTGTACTGTGAGCTCGTCCACCCATCTAAGCGATAAAAGAAATAAAAATTAAAAATAGTGCTGAGCTTATTTCAACAAATTTTGGAATAATTGCTGATTTTTGAAAAAGGTACCTTTTAAAAAAAACAATACATAATTCATATTAAAATAATTTTAAATGGTTATTTATAAAAATATTATTTAAAACGTTATACATAAATTATTATGTGCGTTAAGACACGTCCGCATAGGTCGATACCTAATACCTATAATCAAACTGCGCAATACCTAGTCGGTATTCCGATGCTCCGCACTTTATACGCATTAATAGAGAATCATCTATCGACGATTCGCGCTTAAGGGTTAAAGTTTAATTTTCACAAAATTGTCGTCTAGTTCAGTAAATAGTTTTATTTTATTGAATAAGGAATGGCAATAGTGGCGATAAGGAGGTTGTGTCGCATATCTCCTAATGAATAATTGTACAGATTATTTTGACGGTCAATTTTGGGCTTCAATGTCTCATCTATTTCGAGGTAACGATTGAATATCGATGTAACAATTCCTGGGTATAACGAGTATTTAAAAGCTTTTAACGACTCATTAAAATAAACAGTTTTCTTATTATCTATATGTCACAACTTATGTTAATTTATATAGTTTTACTTTGGTTTTAGTATAAAAGCTCATATGATGGCGCGTCTGCTAAGTGCTGGCAAATTAAAAAAACGGTTAGGTATTTAATTTTAGACTCGTTTTGAAGCAATATGTTGGAAGTGAAAGGGACTTAAATGGTACACTTAGGTGAAGGATCACACGGCTCTATTGTGAAGTGGTTACCGAAGCAGACATTAAAATGTGTTTGTCGTCGTCGCTAGCCACCGAGAGAAGAAATCGAAGTCTAATTTAAATAATAAATGTATAAGAATTAAAAAAATAATCAGATTACTCAACACGATAACTTAGTTTAGTTTTATAAAATTCAAGATATGAAAATTAAATTCGCCAAATTTTCAAACCTATCTTTCAATTCTTGATAATAATGAAACAAACTATCAACTTGTACAATCTTTTCAAATTATCATTCGTGCTGTTTAGTTACCATTAAGTTCTTCGAGACATTTTTTTTGTTTAACGCATACAAAAAGTTATCCTTACAGCTGTGATACCGAATTATAAGTAGGTACCTACTGTTCTTAAAAAACACAATATGTATGTATCTATCTTCATGAATGTCTTTTGTTATTAAAGAATATTTTAATTAAAGTATTGAGCAATAGCATCGTGTCTCTAAATAAATTCCACAATTGTACATAGGTATCTAATGTTGATAGAGCTTGTTTTAAGAGCGCACGAACTGCATAAAATCCTAATTTCGTATCGCAGTCACGTGCGTTCCGATTCCGTTAGCTGTCACTCCAATACTCATAAAAACTCGGGTCGGGTTATAATAACCTTTATTCATTATAAGTCTGTAATGTCCGGCAGCAGATTAACAAGTCCCCCCCCGTTTTTTTTAAACACAGTTCCAATCTTCTTCTTGGTCTTTCGCGACCTCCCTTTTGACTTTGTGAGTGCGTCCAGACTTTCAGATATGCCTGTCCTTCCCTTCAGCACGGCACAAGCATTCCGAGCAACATCGAATATCTTTCGCATTTTTGTATTGGGAATGCGATCTCTGAGATTCACGCTGTGAATAATGGGTTGTAGTTTTTGACATAGCTTCAAGGTTCTTAAAGTCAGGTCAAAGATAAATTGTGCACGACAGGTGAGAATGCTTTGGGGCGAATTCCTTTCGGTGTCCATTGGCTACCACACTTTTGACTCCTCCAAACACATTACGTTGTAATTCGATGTAATGTAGGTAATTCAAGAAAGCACCTCAACAGTGCATACTGACCGTTACAAATATAATAGGTAGACAGGCGAAATGAGATATTTTCCAAACTGCACAACATTTTCGCGCTATCAATTCTCCGCTTCATCATTAAGGAAGTAGAATTTCCGGTGCTCTGTAAACGTATCGTTGACTGACGCATAAAATTATGAGAAAAAATTACTGCAAGTCTGAGTTTTTATAACGCATGTAATAATTTATTAAACCAAACAAACACTATAATAGATGTAAAGGTAGCACAAGTAAAGAGAAATAGTAATGTTTCTACGAGCAAAGTGCTTTACGCATCATTTTATGCTCAATTTCTCAGTTTGTCTACTTTTTTACGTACTTGTGTTAGTATTGATCTACGACATTCTTCCTGGGCACGTTGTATCAACATCCGTGCCACAAACCCGTTTCAAATTGCCAAGTATTGTGTTTCAGTGTGAATTGAATGCTATTGTTACAATTAGTCGTGTGACGGGTGTCCGTTTTCAGTTCACAAAATGGAGGGGAAACTGTTATCGTATAATTTGGAATTTCGTTTTTTTGAAAATCTATTATTTAATCTATATTTGTTAATTCAGTCAATTTTCCTCCAACGAACTGCTACATTATTTCCTCGTCTGTTATTTTGTTGCCAATTAACGCCATTTAATAAGGCTTTTTATCAGATTCATCAACACATTTATATATGTTTACGTTAAATTAACATTTGCTTATTACTCAGTACATGGTCATGGTAAGTTACAAATAGTAAAATATATGTACATACATGACCAACTATGACACTCTTTCACACCTAATGGCGACCAATAACCAAACAATCAACGAATGTACAATGCACTAAAGTAATAAAAAAAAATACAATAATATCCTTTTCCTTCGTACAGTCGTTGCTAGCAAAATTGGTCCCAATTGTCGGTTCATGATTATCTTAATGAGCTGGAATAGGGAAACGCTACTTCCTAATACAGTACTTTTGAAACATTTCTGCACTGTTCAGCTTAATTGAATCAAGTAGTAGATAACTGACTTTGCAAACGAAAAAGAAACTAAGAACGCTTTATCGTATTTTTTAATCAAACATATAAATGTTTAAAATGTGACGAGAATATTTTACAGTAGTATTATTACCAGAAACAAATAAAGTCTTATCTGGCTAAGCCGCAAGTAAATAGCGGAGGCTGAATAAGTTTCCTATTCACGACACGGACACGCATATTATAATTTTATATTATACTGTTCCCCGCATATTTCAACGTGGTAATGATTGTTCAGACGTTGTCTCGTGACAGTGTAGGTAAACATTTTCAATCCTTATCAATTATTTTCGTACCGTACGTGTATTATTAAGTATTTTACAAGTCAAATACATTTAGTGTTTAAGTTTTGTGAATTGTTTAATTGTAATGATATATAGCATTTCCATGAAAACTGTGTTTTGTAAAACACGGGAAGGGAATTAAATGAAGAAAGCTCCGACTACGGGCAATCTAAGCCGCCAGCATTGTGACCATACTTGACATCAATGCTCCTCCATCAAACATTGTCACCTTAACGTAGTAAACAAACAATATGTGTGGATACATTAAGATCAGATTTTTTTGATTGCTTAGATGGGTGGACAAGCTCACAGCCCACCTGGTGTTAAGTGGTTACTGGAGCCCATATACATCTACAACGTAAATGCGCCATCCACCATGAGATATAAGTTCTAAGGTCTCAGTAGGTACAATTACAACGGCTGCCCCACCCTTCAAACCGAAACGCATTACTGTTTCACGGTAGAAATAGGCAGGGTGGTGGTACTAACCCGCGCGGACTCAAAAGGTCCTACCACCAGTAAATGTTGTGCTCAATATTAAAATTTTTTGTATTTTTCACTCGCTGAGATATTACCATTCCAAATATATATGAATATAATCGTCGTCACTGCTGGTGTTATCGCGTCAAACCCAACTATCGAATGCCGATACTATATTTTTAATTGTTTAAAAACAAGTTGTCTTGTTTTTAAATAATGATTTCGTTGTCTTCGTTGAAGGTCTCGAACACAAGTCAGAAGAGATCTGAACCGTTATTTCAGACTAACGTTCGCCAACATTTACATTCGTTCTCATTTCCAGTTGAATTAAAACTTGTTTACATTATTAAATCATCGTGATAAATTTCCAAACGTTTACATTTCAACGGCCCGATTAACGTGTGTGTTGACATCGACTTATTGATAAGTCAAAGAGTTTTCGTAACATCATTTTTATCCTACAACGGGTTTGAGTAATTGAATATACCTTCAAAGTTTCAATGGCTTCGAAATAAAAATAATTTTAATCGCGCCTTTTTTTTCAATATTAAATTGTGTAATTAATTTAGTAATGAATGGTAAATAATACTGGCATTTCCAACGTTTCCAATAGTTTCTGTGGTCGCGAATAATATCCTCTTTGTTTCTTAAATTCGTGTCAGTTCGTTTTGTTTGATCCCGAAAGTGAAAGGGCAAGAGAAATTTAGATATTCATTAAACTACAATTATTTTTGAGCTTAGCTGTTCAACACCAAATCATTCTAAAATTGGTACAAGACTTAACAGTTAAAATAATTCCTTTACGATAAATACAAGTGAAGAATGTGATAAGGTCATTATTTATTATTTAAAAAAGGATGTGTGATGATCTCATCGTAATAATAATCAGTCAATCAATTAATTGAATGAATGAATGAATAAGCTTTTATTCAGATCCATATTAAAAATATATGATTAAATATAAAAAAACAAAAAACTTAAATTTAATGTAAACCTTAATCTAGTCTCTTAATTGAATTTTTTACTTTTTTTCTGTAGATCTGTTTCAATCGATCAATGAATTGATTACATTGACAAACTTAAAAATAAAATCGTGAAAGCAATTCCATTTTTGTGAATTAAATTAACTACACAGGGAATAATTTAAACCCCCCACCCTCATGCGAGAGTACAGAGACGAATAATAATTGATCGTTTGACAAATGGACTTGATATTTGCAGCTTTTTGTTTGAATACTTAATAAGTGTTGTCATGTTATTAAGAGCTACTAGCTCCTTTCCGTACTGAATCCATTCCATTGGAATTATACCTTAAAGCCAAATGTACTTTGCACAGACAGTGAGTGTGGCTGTCCAACGAGGCAACGTAGCCAGTATCTTGGGAACTGTGCCTCCTTCAAGCGCATTGGAAGATCTGTTCTACTGTGTGGGTTGATTTATGTTAAATTATTTTGATTTGACTTTTTGTTAATAATAAAATACCAGAGCTATAAAAAAAAGAAGTTTCTCGTTTAAGCCAAATTAATTTCAGTTTCATTCATGTTTACCCACGTTAGCGTAGAAAACGAGTGATAATGTTTTTATCGGGGTAAAACGCACACACACAGGACGTGCAATTAACAAAACCCCGGCTTGTATAAACGATTAAAGTGATCTAAATTATTTACAGTTTGAAGGGAGAATAATTGCCGAGCGTAAACAAACATGACTGAACATTCAAGCGGTATTTAATTTTACCGTCCTTGAAACGACATCAAAGATAGCTGCTGCTCAACAGTAAAACTACTATGGGTTAGCGCAGACTAGACTTGATTGAGATAATTTTTTTTGCTTTTCCGATTCAAATTTCCAACTCATGTTTTAAGATGATTAATGAGGAGATTGAACTTCTGTAGAGAAATACCCGAGTGATTAAATTAGACGCACTTTAGTAGAAATTAACTGACCTAGAGTGAAACGTTCAGCGAAAATAAAATTGACAACGACAAAAATCATTATACCTTATAATTTTTCCAATGATTTATCATCAGGTACACATTTTATCAGCCACATTACGTACGTGAATCTAGCGATAAAACAACGATTACATACTAGATACCCGTAAACCAAACAGGTTTTATTACATTCACAATCATTCAAGTGAACAGAAAAAAAAGAAACTGTGTTCGTATTATCTTAAATGGAAAATAACTAAGTGCATAGAAAAAGTTAGGGTTCACTCCAGAAATAATAGATTTTTTTTTTCTACCTTCGCTGATGGCCTTGAGAGACTATTTCAGCGTAACCTTAATGAGTATATGAGGTCGCGGGGCTCAAATCCGACGAAGTTGCTAACACTAACCCTAGCAGGAGTAATGCTTCGCAGAATCTACCGGCGGATCGGAAACGCGACCCACTGAGTAGATCTGGCGAGAGACTCAGTGGGCTGTATCTGTGGGTTAACTTACTCGCCGAGCCCTTCGTCGCAAGCGACGGGTTCGACGAAAACGATGACCAGTGCTTGTAGTACCTAAAAACACCGTTAGTGGATGGGGTGGATCCGAAATGACGTGTTTTGGGCGACGTGGACTGTTCACCATTCGGTCCGCAGGATCGGAAATGGAAATAATAGAAATAAAGCGAGCGAGATATAGGAGACAGGAATGTTTGAGTCGGGGTAGGGGGGTAGATATTAACTCATTACGTTACATTTAATTGAAACGGCTATATTGAAGTATTGAAACTCTAGTCTCATCAAACTTCATCAGTCATCAAACTTTAGTTTTAATTAGAATCAGTTATAAGTGTTTTTTTTTATTGATAAGTTTATTGAATTGTGCTGTGAATCCCTCTCGTAAACGTTTCGGCGTTTATTGCAATATTACAACATAACCTTATAAATTTTGTGAAACACCAATAAGTGTCATGTTGAAATTGATGGGCGTCATATACAGCACCGCAGCCGTTAGAAGTATTAGACTGTATTATGCCAGAACGAGATAATCTTTGGTGATATCACACCGATTACAGAAGAAAATTCTGTATTAGATGAGCTAATTCATTAGGATAACTTGAAAACTGTTTCAAGCAAATTCTAAATGTAGCTCTGCCTAAATCAGGGGCCACAGCCGTTATGAAGAATATGATCGAAATTACCTAGAATTTTTTCAGACGATATTGCTTCGAGGGATAAAAAAGGTCTGTCCTAACTATGCAATTAAAGTTTACATCATGACACACTACTGGTCGTAAATTTTGTAACATAGTTGACAAACTAGTTAAAAATTTGCTAAACAATAAACAAGTTATATCGTTTCGTTGCCCGCGAGGGTAGGTAGTAAACATTTTTAATGCAAGTTACAGCACTGACCGAACATTCACGACAACAATAAAACTTTACAACACACTGTATAAGCTACATCGAGGGTAGTTTCAAGCGACCGCTTTATTTCATCTGTGCTTACCGCGTGTTTCATTAACTAGGGTATTCTCATTTGAAGTGACAAACAAAATGTATAGAATATTACATTATGTAACGCCACTTTTCATAGGCTGAAACGTTTTAAAATACTTTTTTTTAGAGTGCGGTTGGCTGAAGAAATATTTTGCAGATTCTATAACAGTTTTGGAATTTTAAGTGTTCTATTTTTAATTATTTTGCATAGATCATATGGGTCATATGTGTACTCACCGTCCGCGTCTACTTCATTGATCATGTCTTGAAGTTCGGCTTCTGTGGGGTTCTGTCCTAGCGACCTCATCACGGTGCCCAGCTCTTTGGTCGTGATGGTGCCATCGCCGTCTTTGTCGAACAGTGAGAATGCCTCCTTAAACTCGGCGATCTGTTCTTCCGTCAGCTGATCCGCCTGCAATATTTATGAGCGTTTTAAAACACTTTATTTATTTTTAATCAAATTTGCGTATATATTTTATCATAAAACGAATAAAAAACAAACAATAGGTAGTAAAAATCTATCGCAAATTGAAGGCAGCCACTTCCTAACTGAAAAAAAAACAACTTTACAAAACATTCAATCACAAAACCTCAATTGAATCAAATAAAAAAAAAGAACTGCATGATTCAACGCCACAGATCATTAGGACAGTAAAAAAAAAACTGTCAAGCAGAAGCCTATACGTACAGCCATGACGACCATAGTAGACGAGGATTCGCAACAGAAGACCGGCAGGCAGACTGGCAAAGTGCCAACAAAACTCTGCCGATAAGATACCAGGCAGAGATTATGTATAATTACCTACTCAAACTGACACGTCACAATGCGGCACAGATAAATATAACATACTGCATTGGAACATTTATCATTATGGCTTGCGATAATGTTTATTGTTATTGATATAAACTTTTTAGACCGAATTTATAATTTAGCCTAAATCGTTTCGCGCTATAATTAGTAATACGATGGCACAAGCCACAATCGTGGATCCACAGATTCCGATAAAGTTTGATTGAAATAGATTCCTGAAATTGCAAAATAACCTCATTTGGCACAAAATGTTATCAAACACTTGGATCCGAAGTCCGGATTCCGAACCTGCATGGAAGTAAGCCTTACGAACAATATTATTTGAAAAAATAAATATGCGATTAGTCTCGGTACGATATATATGATGTTCCACGACCGCACATTTCAATCGTACCATTCAAATCACAACTTTTGTCGTATAAACTAACACTTGTACATTTTTTGCATGTACATAAAATATAATCATATTCTCAGGCAGAATAGTCTCGTTAATGTTTGTTCTGATAACAATATCATTTTGAAACGTATTCAACATAATATAGATCCGCTGATTCACGTTTAATTGATCTGAATAATTCACGGCTGTATTGTACAGCACTTAAAGTACTTCACGGCCAACTGCCATTCGACTAGGCGCCTGGCATTCTTGAGGTGTACTGAGAACAATATTACTTACCTAAGTAATTAGTGGAAGTAGAGAGTAATGTAGGCCTATACCTATAGATACAGTTATACTGTTATTTCAACAACGAAGCAGTAATGAGTTTGTTTGAAATCGATCAATACAATTGAGACCTCCGACTTTATCCCTCAAGATGGGTAGAGAATTTAAGCGGTTAGGTACCACCACTCTGCCTATTTCTGCCGTGAAGCAGTAATGCGTTTCGGTTTGAAGGGTGGGGCAGCCGTTGTAACTATACTTGAAACCTTAGAACTTATCTTGAGATATAAGTAATAACTCATTACTTAAGGTGGGTGGCGCATTTACGTTGTGGATGTCTATGGGCTCCAGTAACTATTTAACGCCAGGTGGGCTGTGAGCTCGTCCACCCATCTAAGCAATAATAAAAAAAAAATTTGGTTGTTGTGGGCCGAAAATTTGATGATTAGTCAAGTCATGGTCTGTGGGCGAAAAGCAAGTGCCAAGCAAAATTCAAATATAGACACATTGCTAAGAGCCAGTTTTTTCCAGGAAAACCAAGAAGCTCCATGTATGTCCAATCTCGAATTCACGGCCGCTTAAATGGGATACTACTGTACTAAGAGCAATATATTTTTAATTTAACTATGTTTTAGTTATCAATAACATGAATAACTAAACGAATAAATCTAAAAAATATAGTGATGCACAGTCACTAACTTGTTCACATTGACACAGTAAAAATAAAACTAATATTACTTGATATAACTATGTTGTATTCTACACAGTGGGCAATAGGTATGAAATACTTAAGTTATGATTCAACATAGGAACACAAATGTATGAGGCATAAATTAACATTTTTTGTACAATTCCGATACAACTACACTTTTAAATGTTGAATTATTATTTAGATTCAGCTTGTTAGAGACAATAATCATTTGAGCTGAATAATCACTCCCTTTTTAATAAATTAATTTTAATACATAAACATGCTTAATGGATTCTTTTTTATTAGATGTGAATAGTCTCTTTAAGCACTATCGGAGGGTACCAAAATGATGTTAGCCTAAGAATCGCTTAAGCTACATTTGACAGGGCCACAAGAATTTATTATCTTAATTTTAGTTCCAATTTTAGTTACTAGGTAAATATTACACTATCATGTCACTTGAAGATTTATTTAAATATGGATAATTTGGCCTTAGCTATTTTAGAAAAGAATATTGCACATATATTGCCCTTTTTACATGATTTGTATTATCAGATATTCTAATGTAGTGAGAAACATAGCTTACAGCCCACAATGTCCTACATATTAACTGGAGAGTTGTATGAGAATGCCTCCGCTAAACCTCGACACATTGAAAGACCTCTATTAATTATACCAATAGGTGCTAACAATGGTTCTCATAATGTATGATAGAATGTGCTAAACTCTTTCATATTTTCTTTTTCCCAACTCAATTAAATTGAGCTTCAGATTAATCTCAACTCCTTGGATTTTCAAACACATTAGAAAAAAATATAATTTCAGATATATACAAAAATATTTAACTTAAACATATGTTTACACTTTAGGTGTTATGGTATAATTAAGTTTATCCTCAGTTGAGAATGCATATTTAGCATTTATCAATGTTTACTACTAGTTTATTATTTATTATACTCAAGCTAACATTTCATGACTTCATTTTATTGAGTAGCACAGTTATTACTAGAACAATGGATGTAAAAAAATAGTTAAAGATTAGAATAAGATTAAAAAGCTGATTCTTTCTGTATGAATTTATATACATTCATAGCCATGATCTGCGAACTTAGAACAATAAATAAATCATAACAAAAACTTTGAATGGCTGCAGGGAAAATATCACCATTATACCCCACATCCCCCCCCCCCCAATCCCCATTATTTTACTGGCAAAAAACTTTCAATGAATTTTTTTAAACACGAGTATGAGTATTCTCCGCTGAAATAAAATAGAAAAAATAATGGCTAGGGATTTAGTCAGGAACAAACTGTAATACTGTAGGCAATAGGGACTACACCGATCCTTGTGATTTCAAGTATTCATATCGATGCTTGAAAGGCAAACGTGACTAAGCGATAATGCGTGAACTTTACAGTAGACTAATTTAAAGTTGAAATACCTGAAAACAAAATTTATTTTAATGAATCTAGCTAGTAGCTGTAGGATTGAAATGATTTTAATAGACCTAGAAATTTATTTTTCGTTGCGCACTGAATATGGTTATTGCTTATCATTTATGTACAAAGCAGTTATAGTCGCTTAGTCAAGTTTGCCTTTCAAGCGTCGATTTATTCTTAATTTCTGTAACTTCAAGCAAAAGAAATTTTGGTGAAGCCAGATTATTCAAGACACCAGAATTCAGCTTTTAAAATATAACAAGAGCATGTTAAACTTTTTCGAAATAAAAAAAAAAACGAATTACAGCTGTAGTTTTGGTTTGATAAACAAAAACTTATTTACATGATTGTTACTATAAGTGGCACCGTACGACGATGAAAGCGACAAGTTTAGTTACCATTATGGAATTTCACAGCAGATGACATGTTATGTACAACAACACGGTCTAACGAAAAGAGTTTTACGTAGGTACAATATCAGATAATGACGATGAGTCAACGAGCGTTTGACAGTTGCGCCCGGCGATCGATCTTCATAACAGCGGCCGCGGCCTTTCGACAATATGCCCAAACTACAAAGCCATTTGTTTTCTTTCCAACGACGTCCCTGCGCCATTTCAACCGACATTAACGGCCTACTGCAAATTAAAGAACGTAATTTCACCGGCACCACCTATTAGATTATGGCGACCGTTGTTTCTGCATAGGCTCGTTTTTAAATATCGCAAAATCTAAAGCTTTCAACACTGCTTTGAAGTTTATCTATTTCGAAAGCCTCGCTGTGAGGCTTCAGTTACGCCTTCTGATACTTCTCGAATCCGCAATGCGGTAAAAAAAACGGCCATCACAATAATATAATGGAGGCCGTCATCACTATAAACACCGATGCATAACTTCTCCGAAATACGACCCGGAAACTGTTCCTCGTGATCTTCTGAAGGCACTCCCGACACCTTTCAATAGAAATAGCACTCACCATTGTAGATTAACTTGGATTATCTGGAGCTACACTAAAAAATCACAGACTACGCCGCAAAAGCGACCGCACGGACCGACGGCTGAAACGATACTGCCGCCCTCACTCGCGCGAGTGGCCTCGCTGAGAAACTCGGGATCGCGGTTCGGATCGAGCTCGGCCGCGAATCGTTCCGAATCGACTACTCGATTCGTCGCACTGTCATATCCGTCTTTCGTTCACGAGAAGGTTAGTTTCGCAAGCTGCAGGGCGGAAACGGTCTACACAATGATTATCCTCGGAACGTCCAAGTCCATGTTTCGGGACGCACAACACAGGATTAAATTTGCTCTGCAAAGGATAGTCGGTTTTATAAGGGGCGGGTGCGGTGGCGTAGAGCGCGAACCGGCGCGCGCCGATTGGCCGCCGCGCACCTGCAATGCGTCACTGCGGCCGCGAGCCCCACGCCAGCGAGAGCGGCGCCCGCCCGTGCCCGCTCCCGAGCGCCGCTGCCCCAGATCCGCGCCGCAGTGCCGCCCGCAGGCGCCGCTAACGAGATAACACGGGCTTCCCGACGCCGCGCCCCCACACACGCATTCCTACTGAAAGTAAACGTTGCCCTATCTTGTCGCAATATCATCTTCCGTATGATTCGCACACAATCGGAATGCCGGAAATAATAAAAATTTAAAAAACAAAAAAACAATTACCATCATTTCCTACCAATTAATATAGACAATTGAATTATGATAGTACCTACCAAAGTAATCTCTTTTATTTAAAGATACGTAAAAGCAGACTAAAAATATGAACTTGTAGATTGTTTATGATCGCTTTATTGTTTACGTGTTTATTGACCCTGAAAAATCAAACAAAGGCTTCAGGTTCGATTTAGTATCTTAAATATTTTTAGCATCTGGGGCTCTAGGTATATTTGTTCTCGTCTCGTGTATATATTTCCAGTATACATAATACAAGAAAAACCTAGCTTGACACTGTTATTTGAGGATTTTTATTTACAATGTGTGCAATGAGATGTAATTAAAAACACACGTCGGAAATATTTATGAAGCATTCATTGTAAGAACCCCGTAAGATTAGTACTAGTTACAAAGAGATTCTTATTACATTGTAGAAGATATTATAGAAACGAAAATGAATGTAATGAAAGGCATGCAGATTATAACTTTAATTTATCATTTCCATAAAAAGATTTATTGTAGCTAAAGGGGCAATCACGAATTCTGTACTGTAAAACCTTATATTTAAATAATGTTCATTTCATCCTTTCAGATTAGATGGTTTTAAAGTTATAATATTATAATATTAAAAATTTTAACTCATTTTAAGAGAAAAAATTAATTGTCAATTTTATTAAACAATCGATTGTCGATTGTAAGTATCGATTTTATGCAAGTCAAGAAACACATCACCATTGTTTAGATGACAGTACTACCATCTGTGATTGAGTTATAGAACTAAATTGAAAAATGAAAGTTTTCCGCTAAATTGTCAAAACCTCCGTGCGCATTGTTTAATTAAAATTTACTTTTTACATTGTGAACATTAAAATACTTTGTTCGCACTTGAAGTCATCATCTAACTCGTATTTGTTTAATTATTAATTTTTTTTAGTAAATTGTTTTAAAGTTTCTTTGCGTGTATGTAAGGTTTTTGTCATTAAAATACAATATTTATGTAATTAATAAAGGATTGGTTTTTTTTTTTTTTTTTGTTGCTTAGATGGGTGGACGAGCTCACAGCCCACCTGGTGTTAAGTGGTTACTGGAGCCCATAGACATCCACAACGTAAATGCGCCACCCACCTTGAGATACAAGTTCTAAGGTCTCAAGTATAGTTACAACGGCTGCCCCACCCTTCAAACCGAAACGCATTACTGCTTCACGGCAGAAATAGGCAGGGTGGTGGTACCCACCCGCGCNAGCTCACAGCCCACCTGGTGTTAAGTGGTTACTGGAGCCCATAGACATCCACAACGTAAATGCGCCACCCACCTTGAGATACAAGTTCTAAGGTCTCAAGTATAGTTACAACGGCTGCCCCACCCTTCAAACCGAAACGCATTACTGCTTCACGGCAGAAATAGGCAGGGTGGTGGTACCCACCCGCGCGGACTCACAATGTGATTTTTGGTATTTCAATATTGGCAACGATAAATGCAGTAGTGACTACCACTCACGATCTGTGTGTTTAGTGCAAGTATTTTAACGTTTTCGATAGCGTAAAAGTTAAGTCAAATTTGTATGCAGTTGGAATAGCGCGCCTAGCGGCATACGTTCCAACTCCATCTAAAGTTGAGTTAACTTTTACGCTATCGAGAAAGTTAAAAAGCTCGCACTAAGCACACTGGTGGATTATCAGATGCTTTACTTTTATACCAACACAGAATGAAAAATAAATTTACCCAACATATTCGAAAATTTTCATAGTTTTTCTAGATAAGACTTTATAATAAAAACACATTTGTATATAGTAAATACACTACTACAATAATTATATTATTATTATCAATTATATAATCATACTACAGTAATACAATACAATATGTAGTTTAATTATTGTAGTACTACATACATAACAACTACATTTTTATTTGTATCTAATTAATAATGAATATAAAAATAATAATATGTTCGTTGTTTGTGCTCCATCCTTAGGTAGCGTCTTTTACTTGATGGCTTGTCAGGTTTGAGCCCCGCGAACTCACCTACTAGTTGGATGAATCTAGAATAACCCCTCGAGGCTACAAGAACAGGTAGGAAAAAAAATATCGATGGTCTTGAAATTTTGTACATCTATTTATTGCACTTCTAGGCTTAGTATACTCGTATGATACGGTTCAAACTATATAGTATTGTATATGCTAGAGAAGCGTATATCTTGTTTCTACTAGTATTTTTTATTGTTTAGATGTATGAACGAGCTCACGGCCCGGCTGGTGTTATTAGTAACAAAATGGAATTATTCTGGAATGTTCCTTTGCATTCCGTTGAAATTTTAATTTGATCGATCGCTGAGGTTTTATACCGCTCGTCCTGTTAGGGGTGTACGTGCTGGTGTCTTTCCGACTGTCATGACCGCTGACCAACTGTCATACTACAATGATATCTTTACTCGATTCATGGTCGACGTCAACAACTTTTACTAGCTAACATGAGCCTACGGGTTAGTTCCACCCTCCTGTCTATTTCCTCCACAAAACACTGTGTGTTCCGGTTGAGATTGTGGGATAGCCGTTATTCAATAAAACGGATACTTGATGACGGAGGCTTCACGTTTTCAGGTGGATGGCGGCAGGTATGCTGTGATGCCCATGAGGCCTGGCCGCTGCTAACACCGCGTGGCCCTTGCAATATTACGAGGAGCTGTCAAATAACTCGTCACGAATAACGGTGCACGACCTTTATGTTTTAAGTAGGTTCATGGGGGCCCTTCCATGCCCTGCGTCAGTCGCTCACGCAACCCGTGGTCGAGCACGTACTGTGCTCCGCGCTTTATTCAGGTATTGTCACGATTTCGCCTCGAACATCCTACCCCCCCCAATCCCACTCTCCAAATAAAATTAAAAAAATATATATGAAAGTTCGAAAAAGGAAAAGGGTTTTGTCGGCGATTCCCCATTCCACATTTAATGTGGATTTCAGCAATGTAAGGGGTCTACATAGCAACCTCGACGCCGTACACCACCATCTTGAGACGGCGCAGCCTGCCCTCCTTTTTCTGACGGAGACGCAGATATCTGCTCCNAAAAAAAAAAAAAAAAAAAAAATAATAATTTTAATTATGTTGTTTAAAAAAAAACGTTTTGCCATACGTTTAGATGGCGTGTTCTTGAGTGAGTAATCCCATTAATTTGTTAGTGTAATTAGCGAGAGTGGGGTGCGGTTTCGGCTGCCAGTGTCATTCGGGTTCTAATAATTGCTTTAGGCGCAAACTACACTTTTAATTTTATTATGTGTGACGAACGTCACAGGGTTGTGGTAGAAATAGATTATTCATTAAAGATCCTTTATTTTGTTTATATTAATATTATACGACTCTTGAATTGCTATCAGTTCGGGATAGTACGGTTATTCTATCAATACAGATAAGCCTTCAATCTTACGTGTCAGGACTGTCAGGTTTGGCAAAGGCAACCGTGCTGTTGTGTTTGTTGTGATGGACTCGATTGGTTACTTGGCATCTGTTGGACCCTAAGTTCACCTATCTTATACTCGTAAGGCACAGGTCACTGCTTTCGTCGAACCGATCATCGGAAACGGTGACCGGTGGTTCATCGTGCAACTTAATACCACATTGAGTTTCTCACCGAATCTTCTCAGTGAGTAGCGATTCCGATTTCATAATAGATTCAGCGAACCTCTACTCTTGCTAGTGTTATCAATTGTTATGAGGCTGAGCCTTATAACAATTGTGTATGTAATGTGTGTGTGTGTATAATATACGGTGAAGTCAGAATAACCCCTTCGAACCTACTGGCAGTAGGTAGGCCCAATAAAAGCTAATGTTAACGTAGAGCAACCGCACAAACGCCTTGTACTGTCTCCCCGCAGCAAAGCACAAGGGCTCCTAGGACTACAGTTACTGCTACTACTGCGCTGGCGCTATGACCCCAAAGTGGGTCTTGGCCTCCGACAATAAACGCCGCCATCCATCCCGCCGCTGCGTAACACCTTGCCAGTTCGGCACTTAGAGATCGCTTGAAGATCCTTACCTGCAGCATCAGACCAGCAGTACTTGGGCCTTCGTTAGGAATACACTTGTATCTGCTTTAATTCAACTATTTAAAAAAAAAACGCGATTGTGCAGTTGTCTGATACATTGGTCTGAACCAAAATACATGACCGAAGAGCGTGCTGAGTGTTCACGTAATCTTGAACAAAAACATTCACCAATCATTTATTATTTTTAATTAATCGTATTTTTTACATTATAAATTAAAATTGCATAATTCCACATTTGTCCTTTTGCTAGAAACATCGAAGAATTCTAAATAAAAAAGATGTTTTATGATTTTATTTTGAGTTGTTTTCAGTATTTCGGTTAAGCACAGATCCCTTCCCTATTTATTAGAGCAATTTTCAATAATGATTTTAAGCAGGGTGGTGACGGAACAAAGACATTTCGTAATATTGACGTTATGTTTGAAGAGGACACAAGTACTCAACACACTACGGACAATAGCGGTTCTTTGTGGAATCTTAGACTTGTAAACAGAAGCACGAGTAGATACCATTTAGGAAAGGAAGACAAAGAAAATATCGACGAATTAAAGGCAATGAACCTTTATTAAAATAACTACGTAATAAAACCAAAATAATTTGTTACACGGCATAATCTAGTTTACCCATAAAAAAAAAACTGGTTTGCTTCAAAACCTAATATTATAATAAAAAGGCGCTCTTCGGGAATTAGCAGGCGTGCATAGAGTAGCACAGGTTGAAGCTTAATTTACTTTAAGAAGGTTTTGAATGTCTTCAAGGTAGGTGAGCGTGTATCATGTGAGGCGTCATTTGATTGTAGAGACTGTTAGTATGAGGCAAAAATTTGGAAGCGTATTGTAAATCACGGCCGCGGTTCCAGGTGATGACTGATGAAATGTGTCGCAACGCAGGGCGATACGGTGATAAAACACTGATGAAGAGATCATGTCAAGACGATGATGAGGTTTTAGCACTACCTACGGAACATGAACTGACCATTCTTTTTTTTTTTATTGCTTAGATGGGTGGTCGAGCTCACAGCCCACCTGGTGTTGTGATTACTGGAGTCCATAGACATCTACGACGTAAATGCGCCACCCGCCTTGAGATATAAGTTCTAAGGTCTCAAGTATAGTTACCACCCTTCAAACCAAAACGCATTACTACTTCACGGCAGAAATAGGCAGGGTGGGCGATCAACCATTCGGCGATCATTAATGAATCAGAAGACATCGGACCGTATTTTTTCATTTTATAAAATTGGACACTACTCCTGTCCCTTTCCACTTGCTCTGAACACTCAATTTCGAAAATCTTGAGATTATTTAGCATGAAAGGGTTACAGTTAATCTGCGTCGCTGGATCAACTGGATAAAATAAACATTTTTGTTTTTTTTCATTCCTAAAGATTTCATTGCTAATAAATAAATAAAAAAACAAAGCCGGCTAGTTCCTTCCGTCGCGTCCTGGGGAACGTCGCGTCTTATTTCCGGACCGGTTGTGGAGACAGCGTTAAAGTTTGCCTTCGGCTAATATTATTTTTTTCGCTGACAAATTGAAGTGAAGCGTTCCGTGTTCAACGCTTTGATAGACTATTGCAAGTTACAGTATGATTTCAATATTTTTATTTCACAGTTGTGTCCGTTTACATAACTATTAAAAAATTAAGCTGTAGTACCCTCCGAGTGACTCTGTTAGAGAATCATTTGCTTATTCCTCATTTCAAGCAAAAAACGCCACGTTAACGATTATTGCTTAAGTACCAGTAGTGTAAGCCACCTTAAATATAGGCGCTGCACATGGATTGGTAGTGCTCTCCAATAAACACCAATAAGTCGTGAGGCCCTTCGGGCGGCCCGTCGGGCGGCCCGTCGGGAATCTACAGAACTTCGAAGGCATCATAGATCTTAAGGTCGAAATACTACGCCACGTCTGTCCTTCTGGCCCTCCCGCGAAAAACCTCTAAAAAGTTGGAAGTTCTCGACCGGTCGAACCACTATTTCACTCACTTGGGGGGATTTATATAACTTAAGTCCAACTTTCAGGATGGTACCCTAAAAAAATAGCGCGTATATGTCCTTATTACTGACAAGAATACACCGTTTACCATTTTCCGCGTGATAAATAATGAAATAAATTTCCAGTAACGATTCGGACACCGTGAAATGGCCCGCCATTGTCACCCTGCAAATAACACAATACGGATGCGTCAACAATAAATTGCGTTAACGTTTATTCTCTGAGTAAAGCCTGGATCAACTTCCACCCTTGACTCTGCGTAGTACCCTCTATGTGACCCTCTATAAACTACGCCGGTAATACCTGAGGTATGTTTGCGTATTACAAATTATTCAGGTCCGTTTTTTCCAATACAGGTATATATAAGCTTTCAGCTTTTAGAACATCCACTACGGTATATCTTGCATCCTATAGTTGTATATATACCTAGTCAGGTCATAAATTCTGTCACAGGCTTAATGTAAAATAATTGAAACAAGTTTATTCATTATGTAACCATTCATATACCAAAATGAACTTAACAAAACATAGATTCTTATGACACTAAAGTTTATTCAAAATGACCTCCGTGATTTTGAATACAGGCCTTCAATCTGCGCGGCCAGTCGTCTATCGCAGCACGAACGAGGTCCATGTCAATATCGGCGGCTGCCTTAATCAAGGATGTCTTGAGTGACTCCAAATTGGGATGAGGCTTTGAGCACGCCTTTTCCTCCAAGTGTTGCCATATCTTGTAATCTAACGGATTCAAATCTGGACTGGAGGAGGGCCAGTCTTCGTGCCGGATGAAGTCGATTTCACGCGCCGCCAGCCAGTCTTGTGTGCTCTTCGCTCTATGAGCTGGCGCCGAATCTTGTTGGAATACCCAGTGCCTGTTATTGAACATGGTATGAGAAACAGGTTCCACAAGGTTCGTCAGGACTGTATTTTGATACACAACTGCATTCGTTTTTACACCTTTCTCACAAAAATGTACCTCTGTTAAGCCCCAATAAGAAACTCCCAACCATACCATGAGCGAGGATGGAAAATGACCTCGTTGGACACGCGGAATACGGTTGCTCGCTTCTTCACTACTGTGTGCGTACACCTTATCATTTTGTTTGTTGTAGCTCTCTTCTACGGTAAAAATTTTTTCATCCGAAAAAAGAATTTCCCGATATTTTTTTCCCGCGTACCGCTTCAACAAAGCGCGGCATCTCTTCAGTCTCAGGTCCATTAGACGAGCATTCAAACGATGTCCTGTTTTTCTTCGATATGCCCGAAGCCCTAAGTCTTCATTTAACACCCTTTTCACCGTGGTTCTGCTTAACCCCATCTGAAGGGCCAACAGTTTCTGCTTACGTTTGGGATTTCTTTGAATTCGCGTCTTCACAGCTTTTATCACTGCTGGAGTCCTAACAGACCGAGGGCGACCACTTCTTGACCTGTCATCTACACTAGAGTCTTCATTGTATCGTTTGATGGTACGATAAACGAATCTTTTGGTTATATTCAAATTTTTCAGTATGTTAAAAATTTGAATTGGCGCGTAACCGCAACGATGCTATGCAATAACTGCAACACGGTCTTCTTTAAGCGTCCACTCCATATTTAAAAATGAGTAAAATTCTAAAAGTATACATTTTTATTTTCATGAACAATTCGAAATTCGAATTCAATAAACTTTTTTGTGGCCAGCATTCTAAAAGAAAAGTTTTTACTGTGTGACAATACTTATGACCTGACTAATTATTCATATACACATAGATGTAAGTGGCTACCTTTAGATGCCACCACCCATCTCCAGACATGTTAACATTAAGTTATTGTTACATTCTAGAATCTAGATCAATACATTTCCCTAGCATAGTCCGTTGGTTATTCTTTTAAATTACATTAATTACAATTTATTTTACGGTGTCTTTCAATTTTGTTAATTTTATTCTAGCTGGCGTAATGAGTACTTTTTGTAATAAGCCTAAAAATTTGGGATTTATTATGTTTGTTTATTACTTCAGACTGAAGTAGAATCGTTGTAAAGAGTTTATAGGGAATAATGGATACTCGAGGAGGGTAGCGAAGTTGAGCTTCTGGCATTACGTTGTTCGTGACTGGCAGGGAACACTTCCTCTCAGATAGACCGCAATCTCATCTTCCACAGTCGGAACTAGCTCGTGATAAGTACATTGCAAAAGCTACTACGAAACGAAGATTTCAATCTTTAGTTTTACATTTGGATTTGGCCACTTATATCCAAATAATCCAGGGAGAGATGGCGCGACATCGTGAGACGCATCAAGTCTGCCCCTTCCAACACTACATGACGATCACGACCACTCTGTCAAGAGTGACACGACTGAGAAGAAGAAGAAGAAGAATCCAAATGAAGGAAAGACAGCTAATCGGTCACTGGGTGATTAATGTGTACCGTCACTTATGATTTTGATTTGTGAAAGTGATTTGACGTATTTCATTAGAAAGATTAGTACCCGCCTGCGGGATTCGAACACCGGTGCATCGCTACATACGAATGCACCGGACGTCTTATCCTTTAGGCCACGACGAGTTGAGCGTCGATCATGACTGCTACAGAGACCTACATTTTATTAGTAACCCAGATTGCTAACTGCTTATGTGCAGCTAGTATTGTAGTTTTGGTAACTTGGTGTTACGTTAGTCTGCAATCTGAGGCAAGCTAGGTTTGGCTAGTAAGAATCACGTACAAATTAAAAGTCTCGTTCTGTTTAATGCGGTCTATCGAAACTTAAGCTTTTTTTTTTTTTTTTTTATGATTGAAAGTTTACTGGTGGCCCGAAGGCCTTTCCAGTTTCACCAGGACAGGTGGGCGAGCAAAGGCTCAGCCAAGAGGGGTGGGATTTGCTAACAACTGCCCGAGCGCCTCCGAAGGAGACCTAACAACTCAAGAGCAATTGTTTCGCGAATGAATCTACTACCGGATCGGAATCGCGACCCGCTGAGAAGATCCGGCGAGAAACTCAGCGGGCTGATGCATGGGTTAGGTTGCACGTCGACCTCTTTGTCGAGTTCGACGAGTACGGTTACCGGGGTCCCTAAGCCTGCCCCTAGTATTAGAGCTGAAGGCATCTAATGCAAAGGTTATTGGATCTGATGGATCCGTAAGGACGTGTCTAGGGCGTCGACGGTGACTGGCTCCTGCATGATCAGGATTCGGGGAGTAGTCAGCGGCGGCAACGATAAGGCGATTATCATGACGCATAGCCTTATCGAAGTATCGTTCCGACGCTGACTTCATGTATTTCCGAATTGATTCGAGGCCCAGGTCGTCGTGTAGGTCAACGTTCCTCACGAACCACGGAGCCCCGACAGCTAACCTGCAAAAGCGGGATTGTAGGGATTGGAGGGTGTCTATGTGTGTGCGGGCCGCGTGAGCGAACACCACACTCGCGTAAGTCATGACGGGCCTTATGCAAGTTTTGTAAAGTGTCACCTTGTTCCGAAGGGACATTTTACTCCGCTTACAGATCATGGGGTAGAGTCTACCGAGAGAAACTTAAGCTGCTAAATCAAGGAACTAGGACATATAGGATATATGGGAATCCATTTGTCTATCCATAAGTCGTGAACAAAACGACCTGTAATAATTCCTACTATATTATGGAAGTGGAAATATTTTTACCCGTATACCAGCACACTTTCTGCAGCTCCGTACACTTACAAAGCATTTTTCAACTGTCGTATATAAACGACGATTTCTTTGCGTTATGAATGGCGCATAAACATGTGATGCAGGTCGCACGCACTAACAGGGGTAGGCAAGAAAAGCAGGTTTCAAGTTAGGGTTCGTTAATGTGGGGTGACAGAATAGATTTTATAATGCTGCTCTAAGACTTATGTTTTTGCTCGTTGGACCTTTTCAGGTGCTTAGACCTGCTAAGAGTATTCTTCAAAATTAACTTTGACTAGGAATTAACATCGAAGTTTTTTTTTATTGCTTAGATGGGTGGACGAGTTCACAGCCCACCTGGTGTTAAGTGGTTACTGGAGCCCATGGACATCTACAACGTAAATCAACCACCCACCTTGAGATATAAGTTCTAAGATCTCAGTATAGTTACAACGGCTGCCCCACCCTTCAAGCCGAAACGCATTACTGCTTCACGGCAGAAATAGGCAGGGCGGTAGTACCTACCCACGCGGACTCACAAGAGGTCCTACCACCAGTAAAAATTCATTCAACCCTGCCTGCTTGAATTGTAGGAAGCACATACAATACAAGCATTGTGCCACCACCGTGCCTATTTCAGACGTGAAGTAGTAATGCGTTTCGGTTTGAAGGGTGGGGCAGCCGTTGCAACTATACTGAGACCTTAGAACTTATATCTCAAGGTGGGTGGCGCGTTTAAAGATGTCTATGGGTTCCAGTAACCACTTAATACCAGGTGGGCTGTGAGCTCGTCCACCCATCTAAGCAATAAAAAAGAAAAAAATATGTATATATATAGCTAGGAGGGCGAAACCGATCCACGTTCACTTTAATTTCTTGATTTAGTTGCTCCACATACCATCATTGGAGATCTATAAGAAGGAATAATAAAAGAAGAAATAATATACCTAGAGTAATTTCATTGACATTTTTTACGTAACCATTTTTTAACTTGAGCCTGATTCTTACGTATTTATCAACGGAAACCAAATGAATGTGCCGTTTATTTAGAATCCTAAGCATGCGAATGAGCCGCACCACGCATTCGAAGTGCGACAGACCCGGAATCCTTATCTATACGAATTATATTCAGTGCGTCATAAACATATGATGAAGTATTCTATGTTCATTTTTTACAGCATTCAAACTTAAGTTCTAATTCCTGTAGTTTAAGGTTTATATTTAAGAAATGGATAGTGCAGAGATAGGACTAAATGGTTCTGAATTTGAGGGTACAGCTTTATGGAGCTCAATGCTACGTGCCTGTCGCATAAACACATCAGGGGATGAATGAAGACTGCGGGAGCTGTCTGCTTTAACTAGATAATATATTATTTTAATGTCCTATAACGAATAACTATATATTTTATGTTAGTATAAAATATTGTAGATCGTCAAACCTTTTCAGAGGTAAAAATTCTAGTAAAAATGTAATGCAATATTTGTCTTTTTCTTCTTCAAATAACTACGAAACATTTTCTGTTTTGATGTTCTCGAAAGAATAGAAAATTCTAGAAGAGCTCTTTTATATTTAGTCATACCCTGCGCATTTAACATAATTGGTTTTTAATTATTATTGCAAATTGTACAATTACTTTTCAACAGTTTTCACTGGTGGTAGGACTTCTTGTGAGTCTGAGGGTAGGTACCACCACCCCACCTATTTCTGCCGTGAAGCAGTAATGCGTTTCGGTTTGAAGGGTGGGGCAGCCGTGGTAACTATACTGAGACCTTAGAACTTATCTCAAGGTGGGTGGCGCGTTTACGTTATAGATGTCTATGGGCTCCAGTAACCACTTAACTCCAGGTGGGCTGTGAGCTCGTCCAACCATATAAGCAATAAAAATTTAAAAAAAACACGGTAGTGTGTGTAATTTTTTCTTTTTTACAATAAAATTGACAATTTACAAAGAGTATATATATACGTATGTGTTGTGTCAAATACACGGTAGTGTGTGTAATGTTTTCTTTATTGATTTAATGTATTTTAAATGCATATTTTTTTTAAAATATTACCATTCTGCACTTCTTCTCTACATTCTCTATAAGTGTGGGAAATTTCATACTCCTCCGTCCGGGCAATATTTCGTAAAAAGGGATACAAAGTTTTTGATTCACGTATTAATATATAGATAGTAGATATTGCAATACGCGTCAGGATGAAATCAGTCCTAGTTGGCTAGTCATCAATCTAAATAACAATATAAATGCTAAATTGAAAGTTATTTGCAAGTTAATGTTAACGTGTGGCCGCAGTTAGTTCTGGTACCAAGTCTTGCATGCTAATGAACTCTGGGTAATTGCACCCACAGCTCCACGTTTTGAATAATAATTAATATGCACATTTCATTAAGCTCGATAAGAGTTACGACTTGGGGTGGGTTTTTCTGAAAACGAATTACTAAATAAAAACTGTACGTTATTGGTCGTTTTTTCTTCATTTAAATATTATTAAAATCTTTGTACTCGTATTTAGGTGTGATGTTTTTGAAGTCGTCGTGGCCTAACGGATAAGACGTCCAGTGCATTCGTGTTGAGCGATGCACCGGTGTTCGAATCCCAGGCGGGTACCAATTTTTCTAATGAAATATGTACTCAACAAATATTCACGATTGACTTACACGGTGAAGGAATTGTATAATAAATATCATACCCGCAAAATTATAACTTGCGTAATTTCTGGTGGTAGGACCTCTTGTGAGTCCGCACGGCTAGGTACCACCGCCCTGCCTCTTTTTGCCGTAAAGCAGTAATGCGTTTCGGTTTGAAGGGCGGGGCAACCGTCGTACTGAAAAACTTACCCCCGTATCTTTAGTCGTTCACACGAGCTTAACTCAACTCGACTCAACCTCCAACGCGCGTTTTGGTATGCTTAGTCGTAAAAATAAACTACACTCAAACGTCCTTGGAAAATAATAATTTTCCTAACCGGAGTGGAGTAAACGAACTGTCAAGTCAAGGTTACTACCATTATATTATATTATATTTATTATATTATATTTATTAAAATAAAGTCAATGTGATTATAAGTTTTATTTATATAATAATAAACTGGTGGTTGTGGAAAAGCACTTCAATAACACGATGCAATCAAAATCACACAAAAACGGCGAATAAAAATACAAAACCGGGTCCGAAATCTAAAATAATAATGGGTTAGAAAATAAATAATACCTACACTTTCAAATTTACCGCACGCACACCTAATTACGAATAACTCAGCAACTAAAACATCAAACAAGTTCAATGCTTCTAGTGTCAAACAGACAGCGGCAGGTTGACTTTGACATTAAGCAATGACCATAGACTACAGAACTCTATGGGTTTGATGCTAGCTTGATCAAATTTTCGTCAAACTGATGTTGTCGTGGTGACGCAATAACGCGACTCTACCTCACTCGAGGACAGTTGAGGAATATTGTAATGGTCGACTAAAAATACCAAACTCGAGCAAGTTTGGGAGGAATGCTTGAGCATCATCGGATGAGTTAAGAGTGGAGGACTATTTGACGAAACGTCTAAAGATACGGGCATGAGACCTTAGAACTTATATCTCAAGGTGGGTGGCGCATTTACGTTGTAGATGTCTGTGGGCTCCTATCACCACTTAACACCGGGTGGGCTGTGAGCTCATCCACGCATCTAAGCAATAATTTTTCACATATCTAAGCAATAAAAAAAAATTGCTTACATATATATCACTTGTTAATAGTCAACGCAGCTATTGATCAGAACGTACATGCAAGACAGACTAGAATGACCTATTATAACCAGTTCCTCGTGAACTTTGGTTGGGAGAAGTAGCTCAGTATTTCAACAAAAATTCTAATTATTAATTTATATCGTTATTCATCAAGGCCAATCCCGAAAACCTTTGTCTATCGGCTTAATAAATATAAAGTATTTACTTTACGTTCCGGATCACGACTGTATGGTATACAAATCGTCTGAAATTTATAGCAAAAATAAAATAAACGCGGGAATGTATCATAAAAGTGTTTTTGTAACATTTCGAACGGGGAATTGTAATGGCCTCACGCTTCCACAAAGGGATGAGTTACGATTGTCAAGTCTGAATGAACGGAGCCTCTGAGCTGTGGATTTTATTCGCTTAGCAATAAAAACGTCTACGTTATCTATGGTAGCTGCCAGTTATGTTTCAGTTCTGACATATTACCATATGATGATCGTCTGCCCGGACCTATTACAGCAGTGGGCCGTGATTTGAGCATGTGCGGATCGGTACTAACACTCTGTCTGTGTTGGCTGGTCTGAAGGAACAAACCGCAACAGCTAAGACTTTGACTTAAAGTATTATTTTTTTTTTTTTTTTTTTTTTTTATTGCCCTTGTAGGCAGACGAGCATACGGCCCACCTGATGGTGAGTGGTTACCGTCGTCCATGGACTTCAGCAATGCCAGGGGCAGAGCCAAGCCGCTGCCTACCGCTTAATACTCTCCACAAGCCTCGTTTGAAGAAGGACATGTCATAGCGCTCGGGAAACACCGTGGAGGGGAGCTCATTCCATAGCCGGATGGTACGTGGCAAAAAAGACCTCTGGAAACGCACTGTGGATGACCGCAGTGGCTCCAGGTAGTATGGATGAACTCTACTCCGGTGGCGGGCGGTGCGATGGTAAAAACGAGATGCCGGTATCATCTCGAACAATTCCTCAGAGCACTCCCCATGGAACATACGGTACAAAATACAGAGGGAACCGAAGTCCCTCCGCAGACCCAGAGGCTCCAAACGATCCGTGAGAATGGGATTATCGACAATCCGAACGGCCCTCCTCTGTATGGAGTCAAATGGAAGAAGCTGGTATTTGGGAGCCCCGGCCCAGAGATGGGAGCAGTACTCCACGCGAGGCCGGACTTGTGCTTTATAAAGCAAAAGCCTTTGTCCAGGCGTGAAGTACCGCTTCGCTCTGTTGAGGACTCCCAGCATTTTGGACGCCAACTTGGCTTTGCCTTCCAAATGACTCCGAAACTGGACATCGCTCGAAATGTCGACCCCAAGTATCCCAATACTCTCGGAAGGTTGCAGGGATACTCCTTGGAATTGCGGCGCCATGACAAAGGGGTCCTTCTTCGCAGTGAACGCGCAAACTTGTGTCTTTAACGGGTTGAATTGAACCAAGTTCAATTCACCCCATTTGGAGACTCGCCCCAGAGAGTTCTCCACTTCAGACACAAGTTTTGATCGTCTCTCTTGCACCACGCTCCGAGAGAGACTCTGATGGCCGATATATCGCGCATCCCCCGTGCTGTCATCCGCATAGCAATGCATGCCATCAATAGACAGCATGTCATTGATATACAGGATGAAAAGCGTGGGGGAGAGCACCGAACCTTGTGGAACGCCAGCGTTAATGGTCATGGTATCAGAACAGTCACCGTCTACAACGACCGTGATGCTCCGCCCATCCAAAAAGCTAGCGATCCACTTGCAGAGACCCTCGGGGATTCCGTAAGATGGTAGCTTCGATAGAAGTGCCCTATGCCAGACCCTGTCGAAGGCCTTCGCGATATCAAGGCTCACAGCAAGAGCCTCGCCCTTGCTCTCCAAGGCTTCAGCCCACCTGTGAGTAAGGTATACAAGAAGATCGCCAGCTGAGCGACCGTGACGGAAACCGTACTGTCGGTCACTGATCAGCTGGCGATCCTCCAGATACTTCAGGAGTTGTATATTAATTATTCGCTCCATCACCTTGGAAAGCAAGGAAGTTATCGCGATAGGCCTATAGCTCGATGGGTCCGACCGGTCACCCTTCTTGGGGATAGGGTGGACGTGGGCAGTCTTCCATGAAGACGGAACCCTGTTAGCGCAATAAGAGAGGCGATACAAACGCGTTAGCGCAGGCGTCAGCTCAGGGGCGCACGTTTTCAGAACCACTGCAGGGATGCCGTCTGGCCCGCTCGACTTATGGACGTCCAGGAGTCGGAGTTCCCGCCTGACTGCACACTGTGTAAAGCAGATCTCCGGCAGGGAACTATCACACCGGAGGATGTTCGGTGGTGTGGCACCCCCGTCGTCCACAGTCGAGTTCGAGGCGAAGAGTTTGACCAGAAGGTCAGCCTTCTCTTTCGCACTATGGGCCAGACTGTCATCGGACTTGCGTAGTGGTGGGAGACTAGACCTGCAAAAGTTACCTTCTGCAGCTTTGGCGAGCGACCAAAAAGCACGGCTCCCAGAGGGATAGCTCTTCAGTCGCTCGCCAATTCTAGCAACGTGCTCCGATTTCGCCCTGGCAATAACCTTCTTGTAGGACCTATTAAGGTAAAAGTATTAAGGTATTAAGGTAAAAGGCAGTCCGACGTGTGTCCGTGAGCTCAGTGGGTAGCCACTAAACATCAGATGGTTCGGGAGCTCCCTATTTCAGCTTATAAACAAAATCTAAAAGTTAGTACTATTATTGATCGAAGGTTAGGTATAATAGTTGTCTATACTTAATATTATAAAGTTAAAGAGTTTGTTTGTTTGAACGCGCTAATCTCAGGAACTACTGGGCCGATTTGAAAAACTCTTTCAGTGTTAGATAGCCCATTTACCGAGGAAGGCTATAGGCTATATAACATCACACTAAAACAAGCGGAGCACCAATAAAGAATGTTTCAAAATCGGAGTTTTTTTCCCTTTGGAGAGCTTCTGCTGCGTGCGCTGCAGAAACGATTAAAGTTTCGCTAAAATAATGTATGACAGAATTGTTCCCTTTTAAAAGATCTAAAGAAAAGTCCGCGACAGCCTATGTCTATATGTTAAGGTTGGCTCACTATAACTTTTTTATGCTGACCAAATTTGTTCTAAAATAAAGCATTATTTGTGAACTATTCTCCGCGGACGAAGTTGCGGGCTAAAGCTATTTTTTAAATAAAAATTAAGCGAGAAAGGTTTATTCCGTAATTTTTCGTTTTAATAAAAAGCAAGATACAATAAGCAGATTATAGAGTACAATAACATGAATCAAGTCTTACAGAGGATGCGAGGGAAGAGGCTACCCTCTTATTTTATTACCCCCCTTTGGGTAGTGCCGCGCATGCGCTCTAACACAGCGTCTGTAACTAGGCGTCGAAGATTTCGATTGTAGATGAAAAATGGACGAGCCTTGAATTGCAAAGAAAATTTTACAAATTGAAGCCGGTTGAAAGTTTCGTTCCGTTGGTTTAGAAGGATAACGTGGGACCATACAGAGAGCTAATGCGGAGCTAACTTCATGGTAGTGAAGACAGCTTGAAGCATGGGCAGGCCTGTTACCTATTAGGTTGCAGCGAAACTTTACTCATATTGTGAATGAATGAAGAACAGACATTTACACATAAATTTAATAAAAAGACGTGTCTTTGCAATTATCATATAAGAACGTGTTTTTGAATTGCTACAGTTGGGAATTGAGATAATAAAATGTAAGAATTACATACTAACTAAGTTCGAAATGGCAATAGCTTTGAAGTAGCAAAAATCCACATGTTTTATTGCCGCGCGCTGGATGCCATATCCGGGATTTATCGATCGTTGTAATTTAGCAAACATCTCAACGCCCACATTTCGCCATGTTCTGGCTTATTAAGTTTTCATTTTGAAGTTTCCTCGGTTCACGGTAATAGTCGAGTTATGTTGCAACTAAATTGAGTAATGAACTTATTCATATTCCGTTTATACATGATTGAGTAGAAATAATGTGAGTGGTTCTAGGGCGTGTGGCGCGCGTACCTTAGAAGTAAAAGTAAACGTGAAGTTGAGCTTCAATCAAATTTATTGTCACAAAAACATATAAATAATATCGAGGGGCGAAAGACTATCTGTACTGGTTTAGAATAGTTGGGTATTTGAATGTATTAAGTTTTATTTTTTTAAATTTTTTTATTGCTTAGATGGGTGGACGAGCTCACAGCCCACCTGGTGTTAAGTGGTTACTTGAGCCCATAGACATCTACAACGTAAACGCGCCACCCACCTCGAGATATAAGTTCTAAGGTCTCAGTAAAGCTACAACAGCTACCCCACCCTTCGAACCGAAACGCATTACTGCTTCACGGCAGAAATAGGCAGGGCGGTGGTACCTACCCGTGCGGACTCACAAGAGGTCCTACCACCAGTGATTACGCAAATTATAATTTTGCAGGTTTGATTTTTATTACACGATGTTATTCCTTCACCGTGGAAGTCAATCGTGAACATTTGTTGAGTACGTATTTCATTAGAAAAATTGGTACCCGCCTGCGGGATTCGAACACCGGTGCATGGCTACATACGAATGCACCGGACGTCTTATCCTTTAGGCCACGACGACTAGTCAGGTTTAGGTGAATACTAATGAAATCCGGTAGTTATTCGCTTTGAGTGTCGCCAAACGTATGAAAAATATAAATTTCTTGAAACTAATTTCATTTTACCTATCGTGCTTTTGTGATCTTACTATATCGAGGGGTGAAAGGCCTTGGCTTAAGCGACATTACACTTAATACGCGACATTTATTTAGCTTTTTAATTAAACTGAACTTGAACTTCTATTATGTTTACTCCATTAAAATACTGTGTGTCCCGCCGTGTGGTGACGGCATTAGAATACTTTTGTCACCACCCCCATTACCATCCCAGGGGAGTCGTAAGAGGCGACAAAAGGGAAAGCATAACACACAATATTTACTAGTGTGAGAGAAGGAAAACTCGAAATTAAACCCTGTACCAACCCGTCTAGCCAGCGTGGTACCAATAGGCTAATAAACCTCCAAAATGATTGTACACCGCAGAACCAGGCCCCTAGTCCCCGGCGGCCCCGCTATTCCTGGTTACGGTAGCGGCCATGGTAACGGCGGGGCAAGGGGTGCTAAGAATCCCCGGCAGAGATCCGGCTACCACCCCCCTTCACAACGACAACTGGCCCTGGTGACATACAACGTGCGCACTTTGAGGTTGGACGAGNTACAGCGCCATCTGTGAGATTTTTTAATACTAACGTGTGTATGAAAGCTCTTGTAGTGAATTTTAATTTAGGATTATACGTGAAATTAAAATATCAATTCACAGAGGGCGCTACCTTACAATTATTTACTAATGACAAAATTTTACATATACTTAAGACGTTTAGGATAATTGTATTTTAATTTTGGAAGGTTTCACTTGTACCACGTGTGAATTGCACACATTTTGTATTTTTTGTTATGATATTTTTTCCAAGCTTTAAATTTAAAATGTTTCTCGTGTAAAGTTGCAAAAATATCGCTTGAACCAAATAGCCTTTCACCCCTCGGTATATTTGTGCGTTTCACAATCTATTCCGATTTTTCTTAAATAACGGAAGAACCTATTTTAGTACATATTGTTTACGTTTTTTATTGCTTAGGTGTGTGGACGAGCTCATGGCACACCTGGTGTTAAGTGGTTACCGGAGCCCATAGACACTTACAATGTAAAAGCCGCCACCCACCTTGAGATATAAGTTCTAAGGTTCTTAACTTATAGTTACAACGGCTGCCCCACCTTTCAAACCGAAACGCATTACTGCTTCACAGTCGAAATAGGCCGCGTATTTCTACTAATAGTTAAGACGTAAAGATGAGTTCACAGTCCAGCAGATATTAAGTAGTACCCGAACTACAATGATGTTGACTTAATTTTTTTCCAAATAGTTGCATTGTCGCTTTAAAATAAAATTAATTAATACAATTAAGGTAATAAATCACTGATATTGAATTAAACTTAATTGAAGAAAGGAAAAGTTAAATATTCCAAGCCGGATATACGTAATGATTAATGACATCACTGTTATTAAGACAAAGACAGCGAGGATTTCTGCTTACGGCAAAATTTAACTTAGCCAGGAACTGCGGGGGGATATAATCCTAAGAAGCTTCAGAACCGTTCTTAACGGGCCGTTGAATATTTACTCGGACTTACGGAGTCAGCAGCACAGTGTAGGGAGTCAGATATAACAGATATCCTATTTGTAAGATATGTTTAACTGTTTGTAAACACATTTCGACGTTGAGACGAGGTAACGGGATTCCGTTGCCCTGTTCATTTGCTATTTATTACATCAGTATGCTTAGTGCGAGTTTCTTAACGTTCTCGATAGCGTAAAAGTTAAGCCAATTTTGTATGCAGTTGTGTACATATATAGCATCTCGGGTACTACCGATCGTATTGTTTGTAAATAAAGTGCCAATTGCTACCTCCTTAACGCGCCTCATGTTCAGATTCGCATTTGACGTCAATGAATCAAATATACCACCCAGCTGACTTTATTAAAGAGTTAAAGACTATTGTATTATCATCGGTCTTTTATGCTTGTGCAAATTTTCATGCTAATCAGATGTCTTGACGTTGAAAGATTCAGTTACATGAAAACAAACATACATACCAAGGTAGTAAAAGCGTATTAGAAAGTCTGTTATAGCTTTACGTTAACTTTACGAACGACGACTGCATTTGACTTCAACTGTGTCAAGCAACATCATTATGGTACATACATTATACTCGTAGTAGGCAGTAACTTGGCTCTGCCCCTGGCCTTGCTGACGTCCGTGGGCGACGGTAACCACTCACAATCAGGTGGGCCGTACGCTCGTCTGCCCATAAAGGCAATTAAAAAAGTACTCATAAATTTCTGCCGGAACAAGGAGCTGATGCCTCAATAGTACCAGGCGGAAACATAAATATAATTACACATCACCGTGCGGAAACTAGAAGTGACTTAGTTTATTGCAGTTACGAGGGTATGATTATTGTTTTTTTTATGATTGAAAGATTACTGGTGGCTGAGAGGCCTTTCCAGTTTCACCAGGACAGGTGGCCGAGCAAAGGCTCAGCCAGAAAGGGTGGGATTTAGTAACAGCTGCCCGAGCGCCTCCGAAGGAGACCTAACAACCCAATAGCAGCTGCTTCGCGAATGAATCTACTACCGGATCGGAATAGCGACCCGCTGAGAAGATCCGGCGAGAAACTCAGCGGGCCGATGCGTGGGTTAGGTTGCACGTCGACCTCTTTGTCGAGTTCGACGAGTACGGTTACCGGGGTCCCTAAGCCTACTCCTAATGTTAGAGCTGAAGGCGTCAAACGAGGGTATGAACAACGCGCCCGCCAGTGTAGTGACCGCACGGCGTGTAGTGGTGGCCCCGTACGGTTAGGTACCACTCTCCTGCCTAATATTACCGCGAAGCAGTCATGCATGTATACGGGTTTGACAATCGTTACACCATAAAGTTGAGTCTACCAACTCGTATGTTAAAACCAGTGCTAGTTTCTTGTGATGTCTGTGGACTACACAAACCGTTTTCGCTCTGAGTTCGTTTACTCATGATGTCTGAAAAACGCAACACTGACCTTAAGCTTCCGGTACAATTCTTTAACATAGCCCCTGTAGCATTCACCGGACATATTTTGTACCTACCTATCGAATTCCTGATTGTGAGGTAGATATGTAGTATTCATCTTGTAATCCCTAGCTGGTTGGTATAGCCATCTTGCCTGTTTCATCTGTCGTGAAGTAAGTACGTATACGTTCTAGTTGAAATAGTAGTGCCGCTTTATCAGTACAAATATGATTTTAATTTTATGCTTTAAGTTGAGCAGGGATCTCCGATCTCCGTTATGGTGTCTACGGGCCGCAGCAATCGCCAGGGGCGCTGAGCGTTGTCTTCTGTGCGTGTGTTTGTCCCTGAACTCCTCCTAAGCGGCTGGACCGATTTTAATGTAATTTTCTGTGTACCTTCAGGTGGATTCGAGAATGGTTTAGATTTACAAATTAGCCCGGCAGATGGCGCTGCGGTCGGTGTCTCGACTATTTATCTTTCCTAGTAATAATTTATATGGCAAAACAAGTTTACCGGGCCAGCTAGTAGTACTCTTATAGAAATATAACTTCGTTTTGAGTTCAAGGCACTCAGTCTTAATAACCAAGATACGAGCTAAACACCAAATTGAACAAAAATGTAACTTAAGCATTCTAGTACTGGGGTCTCACGCATCGTGGCGCCGATGTTACCAGCGTTGTCTACAACCGAACAAAGCCTGGCAATTAAGGAAAAAATATTTGGCAACACAGTCTGCTCCTTGTGCCAGAGCCCGCTGCCAGATCAGGATTTTTTTTTTTTTTTTTTTTTTTTTTTTTTTTTTTTTTTTTTTTTTTTTTTTTTTTTTTTTTTTTTTTTTAAACACACGCTTAACTGGTCCCGTGATAAGTTCGTAAAGAACTTGTGTTACAGGTACCAGATAACGGAATAAATGTAAGATTTTTATTATACACATAATATATTTAATATACATCCATAACCCTGGAAAAGACATTTATATTTATCATACAAATATCTTCCCTTGGCGGGATTCGAACCCGCACCCCCTTGTGTAGTGACCATGTCACTTACCACTACACCAGACGGCCGTTGAATTATATATGTTAATGGAATTCGAGTTTTATCCTTTGAGGATTAAGTGTTTGAAGGGCAGTTGGGAGTAGCTTTTTATATTCTACTGTAGATTTGAATTACTTTTTATTCTATAGCTAGTATAGATTACGTTCAGTAGCCCAGTCATTAATAAGGATAGAAAATTATAATAAACAGGCTTATCCTTTACATTGTCGCCGAGCTGAAATATTTTATATATTTTTTAAAATGTTTTATTGCTTATATGGTTGGACGAGCTCACAGCCCACCTGGTGTTAAGTGGTTATTGGAACCCATAGACATCCACAACGTAAATGCCGCCACTTCAATCTTCAACCTTGAGATATGAGTTCTAAGTAGGCATGGTCGTTGCGCAACGTAAATGGTTATTGAAACTATCTATAGACAAAATAGCGGTTAGCTAGTTTCGCCGTACTGCAATAACCTGCTAACATCTACTACTCAATCACGTCACCGATCACAACACAAATCACACAACGTTCGGCAATATTCGTTTTACTTCGTACCGCTCGGTCGGCAGCTATCGCGACACGCAGCGCAAACATCGGTTCGATCGAAATAGACAATCATCATTTTGTCTCTTTCACGCACACGACTGAGATGCATTTGACCTTTGACTTTAGCCCTTAAAGCCCTTAAAATAAGATTTATAAAATTAAATTATGAGTGCAAGCTGAAGTCGAATTTTGTGGCTTTGAACCAGCTATTCACGAATCACGTCTTTAGCGACAAAATGTATTAAAGACTCGGCGCTAAGTTTTAAGTTTAATTGCCAAATTGAATAGTTAAAAATATAAAGTGTATAGTTGTTTTATATAGATTATCCTTAAAGATAAATTACAAATAAAGTCGTAATTACTGAAATATTAATCGCGACGCTAGCTCATTCGTGTGCACATTAGTTTACTGCTAAACAAAACCCGCTATTGCTCGCTAATGAAATAGCGCGTTTCAAAAGCCGCTATTGACATTCGATAGCTAGTTTCGTTTCGCTAACCGAAAATGCTGCTACAACCCACCGCTAGTTCTAAGGTCTCAGTATCAATAAGGTACAACGGCTGCCCCGACATGTTCTTGACTGTATTCACGTTGTGACACACACTCCGGTAACAATTTAATATAAGATTGACCGTGAGTTCGTTGACCCACAATAAAAGTTATAAAAAGGTTCATGTTCGCCGTGACATCTTTTACGTTAATAAGTAAAACACAAACGTTGTAATACAGGCTCACAGCTAAAAAGCACCATGTTGGCCGTGACATCTCATTTACGCTAATAAGTAAAACGCAGACGTTGTAATACAGGCCCACAGCCTGCACCTAGACACACGTTGACCTCTTCCTCACCCCCACGCCCCTATAGGCCGGCACACCTTAATATTTCAAACCCCCCAGTAAGAGTTAATTAAGCCGATTGGCCGCGTCCGCACTATAAATTTGATACTTGACGCGTTGGGAAGGTCAGACCCGTCTTACGAAGATAAATAGGGCATTTGCGTCTTTTGGTTACACAGTAAATGTTTTTGAGTTGTTTTTTTTATTGCTCAGATGGGTGGACGAGCTCACGGCCCACCTGGTGTTAAGTGGTTACCGGAGCACATAGACATCTACAACGTAAATACCGCTACTCACCTTGAGATAAGATTTCTAAGGCCTCAGTATAGTTACAACGGCTGCCCCACTCTTCAAACCGAAACGCATTACTGCTTCATGGCAGAAATAGGCAGGGTCTTATACCCAGTAAAAGCATTTGCTTGATATTTTTCTTCATACTAATAAGTTTATCAGTTAACATATTTAATAGTACTAATGTAGTTGAATAGTAGTATTAATGAGCGAACGCTTATTACTTGTAAAAATATTCTAAACTAAGAGATCTGATGTCAGTTTTTTTTAATCTACAAACCAATTTCGTCCCAGTGTTTAGTGGTAAAGGTATCCGTTCGTATCCAAAGACATAACAACGTGAACGTGAATGTCTACACCTACCTTGAGACAGAAGCTCCAAGTCTCAATGATATTGTATAACTGATTTTTTTTACCTATGCTGATAGCCTTGAGAGGCTCTTTCAGCTTCTCCTTTATGTGTAGGTGAGCTCACGGGGCTTAAGCCGGGGTGTTGATAACACTGGCCCCGGCAAGGGCAGTGTTTCGTAGAAAATACCACCGGATCGGAAACGCGGGTAACGTTTCCTGAGAACATCCGGCGAGAAACTCAGTGGATTTTTTTTTTATGATTGAAAGATTACTGGTGGCCCGTCCGAGGCCTTTCCAGTTTCACCAGGACAGGTGAGCGAGCCTCAGTGGACTGTGTCTATGGGTTAGTTTACTCATCGAGCCCCGCATCGCAAGCGACGGGATAAGCGAGGACGGTGACCCGTGCATGAGGTGCCTAAAAGCACCGTTAATGGATCGGGGAATATAGCCCTGCTGCAGCCTGCAAACAGGAACGCATGTCTGATGCACGGTAGTATAGGTAGGTAGGCCTTACCCGCCGGAGCGAGCTTCCAATACCCCCGCAGACACACCCAGCAGGGCGTTACTAAATTTGCTTACAATTAACAATACAGTAAATTAAATTATTCAGCAGAGTTATAATAACTTTCATAATATAATATCAGAGCTAGTTTTAGCAGGGCTCTCGTAGCACGCCCGTAATTAAACTTTCCAGCGATCATTACACTAAATATTCGAAGCGCGCTCCATTTTCTTTCTAATTACATAACTTTATATAAAAGTTTTTTTGTTAATTAAAATTGTATGTGGGGTGGATTGGGAAGTCCTCAATGTGTAGGTTTTTTGATTATGTATGTACTTGTGCACACACACGTTGAGCTGGGTAGCCGTCTCCAAAGCCGATAAAGGGAACAATGATAACGTTAAAATGAGGTGGAAAAGAAATTTATAAAATTGCTATTAGCTGTTAGTCGAGCGCAAATATTTGTTGTTAAATTTTGTGCATCCGTAAACTGCTTTTGTACGTTTATTTATTATTATTAAAGTCATATTAAATATGTTCCAAAGTCTTGCTAACAAATCAGGAATGTTAATAATTATAACAGTGTTACACTATTAAAAGAGAATCGACAAATGATAATTATAAAAGTTCAAGTCAAATATGTGAGTAAATTGTAGAAGTTTAAATGTAATAAAATATTTAAAATTTAATTAAAAACAGACAAAAAGCCTACATCAGAAACTCGGAAGGGTAATTAAAATTGTCCACAGCCCCCAGAATTAACCAAGTTCAAATGAAAGACGGACCCAATGTAAATTCATGTGACGAGCTCTAAAGTCCGGCGCAGGCCAACCGCCCTCAGTATGCCGACTACGAGTGTGTTTAGTCTGTCTGTATCTTGTCTTATTTTATATTCATTGTCTCAGTATGGCACTGAGTAATCAGAGTTTTACGGACATCAGCAGTTTTAGAAGCACAGCCGTTGTCGATCGCTCAGAACATGTAGATTCAGAAAATATGATGAAGAGGAATTTATTCCAAAGCCTGTCAGGTTACGAGGCAAAAAAGATCTCTGGAAATACGGTGGAGGAGCCCAGTGTTTCCATGTGCTGTGGATGAACTCTGAATTTTAATGATAGGATTATCTCAAGCAATGCCCCAGGGCTCTTCCCAGGGTATCTACACTATTTTTAATGCAAAAAAGAAAAGAAAACTCTAATTTCTAACTTACGTTAAAAGCAAAACCTATTTAGTACTAATACAATAAAAAGGGCCTAGCAGTAATTGCAAGATTACGGCTTCATTTGTTCCCATTATTGTCCAATTAACCATTGTCTGCCTTTCGCCAATATAAAACGTTTGAAGTTTTCTACTATCCTTTTACCCGAGAAAAAAACAAAATTTACTTTGGGTGCTGAATTTTTTTTAGTAATGAACAAACTCGGACTAAAAGCTATATTTCCAAATAAAGAGTTGACGGCGATGAATATTCATGAGAGTACAAAGTGTGGACATCGGGCAGGGCGGCATCGCTCGATCGCTTTGCGGCTTGCCGATTTACGTTCGAGAAACAATTATGTTTAAACTAATCCTCTAGAACATTCTATAATTGGCATTATAGTTATATGCGACAGTGGCTCTGGACTAAGTTTTTTGCATTAGTGTTTTTAAATATCAAATGAGATAATTAAAAAGGTATTTAAATTTTTATTGATTTGTGATCGGGCTCCTGCCACGTAAGCAAGAAACCCTCAGAGCAGAAATGATAATGTATCCAGCTTGGAACCTTTTGTTTGCGAAGCACGTTTTATATTATGTTATTTTTCGTCCGTTACTGAAGAATATTTTTTACTCGGTTATTTTCGCGGACCTTTTCAGGAGTTAATGGAAGAATATTAAAACGAAAATTTGCGTCTTAATTACGTTTTAATCTTCAAAGGTGGGAGGTCAGACCGCTTTATACTCAGTCTTCTATTATACACTGTAATATCGACAATCTTACTCACGGCTTTGTGAGTCGATAGTTATGTGCTAGCTGGTACGAGCTTGGTTTAGCTATAGTAGTGCCACCCCACTTCTACTGCACACTGCAAGTCTGTGCGGCTAGGTTGTGGGTGTTGGTTTAAAGGGTAGAACAGCCGTTTGCACCACTCCAACCGATCATCGTACTCGTCGAACCCGTCGCTCGCGGCGAAGTGCTCGGCGAGTAAATTAGCCCACAGACACAGTCCACTGAGTTTCTCGCCGGAACTTCTCAGTGGATCGCGTTTCCGATCCGGTGGTAAGTTCTGCGAAGCATTGCTCTTACTAGAGTTAGTGTTAGCAACGTCGTCAGGTTTGAACCCCGTGGGCTCTCCTACTTGTTAGGGCTACGCTGAAATGGTCTCTCAAGAGCTTAGGTAGGGGAAAAAACCCGCCCCAATTGAGACTTCAACACGATGACCCTGTATAGACAACCGCGGGTCCGCTTGACATTGCCTGGGCTCTGATTTAATCAGCTTATCCTCAAATAAAAAAGAAGCTGAAATACTATGTCATCAACAGCTTGTAAAACCTTAATATTTCTTCTGACTTTCTTTGTTTCTTTCTCTTATTCCTTTGTGTATTGTGCGTGTATTCTGAGTCCACCCGGATTGTTACTACAGTTGTCACCATTCCAGCTGCGAACCGTTCTGTTCTGTAAGGCTAGACGTTCGTAATTCTAATGCAACTGAAACTTCGAGTTCAACTAAAAATGTGTAAAAGTATACGTCCATTGTTTTTAATAGCTTCGGTAACCGCTTAACATATATAGATTTTACATATAATTTACATATAAGTAATTTTTACATATAATTTTTTATATTATTTTACAAACGAAACATTAATAGCTTCCGTATTATCAAACGTAAGTCGTAACGTAAACGTAGGTCAAACGTTTCGGGGTATTCGTCGATAAGGACGCAGTTCCCGCAGTCCGCATTGTTATTCATCGTCCGACCTCCTTTGTGACGTCTGGGAGCATGCGATACCGCATCCTGCCACCCTCTCTTGCAACCACTAATCTTCACGGGTGCGAATAAGAAGGCAGATTCGATGCGTGAGTTTTGCGCTATGAGCTCGAGCTGGATGTCCTTCGTTTCCTCTCCTTTTAACTAATGAAAGCGCTATGAGAGTGAAAGGGAAGTCGAAATAGCGCAACAGTTGTCGGACGTAGTATCGATCCAGGCTCCCTGTCACGTGCGTCGCCCTCAACCCCAAAAATTACACACACTGTTTTTTCTTTCCAAGATACATTGCACGTTATACGCTAGGCAGAATTTTAAAACCCTAACAACAACGAGCATGGTCGTTGTGCCATGCGTCACGATCGCAGACACTAGCAGTATCAATAATTGCTTCATTTCTTTTGGGGATGTTTGTGCTCGTAAAATGAGATGGAGCGACAGGCGGGTTGCGCCGGTGTACTATATCAACATTATACAATATCGTCGAGCCGGCTGCTGGCCGCGTGCGTAGACTACTACTGCTACCACTCTTCCGGTCACCGTCCTCATCGAACCCGTCGCTTGCAACGAAGGACTCGGGCTCGACGAGCGAATTAACCCATAGACACAGCCCACTGAGTTTCTCGCCGGATCTTCTCAGTGGGTCGCGGTTTCCATCCGGTGGTAGATTCTGCGAAGCACTGCTCTTCCTAGGGCCAGTGTTGGCAACACTTCCGGTTTAAGCCCCGTGAGCTCACCTACATGTTAGGGTGAAGCTGAAATAGCCTCTCAAGGCTATCAGCATATGTAGGAAAAAAAAACACTCTTCAATGGGCCAAGCTTTTCAGTCCAGGTCCGTTAATATTATACAAGTGAAACTTACACCAAAAGGCTCAAGGTGGGTGGCAGCATTCCCACGGGCTCTGGTAACCGCTTAACATTATCTAGGCATTGAGCTCGTCTTTTCCTTGAATGTTAAATGACTGTCAAATAGCTTGAACTGGACCGCGGGCTCAGGAATGTGGATGGACAGAGGACAGTAGCGCCTCCCGAGCGGCCCACACGCTCTTCCATCAGGACGCAAACGCATAATATTTCCGAGTTTCATTTTTACTAGACGATGCTATTCCTGGATGGTGAAAGTCGCTACACGTGAACACACGCGTTAGTTACGTATTTCTGGTAGAAAAATATGTACCAGACTGTAAGATTCGAATCCACGCTTGTCACCACCCTCGGCAGGGACGCACTGAACGTCTCATCCTTCACGTTCTACTACTTGGTGTCGGCTTAGAATCGCACAACCTCATCTCTCTTTGTGGGCGTCGTTTAAAGGCGAGTAATGAATTCAACGGAGACTGGGCGGCAGCGTTATCCAAGTATCATAAAAACGCAATGGGATCGCCAATTGGCATTAACTGGCAGGGCGTAATGTGAGTTACATTACGCGAAGGTACTACCATTTTGGGTGGGGCAGCTATTAAGCAATACAATTCAGATTCCGACCTTCACCTTGCATTTAGGTTGTGATGCTTATGGATTCCGATGGCCACTTATAACCAGGTGGATTCGTTTACTCATTAACGCAATTAATAAAAAATATTTAATGAAAACGCTTACAAAATGCTTTAATCTCGTATAATTAAAACTCTGTTTTAGATATTATCTTATGAAATAGTACACGGCGTAATAGCCTATAAAATACTGACATAAATCAATTTAATTTTCCGGTGTCATTCGCTCGGTAACAGCGCTGGTATGACCGAAACGCAACAAAGGTTTCTTCTGAACACTCACCTGAGCGATGGTAGAGTGTGAGTGAAAGTAAATTACTAATTCGTATGTCCATGCAGGCCGTTGTGAGGCACCGTTCCGTGCAGGCAATCCTGAAAAGCTAACGTTCACTGATCAATGAAAACGAAAAATATACAAACCAACTACGCCCAAAAAGTAACTAAATACACCTTTCTAAAGATACAAAATTCAGTCTTAACTTAACCGCGTAGAAATTATGTTCGATAAAACCTAAAATCGGACAAGTACCATTTGGGTTGTAAGAGAATGAATTATCGTGAAGACTGATTGCCTTGAAAGTTTCGCGTGTTCAGTATCTTTGTTTGTATTTATTTGCACAAAAGGGCAATTTGATTTCGTGTCGAAGTTGGGAGGATGTCACGCGACAATCCCATTCTAGACGATTCGAGATTTTATAAAATTAGAAATAATGACTCTAAAATAGACAGTAAACTTTTGGTGTTATGTCTATGATTCTGTGTGCTTAGTGCGAGTTTTTTATCGTTCTCGATAGCGTAAAAGTTAACTCAAATTTGTATGCAGTTGGAACAGCGCCCCTAGCGGCAAACGTAGGCAAACGTTCCAACTTCATAAAAAATGAGTTAGCTTTTACGCTATCAACATCGTTAAAAAACTCTCACTACGCATACTGATGTATAATAAATAGCTATCAAAAACCGGGGGCAACCGTTAGCATACTTCTCTTGAAAAAAAATACTATTGAAAATATGGTTCTGGTGCGGTTTCGTGTTGTTTTTTGACGTGACAACGTCTTATAATTCGATGGATCCGGCTGCACGCACGGAAAACATGACTCATGCGACGTTACCTCGCTCTGAGGCGTTCCATTTAAGGCTTGAAGTGCAAGCGAGAGCGCGCAACGAGCGGCAAAGAGGCACAATCGGCCTCCGCGTTCGGCAGCATTCGACATCTGTCTCTCTCCTACTTGAGTGAGCGATGCATCCGCGTGGACAGCTGCTGCAGTTCAGTGAAAAGTGAATGTGGTGTCAATTGTCCATACAAAATATCTATCAAACAAATAAAATTAAAATTTTCTTTTGAAAAATGAAACCATTCCATCAGTATTTTCTTATGACGTTGTCACGTTTAACTATCGTCAGTAAACCGACTTTAGAGACAACGGATTTTTTTTTTGGTGATTATTCCTCCTCCTTGCGTCGGTTTCCTCATTACTGAGGGTCGTGGTCATGGCCTTGAAACAGTTTGTTTTTTTTTTTTTGTTTTTTATAGTGCACCGCCATCTGTTCCTATCTGCAGCTGAGTGCAGAGCATCGTGCACTGTGTTATCCAGGGCTGCACGAATCTGGTCCGTTCAACGGGTCGGGTTCCTGCCTCTTGGTCGCTTGCCCTCTACCTTTCCAGTGACCATCAATTTCTCCAAGTTGTCACTGTCTTTCCTTACGATGTGGCCAAAGTATTCAAGAATCCTTCGCATGCAAATGGTGGAGAGTCTAGTCCGAATCTTCAACTGAGCTAGGATGGATACATTGGTGCGGCGTGCGGTCCAGGGAATACCCAACATCCTCCTCCAGCACCACATTTCGAAGGCATCAATCCGATTGCGGTCAGCTTTCTTTATAGTCCATGTCTCTGCTCCGTATATGAATATTGAAAACACTAGTGTCCAGTGAAGTCTATCACACAGCGCAGTCAAAGAAAATAAATATTTTATGTCGAAGCCTCGAGGATATGGCCTACCTGACCAGTCGAAGGCCCACTTGTGGAAATTCCGTGTTTCCTTTGTAAAACCGAAATGAGTTCCCGGGGGACCGGACGCACCGCTTTTAATACAAATGAAAATTTAATGACCCTAATATTTTTGCCTTTTTCATACGAAATTAAAGCCCTTTTGTATTATTAAATTTCTGATGACACTTGTTTTTTTTTTCGTGATCGCTTCTGTTGATAGCATAATGGAATGTGCTCCTGAATACACGCTATGTCGAGGATTGCTTCCAGTTGCCCACGCTGGCAAAGACCTGCGTGTCCTTGTGGGGAAAAATGAGCTGATCATAATTAAATTTCCTGATCGAAAAGGGACTAGGCGGCGAGTTAAGTTAGTTTCGAAAAATCGCATTAGCACACGTCACTAATTAGTTTTCTTGATGAACTTTAATATAAATCTCCTGTTTCTGTGATACAAATAGGTATATCCTGAGGTTTATCGATTTATCTTCTTTTAAATTTAAGTTTCAAGGAGTTTGAAAAACACACGTGTGCCCTCGCGTAGTGCAGTCGATGATAGTCAAAGTTTAGCTAAGAGCATTTCTGGTGTAACCGGAGCTCCTAGATATGACGAAGTGAAGACCGAACTCGGCGTGTAGTAGTAGCCTTCATTCTTTCTCTCGAACGTATAACAAATGCAGAGCGGCAGGGTGGTGTCTACACATATGGGTCATACCATTAGCTCTACCGCTATTAATTACGTAATTAAATTTTTATGTAATTACATTAAAAGTTTTATGACGCAATGTTATTTATAGTAAAATTGTCCCGTTAATACTCGCGAGATATGTGTATGTGTTTATTAAAGAAACGGTAATTGCCCCAGGATTAGAACTACAATTTCAGAAGCCGAATTATAAAAGACGGATAAGGATTACAAAGCAGTTGTAGTTGAGTAGGAGTACGTGTACTGCACAGGTCGTCTTACCCCTAATGCCACGGACGCACCCCATAACTTTATAAATTCCTTAGGATAGTCACGTATACAGAGTTATAATATAAACAGATTGTATTTCATCAAAACGCTTCAGGGTGAAGTTATCAACTGGTACGGGCGTCGCGTGGATACACGCACGTCTACAGTTTTATATCTTCCAACACGAGAATAGGGTGGCCATGGATCGGTTTTGTAAGACGATCTGCTTTTGGAAAAATACTATTTAATTATCTCAATGTTTCCAAAATGATGATAAAGACGAAGGTCGTGTTTTTTTTTCTTAGGTTTTGTTTTATTGAACAGAATTTTAGCGATTAGTTTACCATAAAAGTGTAATTTTATTTTAATTTTACTACAGTCAGATGGCGGACAGTAGAGGAAGGTAATATGTTTATTGTTTGAATGGTCCCTGACGCTGATCATGCCACGGGGCACGTGTCTGATGACCGATCCAACGATTCAAGGCCCCAGTGTACTTGTTTTTCAAAAAAGTGAATCAGTCATTCAAGCCTCAGAAAATTATTGTTACGCCGGTAAGATTTACGCCATCTGTCGTCGAATGGCAGAAACGAATCTCAAAAGAACTAGTAATATCGAGAACGCTCGAGAAGTGTAATGCCATCTATTAGCAATAGCGGAAACAAATATCGAAACGACTCGCACAATCGGGAATGTTCTTGGTAATTTTTTACTGGTGGTAGGACCTGTTGTGAGTCCGCACGGGTAGGTACCACCGCCCTGCCTATTTCTGCCGTGAAGCAGTAATGCGTTTCGGTTCGAAGGGTATAGGGTAGCCGTTGTAACTATACTGAGACCTTACAACTTATATCTCAAGGTGGGTGGCGCATTTACGTTGTAGATGTCTATGGGCTCCAGTAACCACTTAACATCAGGTGGGCTGTGAGCTCGTCCACCCATCTAAGCAATAAAAAAAAAAAATTGTGGATTTGTCGTGTTCACTATATAAGCGTTGCAGAGATGAGGGAAATTAGTTAGTAATCGGTTCTACGCGAAGCGAAACAGCAAACGGATCACCTGAAGCGAAGCGGAAGAAGCGAATTGCGATTTGTAAAGTGTTCCTTATGCGTTCTAAGTGTTAAAAATAGTTTTAATTTGTACTTCGGTGAAAGTTTTATACATCCCGAGCCCCAGCGCGTAACAGTATTTAATATGTACATATTTATTATGAGCACAAACTCGCATAGTACGTAATCATGCTGTGGCAGCTTAACGAACCGCACGTCAATCATTATTGAATTAACGTAGGGCCGTGAACACAGCATACGTTTACATACTCGTGCCGTGTGTGGAGATGAAATGCCTTACGACCTCTTGCGGGACATGAATTAACTCATCTCAGACGTGCAGAACGGAAATTGAAATTCTGAGAACCGGTTTGATGTTGGTAGGTCATTTCGGGACTCACTTTGATCTAGGTCTGACCGATTATCAGATACCATATTTTCTCTCTCGCTTGAGCGGGAATGTTCATTGAGATTAGATATTGGTAGGATGTATTCTGTGGCAGACCATTAGAGACACTTATACCCACTAGTAGAAAAAGACGGATTAATAACAATAATGAAAATTCCAATTAAGATTAATGCCCGTATCTTTAGACGTTTCGTAAAATAGTCTTCCACTCTTAACTCATCCGATGATGCTCGAGAATTCCCTTTAAACTTACTCGAGTTTGGTATTTTTAGTCGACCATTACAATATTCCTCAACTGTCCTCGAGTGAGGTAATAATGATGAAAATTTGATCAAGCTAGCATCAAACCCATAGAGTTCTGTAGTCTATGGTCATTGTTTAATGTCAAAGTCAAGCTGCCGCTGTCTCTTTGACACTAGATGAACTTGTTTGATGTTTTGGTTGCTGAGTTATTCGTAAATATGTGTGCGTGCGGTAAATCTGAAAGTGTATTATTTATTTTCTAACCTATTATTATTTTAGATTTCGGATCCGGCTTTGTATTTTTATTCGCCGCTTTTGTGTGATTTTGGTTGCATCGTGTTGTTGAAGTGCTTTTCCACAACCACCAGTTTATTATTATATAAATAAAACTTATAATCGCATTGACTTTATTTATCAGGTAGTAAGCAAAATATGTCTCTTATGTAGGTAAATAAAATAAAGAGTTTCAAATGTCTAACCTCGAACTAGTTACTTTATTAATAAATATTATCAAACTTAAATTATCAAAATATGCGGGAATCATGCACAGATCCAGGCCATTGCACAACAATATCACATTGATAGAAAACCAGCCTTGAGGAACGTTCACGGTACGTCGCGACGTACCTTGACTTGACAGTTTGCTCACTTCACTCCGGTTAGGAAATTTTTCCAAGGACGTTTGAGTGGAGTTTATTTTTACGACTAAGCATACCAAAACGCGCGTTGGAGGTTGAGTCGAGTCGAGTTATGCTCGTGTGAACGACTAAAGATACGGGTGTCTGTCTCAAAATTAAGATTCTTTTGTCAGTAGCAATAAACATTTCAGAGATTATGTAATAGAAAATTCTCCTGAATATTATATTTCATGTAAAGTCTGGTCTCGTCACGTCATTTGGTACATGTCCTCGTAGTAAATACAACATGCAGATTTCGTTTCATTTTAGCCGAACAAAGAAAATCCTTAAGGTATACTTTTGAAATACGCGACTGCAACACGACTTTATCAGTATTTCCGAATTATTATTCTCTAATTCCACATAAAGACCTTAACGAGGCTTGCTTACAATCAGTTAGGTACAAAAACATGAAGTTAAAGCTAAATACATCAACCCTTCAAAGTATATATAAGTGTCAAGGGTACATATAACGCATAAGGCCAGAAATAAGTTGGTTCACGGAATAGATACATAAGGTTATTTATCTGTTCCGTGGTTTGTTTAGAATATGTTTTTTATTTGATTTCCACGAGTTTTCGTTAGATTGCAGATACATGACAAACAGTTTTGCTAAAACAACAACTGCTTGTTTCATCAAAATAAATGATTGCTTGTTTAGTTTTTTTAGGTACGTTTAATTCTTTTGGATTTTTTTGTTATTATAGTTAGAGCTTTTGAAGGCAAATTCAAATTCAAAATTATTTATTTCAACTTGGATGTCATCAAAAACACACTTGTTGAATGTCAAAATGTAAAAGAAAATGTTAACTCTACCACCGGTTCCAAAAAAGCCACAGTCCTGAGAAGAACCGGCGAAACAAACTCAGCGGGCTTTTTTTTTTTTGTATTTTCTCAACTATTTTAATTTTTTTTTTTTAAACATGAAAACATATTTACAGTATACAAAAAAACAAGTCAAAAAAATACAATTCAAATAAATAATAATAATAATGAAAAATGAAAAGGCCAGGAGCGAACGCCTCATTCCCACGTAGTGCCATCTAGTAAAAAATCCTTAACTTTATAATATGCCTTGTTGCACAAACGTTCCTTGACAGTTTTCTTAAATCTATGAACAGGTAGTAGTTGAANTTGCACAAACGTTCCTTGACAGTTTTCTTAAATCTATGAACAGGTAGTAGTTGAACGTTTTGTGGGATCTTGTTGAAAAGTTGTACACCCAGCCCCCTGAAAGAGTTGCTTATTTTCTTAATTCGAGCCGCCGGCAACGCAAGCCTATGTTTGTTCCTAGTGTTCACATTATGCAAATCGCAGACTCTGGGGAATTCTAAAATGTTTTTACGCACGTACAATAAATTTTAAAAAATGTATTGGGAAGTCCCTCTACTTTAAGTAATTGCTTTATGAACGATCGCTCGTGGATCTTAGTAATGGCAGTAAAGCTTGTTCGCTCTATATCTCTATTTTTACTGGTGGTAGGTACTGGTAGTAAGTAGTTACTTATATATAGTTAACTAATAAAAAATTTAATATTAAGTAGGTGGTAGGAAGGTTTGAAGGGTGGGGCAGCCGTTGTAACTATACTTGAGACCTTAGAACTATCAACAATCAAATCTCAAGGTGAGTGGCGCATTTACGTTATAGATGTCTATGGGCTCCGGTAACCACTTAACACCAGGTGGGCTGTGAGCTCGTCCATCCAGCTAAGCAAAAAATAATCTTAGTAAAGGTGGTATTCAGAAGTGAACATGTCCCCTAAGCGCCACCGCAGACCCGACACATTCACGACAGATCACTACAATAACTCAATACACAGCGGCTGTACGTCAGCCTGTCGCCGGTGTCGTTGGGAACGATGCGCGCTCGCCGAGACACTTACCGTCGCGACGAAATAGACCTATACTATTCATAACCATATTTTATATTACGTACTGTGTGTCATCTTGTACACCGCTCTTATTTATTAGGAGCGTAATCTGAATATTTATGTAGAATAGGGATCGCAGCACATAAAATAAAACTTCCACAAATCTTCTATTATAATAATAATTAATAATTAACACTTTTTACATCTTCCTCATTTTTCAACCGTCTTCACCATCTTCCAATTCTCTGTCATTCTCTTCTCCCTTTCTTTCCGTTTTCTCTCACTCACATCTTAACGCTCCGTTCCACACTCTTTTCATACGTTCCATTATTACCACATTTATGTTTTTAGAAAATTGTAATCATATGTATATATCGGGTTGAGTTCTTCCGGATCATCACCTGTGTCCTCGTGGTCAGTCATTTGTAGGTTAGACTCGAAATAAGAACACAATAATAATTAAATAATAGCAGACTAGAAATGCGGTGGTCTTAGAGATGCGTGCGATCGCAATGGTGCCTCCAAAGAGAATGCCTTCTCTCTCAACTGACTGTCTAGTCATCCCACCGTCATAGACTAACTCTTCAAATGTCACCCGTCATTCATAGATTCACTGACACCTTTTTTTATCTTTTTTTTTATCTTAGTCATTGTCTATTGAACGAGTCAATAACAAGTCTACCCATAAACAATTACGATCGTAGCGAGATCTCCGATTCCACCCAGGTAATTAACCAGACGTTTCCAATCTAATATATCTCAGCTATTTCTATTATCTATTACTACTTATAAATTGATTTGTTTTCATTGGAGTCGATAGGAACATAAAAGTGTAGCAGTTGTATTAAAAAAAAAGGCTTTTGTAAAAAAGTTATTTTATGAATGTGATTTAATAATATTCTGGCGAATTTAAGAGTTAAGTAACATGAGGCCGAATGAAAGAGGAGAATCATGTTGGGATGAGACAGTCCCGGGTGTCTGCGGGGACTGGTCGAGTTAATGGCACGAGGATTGCCCATCTAAAATCTCGGGTTAGGTATCCCTGCGGATGGCCGCAACATAATATGTGTGTATATATGTACGTAGTCACAAATTTTTTGAATTTCGTACATTACGTACGTTCTCTAGACAACTAATAAGCTAAATTCAAAATATAAATGTTATATGTTTATGACGTCATTAAAAAAAGGAAAAGAAGTTTGCAGTCGTCGTAAGTGATAAGACGCCCGGGGTACTCGTATCGAGTGATGAGATTGAGCCGGTGCTGCCCGCAGACAGTTACCAATTTTTTAAGGAAATATGTATTATACTTTTCATCAAGATTTTCATCAAGCTTTCCATATATATATATATATATATATAAATGAATCGCTGTTCCTTAGTCTCGCTGAAACTCCAGAACGGCTGGACCGATTTGGCTAATTTTAGTCTTGAATTATTTGTGGAAGTCTAGAGAAGGTTTAAAAGGTAAATAAATATGAAAAATTATTAAATAAAAATAACAGTTCTGTTTTCCTTTTGATGTATCCCCCGTCGGATGGATTTCTTTTGTTTGTTTCAAGTTTATTTTATACAAAAGTTTAGATATTTTATTTATCGATTGAGGCACTACGAAGTCTGCCGGGTCAGCTAGTCAGGGATAAAAAACTTAAAACGCTCTACTTTTTACTGCTAATACTGCACTACGGCACATTACTGTATACCCATGCATTTATTTCTAGACAAAATCTGTGTGATTAGTTCGATTTTTTTAACGTTCTCGATAGCGTAAAAGTTAACTCAAATATGTATGCAGTGCAAACGTAGGCAAACGTTCCAACTCCATACAAGTTTGAGTTAACATTTTACGCTATCGTGAACGTTAAAAAACTCGCACTAAGCACCTAGTACCTAAACAAATTTTGTGTTTCTTACTATTGACCAACTCCCAGATACTCGTTCATCCCTCATTTTACCCTAGGGATGAAATTTCCAAAAAATCTTCTTTAGTGGATCCTAATAACGTAAGGTGCATCAATTAGCAAACATTAAGCTTGTAGCCGAAGCAGTCAGTCAGTGGGAACCACGAGTAATTATAACTAGTTAGGTCATAAGTATTGTCACACAGTAAAAACTTTTCTTTTAGAATGCTGGCCACAAAAAAGTTTATTGAATTCGAATTTCGAATTGTTCATGAAAATAAAAATATATACTTTTAGAATTTTACTCATTTTTAAATATGGAGTGGACGCTTAAAGAAGACCGTGTTGCAGTTATTGCATTGCATCGTTGCGGTTACGCGCCAATTCAAATTTTTAACATACTGAAAAATTTGAATATAACCAAAAGATTCGTTTATCGTACCATCAAACGATACAATGAAGACTCTAGTGTAGATGACAGGTCAAGAAGTGGTCGCCCTCGGTCTGTTAGGACTCCAGCAGTGATAAAAGCTGTGAAGGCGCGAATTCAAAGAAATCCCAAACGTAAGCAGAAACTGTTGGCCCTTCAGATGGGGTTAAGCAGAACCACGGTGAAAAGGGTGTTAAATGAAGACTTAGGGCTTCGGGCATATCGAAGAAAAACAGGACATCGTTTGAATGCTCGTCTAATGGACCTGAGACTGAAGAGATGCCGCGCTTTGTTGAAGCGGTACGCGGGAAAAAAATATCGGGAAATTCTTTTTTCGGATGAAAAAATTTTTACCGTAGAAGAGAGCTACAACAAACAAAATGATAAGGTGTACGCACACAGTAGTGAAGAAGCGAGCAACCGTATTCCGCGTGTCCAACGAGGTCATTTTCCATCCTCGCTCATGGTATGGTTGGGAGTTTCTTATTGGGGCTTAACAGAGGTACATTTTTGTGAGAAAGGTGTAAAAACGAATGCAGTTGTGTATCAAAATACAGTCCTGACGAACCTTGTGGAACCTGTTTCTCATACCATGTTCAATAACAGGCACTGGGTATTCCAACAAGATTCGGCGCCAGCTCATAGAGCGAAGAGCACACAAGACTGGCTGGCGGCGCGTGAAATCGACTTCATCCGGCACGAAGACTGGCCCTCCTCCAGTCCAGATTTGAATCCGTTAGATTACAAGATATGGCAACACTTGGAGGAAAAGGCGTGCTCAAAGCCTCATCCCAATTTGGAGTCACTCAAGACATCCTTGATTAAGGCAGCCGCCGATATTGACATGGACCTCGTTCGTGCTGCGATAGACGACTGGCCGCGCAGATTGAAGGCCTGTATTCAAAATCACGGGGGTCATTTTGAATAAACTTTAGTGTCATAAGAATCTATGTTTTGTTAAGTTCATTTTGGTATATGAATGGTTACATAATGAATAAACTTGTTTCAATTATTTTACATTAAACATGTGACAGAATTTATGACCTGACTAGGTATATAATGAGATGCTTGTCATTAAGTTAAATTAAGCACTGGATGATATCAGTGCCTCTGTCAGGCATGACGTCACTAACCGACTTCAAAGGGAAGCTCAGAGATAGCTTAAACTACGTAATCTTTTCATATTTTTAAAAGAGCAGAACTTCTGAAATATTCTTTTGAATATCTCAAGAATCATATCTAGAGGCTTTCAAACAATATACGAATCTGTCACCACGACATAAACACGATTTTCCTTTGAACTTTGCTTGTCCCGTGGGAAAGCTCTAGAGGTTAATCCGGGCTAGGCTTATCGACAAATCGACGAACGGAATCTACGAGGACTTCAGCCTTTAGAAGCATATTTGTAATTTCCTTTCCGAGATTAGATCCAAGTTTACTAAAACTATTTATTAAGTTTGTTATATTTTACATGAAAACTTGTATTGGTTAGAGTCGCACGCTACACGAACTATTCACTGTTAGATAGATCACACCACTTGGTGACTGTATGTTTTGGTAGCACTTGCAATCATGTGAACCGTGCGCTTACCCAACCACCTTCATTAGCAAAATGTTAGGGGTTGCAGGGGCTTGTTCTTTGATAAGTGTCTGCGTATCTGATCATGATTTTTTTATTGCTTAGGTAGGTGCACGAGCTCACGGCCCACCTGGTGCTAAGTGGTTACCGGAGTCCATAGACTTCTACGACCTAAATGCCGCCACCCACCTTAAGACATGAGTTCTAATGTCTCACTTGTAACAGTACAGCAGCTGCCCCGCCCTTCAAACTGAAACGCATTACTGCTTCACGGCAGAAATAGGCAGGGTAGTGAGTGGTACCTACCTGTGCGGACTCACAAGACGTCCTACCACCAATAAAAAGTTCTACGATAATGTCCTCAGGATACTGTCTGAACTCAGACGTATTCTGTGCCACATAGACGCGGCTCTTTTCCTCATTATGGCGTATAAATCGTCATGATTTTAACAACAATTTAGAATTCAACGTAAGGTACTACTTTCACGATGTTGTCTTTACGGGATTTAGAGAGCGCTTAACATCAAGTTGGGCGTGTTAAGTCGCCTCCCTCGTAATAAAACAATATTGATATTACGTAAGCACTCAAACATTCCAATAAAAATCATTTATCGCAGCAATTTTATATGAATGTCTGGTGTATCGTAGACGGTCTACGTTTCGCTACGAGGTCGCTCCTGATCTACGGGTCTTATTGTGAACGAGGGAATAGCGTGCTTGCTATTCTTATTTATGAGATCATTTATTTGCATGAGATAATATTGGAATATTTCTATCTTAAATTACGGATATTATTGTGTTGTTGTACGAAGATCAGTAAGAGTAAACAATTAAAGATTAAGTTACTGTTACATAACAAACATGCTTAATATTTTTTTTGCCGCGTACCATTCGGCTTTGGAATGAACTCCCTTCCACGGTGTTTTCTAAGCGCATAACATGTCCTTTTTCAAACGTGGCTTGTGGAGAGTACTTAACGGTAGATAGCGGCTTGGCCCTGCCCCTGGCATTCCTGAAGTCCATGGGCGACGGTAACCACTCACCATCAGATGGGCCGTATGCTCGTCTGCCTACGAGGGTAACAATAAAATAAAAAAATTAATATTACTAAATATTAAAATAGAATACGAAAAGGTCTCAGTTGCCAGCAGACCCGGCGAAACAAGCTTGACTGACGTTGCTTGCATTTATATTCATATTTTTATTTATTTCAAATTACAACTTTTCCTTTTGTGGTATCTTACAAAGGAGCATGGCAAGTTTGTGTTAATTCCAAGTGTTGAATATTGTACAAGTCAACTCGTGACAATCGGTCTAATCATGTCCTCAGGATATGTTATTGTGTTTAAATTTGGATTATAAAGACGATCTGTGCGAAGAATCTTAATCTAAGATTAGGGGCCCATTGAAACGGCAGCTGAGACGGGGAGTAGATGAAGAATACGTATTGTTGTTATTTTTTATATAAATATTAACTTTTTTGATATTCAAAGCAATATAAGAGTTGAGTAGCGTAGGTAAGCAGTCCAGGTCATAGTTCACTCGATGTTCAGTGGTTACCGGGAGAACGCTAACTGTAACAATAATATTGAATAGCTAAATATATTATTGTTACACCCGTAAGAGTGACGCCATCTGTCATCCAATAGCAGAGACGAATCACAAAAGAACTAGTAATATCGAGAACGCTCGAGAAGTGTAACGCCATCTTTTATCAAATAGCGGAAACACATATCGAAACGATTCGTCCTATCGGGAATATTCTCGATAATTGTAGACTTGTCGTGTTGACTATAAAACCGTTGCAGGGATAACATGAAGGCAGTTAGTAAACGGTTCTTCTCGAAGCGAAATAGCGAACGGATCACCCGAAGCGAAGCGGAAGAAGTGAATACAGTATTTTAAAGTGTTTGTAAAGTGTTAAATAGAGATTTAATTTGTACTTCGGTGAAAGTTTTATCTATCGCGAGTCCCAGCGCGAGACATTATTATTATTACTCTGCACTAAAGTGTACCTAATAAATTGATTTCGCTAAAGAGTTAACGTTATCTAGTCAGTTTATCCAGCTTGACCCAGTTTCCGGCGCAACCCTCGAACCATCTGCACCATCGATCCATATCTCGTGTGCAGTACAGTCTCACTGTCGGAGTTGAGACGTTCTGAACTTCAAGCTACTTAGTGATCAGCTAACACAGCTAACTGACAGCTAACAGAGTTTTTTTCTTCTTCTATTTAATTTCATAATTTTTAGCTTTGCCTAAGTTTTTCATTATTCTGTTGGTGTATGCTGATTGATATCACTAACGTTCTAGACACAGGGCAATATTGGTAAGGAGCTCTCTGCTAGCCCTCTAGCTGTGCTCGTTCAAAAAACCAATAGCGCCTTTTTTAAAGGCTTAGTGACTATTGAGCATTAGACTCAACTCGACTAAGAACACTTTGACAGTTTAAAAATATTGTAGGACCTGGCTGTATTGATCATCTTACCCTGGCCTGTTGAGTTGGACGGACAAAAATAAAACACAAATTACAGAGGAATGTAATAGGTAAAAATATTAAATTATTTAGTAAAAAAAGTGTTAATTATTAACACTCCCGAAATTATCATTTTCTATTTAACTTCTTATTTTTAAATAAAATCTGAAATTGCCGAGATCTTTAGCAATTTGGGCATTTTGTTCTTCTGTGTTAGAAAGACGAAATAAACTTTGCAGCCGAAACAAACGATCGGCCATCATTAGCTACATACAGTCGAAATCGACTCTTTGCCGACATGCTTAAGTTTGTAAATTACAATAACGCCTTTTATGTACGAGTCGGTAAGTATTGGACAGCCAAAAAGACAACATAACAGAGTGACCGTGATGATGGTGTTACGAGTTGTTGGTAGGCAGCGGCTTGGCTCTGCCCCTGGCATTGCTGAAGTGCATGGGCGACGGTAACCACTCACCATCAGGTGGGCCGTATGCTCGTCTGCCTACAAGGGCAATAAAAAAAAAACGAAAAATGTGCTTTTCGTCACGACACATATGAATTTCAGAAAACACAACAATATGTTAATAAAATATAGATGTCTTGATCAAAGGGCGTAAGTGCCCCTAGCACGCGTATTATCTACACGTAAGCGTTTCAATTTTCTTTCATGAACAATAAAGAAATATCTAAAGCATTTTTCCAAATCACAAAGAACCTCCTAAGAAACCTAACTTCCATCCAATTTTCTTTTTCATCCATTCCAGAATTCATTTCATAAATATTTAATCATAAGAAATAAACTTACAAAGGATGGAATATAGTTGCGAATTTAATAAAATGGCGGGACTCCGGGAGTCGCTGTGGATCGGTAAGTCAGAGGATTAGGGGGAGACGGTCTCTGTAACTTTTTTCAATGCTATACGAGGAATATTAAGTTTTTAGGTTAAGGTAGTATTAAGATGGCAGGGCATTGAGCTTGAAGGGTAGAAAGTCTATTTTGGAGGTAATTGAAACTTCTCCCTCGTGTCCCAGAGTGGACTTACCAACGTAACTGCTGAACAAAGAATGACGCGAGCTCGTGTGTGTGTGTGTGTGTTTTTCACACCCTTTTTTTTCGTGCCGGGTCCGAACGTCCTACGAGGCCCGCGCGCCGGCGCGCTGGGTATGTGGGTCTGGTCCGCGACTGCGAACTCTGCCTAAGGATATTTTTAGAGCCCTACCGCACTAAACGACTCCCCTGTACTCTTACACCCGATGTCTGATCTCCGTCCGGGGTCAGATCCCGATCAGAGTAGGGGGGGAATCCGCGGTCAACACTACAACCACTCGCAGTATCACCCCTAGGACGCCCGACCGACGGGTTGTCGAGGCGATCATCGACGACCAACGACGCCAGTCTGTGTTAAGTAGTAACCGGAGTTCGTAGATCACGGCGCGAATACCACCACCATCTTTGTGTCACCATCAAACATGTGATCTGTATGCACAAGCATCGTGCCACCACCCTGCCTGTTTCAGACGTGAAGCAGTATTGCGTTTCGGTTTGAAGGGTGGGGCAGCCGTTGTAACTATACTTGAGACCTTAGAACTTATATCTCGAGGTGGGTGGCGCATTTACGTTGTAGTTTGTCTATGGGCTCCAGTAACCACTTAACACCAGGTGGGCTGTGAGCTCCTCCACCCATCTAAGCAATAAATAAATAAAAAGACATGATCTGTCACCAACTACGGGTATCTTTGCCCAGGTGCAAAGTGAATATATTATGTCCCGTGAACATATTGTGTTTTTTGCTAGACTCGCTGTTAGACAGAGGGAGAGAGAGAGAAACTTTTTCACATAGCCCAATGGTCGGTAACTCGCGGCTCTTTAGCTCCTCTGCGGCGCTAAATGTTGAGTACAGACACGGAATTGTAAATTACCGGTAAACTTTTAAAACACAAAGCTATAAAAATATATAGCAATTTGAAAAAATAGGTCTTTGAATGAATTACAATTGTGAATATTATAATATATTTTATTTGGCTCTTTTGATTGACAAGGTTGCCGATCACTGGGATAGACACATCGTATAATTTCTCTCGGAATAAGTTAAGAGTCGGTAGAGTAACTATGTGGACTTCGTCGGTCTCTGAGAATAGACCCGCACCTTAATGTTTTATGTATAAACCCTCTGTTACCTTTTCTTACATTTTTCTGATCGGGATTATTTCCTTCCCTTTTTTCTTTATTCGGTTGTGAATTTTTTATAGCTGCTAGACCCATACCGTTCCGTCTACCACTAATTCGATTATTTTTAATTGATATTTATATTGTGCAAAACACGACGTGCCATAGACCTGAGATTGCTTACCGTAATATCCTCAAATTATATTATTATATATCAGAAAATAGATTTTATTCCTCCTTCGTAAGTAAAAACTCCACTGCAAACTATTGGAAAACAGTATAAAGTAGCCACAAAAACTAATAAGCCTTAGTATAATATTTTTTTAATGTTTTGAAAGCTATGTGTAATCGCCCGAACAGGGAATCGTGTTCATAAAGAAGGAATTAGCTTTGAAAGAGAAAGCTCCTTTGTTCGCTCGCGATGCTCCGAGCTTCAATAAAATATAATATAACTTGAACTATTTCTACACTGCCACGGACGGTCACATCATTTCCTTCCGCATCAATCGGTGTAAACTTTTATTCATGACCACGAACTGATTTGTAGACGGTCAAGCATACGGCTCTCGTGATGGTAGGTGGTCACTGTCTCTGATGGACAGCAGTCATTGTAGGGGTCCAGCCAAGCGGCTGCCTGCTTGCTGAAGGATCTGCTCAAAGCACTCAGGAAACACCAATGAGGAATTAAAAACAAAGCCAGATGAACGCGGAAATGAAGATTCAATGATCGGTACATATCTTCTGTAGCTGTCCTTTAATGTGTCTTTCATTTAAATGTGGAGCCGTGTCGTCTGTCTAAACTAATTTCTTGTCTACAAGGCTGTCAAAAGCTGGCGTTGTTAGATAGCAGATGAGATATACATATATGAATACATATATATATATATATATACCTAGTAGTTGGGCAGACGAGTTTTAAGCCCATATGGTGATTGGAGACCGAGGAGGCCACAACGTAAATTGCGTCCTATCATGAAATTATAAAGCAATGCACGTTATATGATTCTCAGAAATATAGTCTCACCCTTGCCTATCGAATGAAAACGAATAAACAATACCACCAGCGTGAATAACAATTAATTTACCCATAAATATAATTAGAGACGCATTAATTTCCCGAAGATACCGGTTGAGTTCCGTGGCACCCCTCAGCACTCCATATGCTCGATGGCCGTTTTATGTTTCTAATTTTATGTTCTGAATGACATTTATTAGTCAAATTACTTATTTATTGCACATAATGTGGTGGTTCTGTCCTAAAGAGCAATGTTTGGAACGAGATGATTTGCGTTTCGCAAGTTGGTCGCGTGGGCTTCATTCCGGGCCCGCCGTGTTGTATCGACAGTACTATCATATACTCGTGTTTAATGTATCATGAAAACTGGTGGTTCTCCGGTAGTCGAAATTCGACAATAATTAATTGAAATTATAAGTTTGTACACTGTTATGATTCTATTGTCAAAGACAATTATACAGATTTTGCCAAGACTACACTTTAGACAAATATTAATAGAGACAAACAATATTTAATATATTCTCAATTTGACCACAGACTATAAGCAATAAGAAAAGTTTGACAATAAACAAATAGTATGTATGCGTGTGTCAAATACTTGGTAGGGTGTGTAATGTTTTTTTATTGATTTAATGTATCTTTTATGCATAGTTAAAAAAAAATTAACATGCTGCACTCTTTCTCTACATTCTCTATAAGTGTGGGAAATTTCATACTCCTCCGTCCGCGCTATTTTCGTAAAAAGGGGTATAAAGTTTTTGCTTCACGTATTAATATATAGATAGTGTGAATGTTGATTTTTGGTATGTACAGTAGTACAGGTTTAAATTAGAAACTGTACTCTGTCAATGTTCAAAGTCACTTCAGATAAACGACCTGTGTATATAAGAACACAATGATACATCATTCTAATGTTTAGTTATGGAATTACTGGACTGAATCTGGTAATGCTGGACTAATAGAATGCTTCCTTTTTTCTGAGTTATATAACAGCTCAGGATACTATCATTTTTCGGCTGTAATAAGTAAAAGCTTTGTTTTAATTCCGACACAAGAAATGTAATTGAGGAAACTTTGCGCACGTCGCTCCATCATGCCGCGGGACGCTGTCTGCATAAATAAGTTTACTTTTAGTGTTTTTGTTCTTTTATTATTCTCATTCGTTTTGCTCGTGTTTCTTTATTTCGGTTGGGGTAGACACAACCAGTAAAAAATAATTTCAAGAGTTTGTAGGCTATCCTACCGAATTCTGTAGAGGTGTTTATAAAGCGGCGTATATACGGGTACATTGTCATACCCGATCCTGTAGACCGAATGGTAAACAGTCAACGTCACCCAAAACACGTCATTACGGATCCTCCCGATCCATTAACGGTGCTTTTAGGTACTACAAGCACCGGTCACCGTCCTCGTCGAACCCGTCGCTTGCGGCGAAAGGCTCGACAAGCGAATTAACCCATACTTAGACACAGCCCACTGAGTTTCTCGCCGGATCTTCTCAGTGGGTCGCGTTTCCGATCCGGTGGTAGATTCTGCGATGTACCTACTGCTCTTGCTAGGGTCAGTGTTAGCATCACTCCGGTTTGAGCTCAGTGAGCTCACCTACTAGTTAAGGTTACGCTGAAATAGCCTCTCAAGGTTTAGGTAAGAAGCTTAGGTAGGAAAAAAGAAAAAAAAGGTACATTGCAAGTGAAAATATATTGTTAGTTGCCATTCGTGCAAGCTTAACCTAGTACCTCCGGCAATAATGCCTTTCATCTTCAGGTTTTTTACCTATGAGGTTGCCCTTTTACCACGCTGGTCATTTGAAGCGTAATTATGTATGGCTGGCAATCAACGCTAAAAATTGATAGAAATTTAATTAAAAAATTTATTTATTTAGACTTCTATTTTCAAATTCAGTTATTAGTTTTTAATAAGTGTTTTGTTTTCACTATGTTTGTACCTTTTTCATCAATATGTACGTGATTAAACTATAAATTATTGTGGAACAAAAGGTCCGTCGCAGCAGCAATGTTGCACACACGGCTCACAATGTTGTGTCTGTATTAACAACGCAAGGTATTAATCCCACTGAGTTTCTCGCCGGATCTTCTCAGTGGACCCCGATTCCTATCCGGTAGTATATTAATTCGTGAAGCGTGAACTCTTGAGTTGTTAGGTCTCCCTTAGAGGCGCTCGGGTAGCTGTTAGCAAATTCCATTCCTCCTGGCTGAGCCCTTGCTCGACCACCTGTCCTTGTGAAGCTGGGAAGGCCTTTGGGCCACCAGTGATCCCCAGTCATAAAAAAATAACATTTGGAAAGCTTTACCTAAAACTACACATCTTTATACAGTACAATAATGTTAATATGTAAGAATCTGTTCCGACAATTTTCCAAAACATTGTTACTTACAAATTGCTCTGTTAAACCTATGGGACACCTGCGACCAAGAGAAAATATCGTTAAGGATGATACAGGCAAATAAAACCTTGGAATCGATCGCCATCGCACTGCTGTATAATCTACAAGTGTGAGCAGGACGAGAAGATACTAAACTTTGAGTAGCGCTATGAATTTCGGTTATGACCTTTCCTTTGTAACAAAATATCAAATTTCATGATGAATATTAATTTGAAGCAAAGTTAGTTCGTTTTTGGAACTGAGCACGCAACCTGACGAACAAATGATCACTGTTATACAATCACGAACATGTCACGGGTGCCTTTAGTACAGTTCGCTTTCTAGATTATTCTCTTTTTAATTTTTTTATTGCATAGTTTGGTGGACGAGCTCACAGCTCACCTGGTGTTAAGTGGTTACCGGAGCTCATAGACATCTACAACGCAATTGCCGCCACCCACCTTGAGATACGAGTTCTAAGGTCTCTGTATAGTTACAACGGCTGCCCCGCCCTTCAAATCGAAACGCATTACTGCTTCACGGCAGAAATAGGCAGGGCGGTGGTATCTACACATGCAGATTACAAGAGGTCCTACCACCAGTAATATCCAGAGGAAATGAGATTTTGAAAAAACTCCACGTTTTTGTTCTGTTTTTCTATTTCTAATTATAATTATCTTCTAAAATGTATGAATAAAGATCGAGAATTCTAGGATTTTATAATGAAATTTTCAAAACCACAAATATCCAGCCACTTAATGCCGAACATCTGTTGAACATTCTAGAATGTGCGGCGTAATAGGAGTGCACGGTGCAGCCAAGGCCATACATCCTAGCTCGCGATCAATATTCACTGCTCGCCTCCCCGGGACACCTGCTCGCCCCCACTACCCCACAGTACCGCACTGTACCCACTAATTGTGTACCTAACCTTCGTGTACGTAGAACGGTCCTGAAAACGACATTACGCAGTTAATGAATACCGGGAGTTTCGTTGTATCATCACTGTGTTCTAGAATAATCACAAGGCTGTAGTTTTGATTCATTAAAAAAAACATGCGTCGATGTTTTTGATTGTATTAGGCGGAACGATGAGCTCACAGCCCATTTAGCATAAGCAGGTTATTAGACGTAGCAACATGAATGCCATCAAATCGTAGGACTGTCTGCTGAGTGCTCTGCGACAGAAACAAGTTGATGGTGACTTACAATTACGCGTTCAACGACTCATCAATGTGCAGTCCAATCCAAATTTGAAGTATTACGTCTTCAACTAGGCACAAACGTATTCACATCCTATCGGGTGCTAAGCGATGACTAGATACATTACTATCCATAGATAATAGACTTAATATTTGAGATTACTATCTGTAAGACCTTACGACCTTTGATTCTATATTGCGCAGGGATGGCCCGTCTTGAATATAAATTTTGCGAGTGAGGGTAGGATCTATCATTCTGCCGGTTTTTATTATTGCTTACATGGGTGGACGAGCTCACAGCCCACCTGGAGTTAAGTGGTTATTCCAGTAATAGATGTCTAGACATCTATAACGTAAATGCGCCACCCACCTTGAGATATAAGTTCCTATGTCTCAGTATAGTTACAACGGCTGCCCCACCCTTCAAACCGAAACACATCACTGCTTCACGGCAGAAATAGGCAGGGTGGTGGTACCTACCTGTGCGGACTCACAATGCACCGGACGTCTTATCCTTTAGGCCACGACTACTTCAAAAGTACACCGATTTCCGAGTCCAAACCTTATTTGCGCAGGCATCATGCTTACAATAATGAAATGTTACGCATTAGATCACAAAAAGCAAATAATATAATTGGCTGAACTTCAGTAAAGGTTGACTGCCATTGTACCTATCTCAAGCAAAGGTTAGTTAGTTATTGCGAATCAACAAACAGTGATGAGGGTCCAAAAAGGGATAAAGACTTAAATATTTACACTAACCGAAGCCTTTCCAAGATGGCTTCATTCGGTATTTTGTCAGAAGTAGTTTAACTTTAAATATTACATGAACTTGTTTGGACTTTGGAAGTTACAATGTCGTTATGTATAACTTATGCTATACTATTAATTTAATCTGTCAAAAGCGTTGCTGATTTCAAAACCAACGCTTTCTTATTGTTATATTACATCAGAATATCATAGCAACTATACATAATAGGTAATTGAAATATTTTGTAAGTGGGCTTTCGAAAAATTTGTTAATGTGTTGTTTCGAAAAATAATAATGCGCTCGAAAATTTTATAAGCAATAAAGTTATTTATCGTTTCAGAAATGTTTCTGTTCTTATTTTCTATTTTGTATCAGTTAAATTTAGTTAGTTAGTTTTCTATTGGACGATATCGGGGGGCTATTAGCTTGTCGGCCAGGGCGCTCAAACCTTAAAGGTATCTATTTAAATTTAATTAAATATACCTGGTAATTAGGAACAGATTATTACCTACATTAAAATAATTGATATGGATATTAAGAAATTTCATAAAGTAATTACAGAGATTGATAAATATATGTAAAGAAAGTGAACCTAATTTAACATTAACTTTGTCCGCGCTTGTGCTGTTTGTAAAGCCGTTCGAATTAATGTAGACTGTCAATAGAACAGCGGTGACACAGATGAAGAAATAGGAACTTATGAAATTAATTTATATGTAGAGCTGTGAACGAACATAATATGGAAATAAAATTAAAATGTCGTTTCTTTGTTTTTACAGAGCAACTTACTGAAGGCTTATGTAAGATTATATTAATAAGTACAACCAGAAGTTCATAGATCTTATGTTTTAGTTCCAAAGTTATTTTATTTCTCGAAGAAATATATTCCTCATGTCTTCTCATTGTCTCCTTCCTGTCCTTCCATAACCAAAGAATATGTAACTAAACAACCAAAACAGCCAAAGACTGTGGAAGAAATTTCTTGTAGAAATAAAATAACTTTGGAACAGAAATGAAACTTAGAGAAGGATACTCAAAGAGATTTATAAAGAAGGTGGGGACGATGCTGACGAATTTAAATATAAAAATATAACATTGCTCTAAATATAACAATAATTTGATTAAAATTGTTGATTCGTATGTATTGTTACGTTTTTACCAATTAAACATAGAACCTATTCAAGTTCAAATAGAGATATCACTTTTGTAAGTCCCAAATAAGTAGCCGAAAAAAAAATTATAGTCAAAGTATTTGCCTAAAACTAAAATGAGTGGGCTAAACAGGCAAGACTAATCACTATTTTCAGTTTTCGATTTTTATCAATGAGATTAAAAATATTAAAATTACATCATCGAGAATCGAGTCTACGACTGTATCGTCATTAAATAAAACCTAGTGCGTTTGTTTAAATGGCTAAAAACAGTAAAGCTGAAAACACCGTAATGTATCATGTGATAAAATCATAGAGTTATCGCTGGATTCGATTGTGCCACCGCCCACCGGAGCATCGTTCATCCGTTTCTCCTGGAACAGCTGCTCGTTCACAGTGCGCTTCCGGAGATTATTTTTATATTGAACGACCTGGCCCTGGGATGAATTTCGAGCGTTGTGATAGACTCTGCAAAGCACTGCTGTTTCTAGTGTAGTGCCAGTGTTAGCAAACTCTCTCAGGCTGAGTCCGTGAGCTCACCTATCGGTCCGTGAGTAGCTGAAATATTCCGATAGAGGCACCCGTCACGTGCGGACGTGCTCATCGTCCACTCGATCGCCCGGTCTTTGTTCGCCCGGCTTTTGTTAGCCCGGCCATTGTTCGCGCGGCCTGTGTTCGTGATACATCTGCCGACCAAGTGTGTTTCCTGGAAGCTTTTATTTGTTTTGTTTTAGTTATTTTTGTGTTCGTGGAACATTTGCCGACAAAGAGTNCGCGATTCCGATCCGGTAGTAGATTCATTCGCGAAACAATTGCTCTTGAGTTGTTAGGTCTCCTTCGGAGGCGCTCGGGCAGTTGTTAGCAAATCCCACCCCTCTTGGCTGAGCCTTTGCTCGCCCACCTGTCCTGGTGAAACTGGAAAGGCCTTCGGGCCACCAGTACACTTTCAATCATAAAAAAAAAAAAAAAAAAAAAAAGAGTAGCTGAAATAGATCCTTAGGCTACCGGTGATTACGTAGGGTAAAGAATTACGAGATAATAGAGTGCTCAGCATTAGTATCAGCTTAGCTGTCCCTGAGCGACAAAGCCACTCCACACTGGCGAACTGCCTTCGACAGCAACGTGGATATTCACGTAAAACGCCTTTCCCACCTTTTAAATCGAAATCCATAAGTCTTTTGCGATAGAAATGTCTATGTCACAATACGGCCCAAAATCAGTTGGATATTCGACTATTATGAAACGATGTTATTCTTTCATCACCTCAGTATATAATCCGTAATTGAATTAGGGGTGACGGTGCACCTCCCACTTTACGCGTTCATACCGCCCGTGATCTTGACGTGTTCATGCGATGCATTGGTCAGCGCCAGTTTGATTGGGTCACTCCTTCGCACCTGTAAGGCCTAGTGACTTTCCTCGCCTTCTTGTACTTATATTTGCAGAGGTTCTGTGTTCACATGGATTAATTTTAGGCTTTATTGATTCATTTAAGAAATTACTATACTACGTTTTCGTTAGGAAATATGCCTTGATTAATTATTAAGAGATTAATATCAAAATGTTTTCTTATCATGTCTAGGACTCGTCAACATTATGAAAATAATCTTCTGAATGTTCATCGGTTTTAAATCGTAAAACGGGTGGGGCATCGCCTACCCCGCCCCAACCCCCGGCCTGACATTGACCCAAGGTTGCAACATAGTGCGTCATCCCAACCCCTCACTCCGACCCTCGTTGCACGTAGCACACCGCAATTCGATCTAACCGGATCGAAGGGGAAATTACAAGACTGAATTGGTTCGAATCATTTTAGGTGTTCACATTTTCATTTTCAATGTGATTTTCGATCATTTTGAATATATGAAATAATTTTTCGATTAAGGATCTAATTTCGTTTTCTTTTAATGTTTTCGTTCATGAAAAATATGCATCATCATCCACTGTACTCTTCAGATCTTGCGCCGACTGATTTATTCTTTTTCCAAATTTTTTATAACTTCTTGACAGTTAAATAAAATATCCGAGAGGATATTACTGGTGGTAGGACGTCTTGTGAGTCCGCACAGGTAGGTACCACCGCCACGCCTATTTCTGCCGTAAAGCAGTAATGCGTTTCGGTTTGAAGGGCGGGGCAGTCGTTGAACTGTTAAAAGTGAGACCGAGTCAGCAAGTGTTGGGTGGCTGCATTTATATTGTAGATGTTTATGGGCTCCAGTAACCACTTAATATCAGGTGAGCCGTGAGCTCATCCACCCATCCAAGTAATAAAAAAAAGGTAGTATAAAATATCTTGGAAGAGTTTGTTGGCTCCCGTACTCCTCGTGACTTATTCTTGGAAGCTATTGTGCAAATTACCACTGTGCTGCAGAGATACGTCGATACCGGTGCATATTTTGCTTGATTATGTAGGTAATTAAAAAAATGATACGTAAATAATGATAGCTTAACAATTACGTAAATAAAGACGTAATATTTTTGGTATTTTCATTCAATTTAGCTTTTTACGCTTGCGGCATCGAGTGGTAATAGATGATAGCTTACGGTCACAATTTTATTAGCATTGGATGTTTATACCGGTGACGACTACATTATTCTCTTACAAAAGCAGTTCTAGAGGTGACCGTTCGCGCTAACGTTATATCAATGTTTAAATGCGCATTAATCGTAAAGTTTTGTTTGTCGATAGGTTTGTTTCCTCTTTTAGTCTAATCAACAAGTTCAAAAACGTGAAAAATAGAGATGAAGGTCCTAAAAATATGAGCGATAGCTCATTGGATTCGGAATCACCTCTAGAAAAATGTTTTTGAAGGATTTTGGTGCAGGAAAAAAATTGCAATTGTTATTAACAAAATAAGAGATTTTGTAGTCGTCGTGGTCTAACGGATAAGACGTCCGGTGCATTCGTGTTGAAGCGATGCACCGGTGTTCGAATCCCGCAGGCGGGTACCAATTTTTCTAATGAAATACGTACTCAACAAATGTTGACGATTGACTTCCACGGTGAAGGAATAACATCGTGTAATAAAAATGAAACCCGCAAAATTATAATTTGCGTAATTACTGGTAGTAGGACCTCTTGTGAGTCCGCGCGGGTGGGTACCACCACCCTGCCTATTTCTGCCGTGAAGAAGTAATGCGTTTCGGTTTGAAGGGTGGGGCAGCCGTTGTAACTATACAGCTCGTCCACCCATCTAAGCAATAAAAAAAAAAAAAGATATTTAGTTTTTCGTTAATAACTCTAAAAATATTAATATCTAAGGAACTTTGAAAAAGCCGCTCGGTAGGCTGTGGCTTGGCTCTGTCACTGGCATTGCTGAAGACCATGGGCGACGGTGACCACTCACCATCAGGTGGGCCGTATGCTCATCTGTCTACAAGGCCAAAAAATATATATAGTATAAGTATGGATATCAGTCTCTGGTTCGGTTAGTACAAGGAATCCTAGCTTAAGACCATAATAGAACATTATAGATTTTATATTAATTTATTAAGTAATCTGTGCTTTTTGAACAACGTAGGTATGAAACGTTCACAAAACAGGACTTTATTAGAAACATTTGTCAAAGGCTTAATCGCGAGGGCATCGAAAATAATCGGTAGATACCTACATTTATTTGTCACAGAAATTGACTGACCACGGTCTATACAAATTAAATGTCAGCTAAAGTAAGTAAGTATTTTGGTGGATTTATTTGCGAATTTAATTAACATAACGCATAAAGCAGTGAAAAATGCTTGTGACAACCCTTGACTGATGGTTTAGGGGATTTAAGTAGTGCACTGATCGGTGGATGTTTAAGAACTTAACTGTTCATGAACTTCTTCCACCATGAAGGATGAACATCGTGGTATAAAAATAAAAAGCAAACCACCAAAAAATATAAATTTGCTTAATTATTGGTGGAAGGGAATGGGTAGATCCTCCTCCTATTTCTGCCGGAATGCAGCATAACCTTGTGGTAGGAAGGGTGGGATAGCTCTTATATTTTGACCTCGCGTCACAAGGTGGGTGGCGGCATTTATCTTGTGATGCTTAAGGACTTTAAGCAGTAGTCAATAGCAGCTTCGCGTCAGGTGGGCCATGAGCTCCTCTGACAGACAAGCCGCCCTTAATTTTTCACCATATTTTAATATTAATATCACTCTATAAAAGTTTCAGCAACTAATTAAATGGTGAATCTGTGTGAGACTGTGTCATTTCGAGCGCTCGAATTTATCAACTAAAGAAAATTGATGGCTGTCTCCGAGGGTAAGAACTTGCGAACTGAGATCGACCTCGAGTGTAATTTGAATTTATAGCTAAAACATTTAATGTGGTCGCAGTCATAATTAGATTTAAGAGATAGTTAAATTTAATTGACCGTTGTGACTAATTAACAGATAATTTGTAGAAAGATATCTGAATTTGTCTATGAGCACGTTTAAGTATGATGTGTGATGACGATAACAACTACTGTAATGGAAAAACTTATTATGTACAATAAATGTAAGATGAAGATGAAAAATGATAAGTGGATAAAATTTTGATGATAACAGTTAATTGGCATATGATTGGTATTTATACAATGTAATATGTACCTAACTGAAAGTTGAATGCTTCCCACTGAAGTAGGAAACCTAATGCTTCCCAAATTAAAAGCAAAATACAAATCTGTCAGTTGTCAATTTAGTATATAATTGTCAAAGTTGACTTCAACTTCCAAGACTCAAGTCAAAGTGACAACTGAATGAACGAAGTGACTCAAGTTAGAAATCTTGGTATTGCTCCCCTGGCGAAATTCTAAATGAATTTTGCAATGTTTATGTGTTATTGAGTGTAACTCATGGTATGACGTGTGAAAATGACTTCGAAGAGTAAGAATGCCGTGCGTGGTTTTGAAACAGAGATCGACAAAAGTCGAGAGGAGGCCAACTGGAAAAAGGCTGTGGAGTTAGCTCAACAACTTAAGTCTAGATCACCTCAGCATGGTAAGAGCTCAAAGTGCTCATTTCAATAAATTCCCAGCTAATGCCATTTCATAATAGTAATATTAGAGGCAATTTCTTTTTACAAAAGGCACTTTTTTGGTTTATATTTTTACTGGAAGCCAATAATCTTATAATGAAAACCATCACACCTTCTTCATTAATTACACTTTGTCTAGAATTGCTTAATTATTATTTTATTTCAAAATAAGGAGATCTAGTATAAACAACTTCTGAAGGGTTCAAAGTTACCTGTTTTAACAGTTGGTATTTAACAATGCAAAAGTTACATTAAGCAGATTATGTTTATAATACTGGTGTTGTTTTTATATTGGTGTCACTTAATAAGATCAATACAGATAATACATTATTACCTAGTTCCTATCCTCTTTTTAGTATTGGTGGCTATAGTATATTGCCTTAAGCTCACAAGTGTTTGCATCTTCCTAGAGTACCAAAAAGTATTCTGCTGTTAAGTAACGCTGAGTTTTGCAAATCAGGCTTGGGAATTTTATGTTCAATTAGTAAATAACTTTTTATTAATAAATTTAATTTTACTGGTGGTAGGGAGGAGTATGAGCTTGCACAGGTAAGTACCACTACCTTGCCTATTTCAGCTGTGAAATAGAAATGTGTTTTGGTATGAAGGGTGGACCAACTGTAGTATCATAAAACACTGACTATAGAATTCATGTCTTGAGGTGGGTGGTGGCATTCATGTTGCTGGTATCCAAGGGCTCTGGCAACCACTTAACTCCAGGTAGACAGAGATCTCAACCACTAATCTAAGTAGTAAAGAAAACCTTAGTTATACATCAATATTTAGAGTCACAGTGTTTTATATTTTGATGTGTTTTGTTACTGATTTTTTCAAATCAAATCAAATCAAAAAAGTTTTATTCAACATAAATGAAAGTACATGCTTGTTGAACGTCAAAAGAATTACCGCCAATTCACAAGAATTAGCCTCCGTCCTGAGAAGAATTGGCAAGAAACTCAGCGGGCATGTTTTTTTTTTTTTTTTTTTATTAGTTTTNCCAAGTCATCTTTATCTTGTCAGGGGCATTTTTGATTAAATCACTTAAATGTAAAGATTTTGCCGCTAAACAAACTTTTCTAAATAGTTTGGAATAGTTCCTGACATATTGATGAAATGTTTCATCATTATTATAAGCTTTTTCAGAGTACAGATCATACAATTTTTTTCTACTTTTGTACACTCCGGTGGTGGCCCACTTGCTGAACACCGTTTTGTTTTTTTTTTCCTGTAAAGATGCTAAAAAATCAATTCAAATTTGTTTGTTTACAACACATACACACACTAGTAGCAATTATTAGTAGTTACAAAATAACAAACACAGACATGAACTAGCACATGGCCCACCTGGTGCTAAGTGCTTGCCACTGTCTACTGTGAGACTTAAGGCTTATCACATTTTCATGTATATTTTTATTGTATAGTTGTGCTCTTCTCAAGACATCAAGGCTGATTTTTGATTACAAAGTACATAATCACATGCTGTTAAAAAATAAAATAACAGATACAGTGTGAAATATGAATGTTTCGAAATTTAGTTCAAAAAGTGTCTTGTTTGATCTTCTTTGTTTACTGAACTATAAATTTTATCTTCACAAAGATAACAACGTAATAATAAATGTCTTTTAGTATTTAAATAGTTTTGAATCTTTTATTTTACATAAAACAGTGAACTCATTTAATTTTATAGCTGGTTGCTCCAAGTTGTTTTTGTTTAGTGGTACAATGAATGAAGCATCACATGGTTTGTGAATATAAATAATAATTATTAATAATTTTAAAACATCAGGCTTAAAGAAATTTGGTCCCCTACTCTCGTTCTGTGAACTGTTTTATGAGTGTACCATAGTCTGTTTTACTGTAGTCCACATATATTATAAGAGTGTCTGCCATTCTCCAGTCTGCTATTATTTTGCAAAAATAAGATACTTTACTATTTTTCCTTTATAGTATGAAGGGTAAACTGACTGGTGTACATTGCTGTAATTATGTTTATTCTAATACAAATATTAAATCTTAATTTCAGAAAGTCTAGCACATTTCTTAATAGGAGAAGGAAAGCTCGAGGCATACCTTGATGAGTGGCCTCCCATCAAAGAAAACATAGAACGAGCTCAAAGGGAGTTGTCTGAAGCCCGAGGTTATCTAACCTTAGCTACAGATGAAGCGGGGAAGAAGGCAGGAGTGGCATTAGACGCTCAGTTGTTATTAGGAAAATTGAACTATGCTTGTGGGTCATATGATGAAGCACTCAAACATTACAAATTGGCTGAATTAAACACTTTGACAGAGAAGGAGCTACCTGTGTGAGTTTCATTTTGTATACATTTTATATTAGCAATAATGGTATCCATGGGGTAACTAGATATGGATAGATAAGTCTTAGAAGTGTTAAAGGCTACCTTTAGGTTTTAAGTTGAAATTAGAAATTAGAACTGTTTTAAAGTTACCAATAACTTCATAACAAAATTGGCATTTGAGCTGTACACAATGTGTATAACAGTGTAGGTTACAATAGTGTCTACAAAAAAGTATTTGTTGAATAACGCCAATGAAAACATATTGCTAATTATTTTTCATTAAAAATAGTTTTACTGTAATCAGCTGACCTATTTCTCAAATAGGTTTTTCAATCAAAGAAAAATTCTGAATGTCCATTGATTGTTCGTCTGCAGGGCTCATAAACAGTGACATTCAAGTTGTGGTGTTTGTTTGCTCACATAATGAGCTTAACACTAATGTACGTATGGTGACTCTGCTTAGGAAAATAAATTAATTAAATATATTTTTTACTTGAACAGACGAAGTCTGCGCATAGTGGCAGAGTCCTATGCTATAAAAGGTTTCTGCCTGGAACAGAATGCTGTACCGAGTTCAACGAGTCGTTATAAGCAAGCCGAGAGGGAGGCTGAGATGGTAAGGAATGGTGCCACATAGTTGCTAAAATCATTTGTTTGTTAGTATAGTGAATAATTAACGATCAACAAATTCAAAGAGCAATTTAACATTCATTGCTTCTATATTTGTTAATTTGTTTTCTGAAACATGAATCTTCTAATGTGAATGACGTCATTTGTGAGTACCACAACGTGCCATAATCGACCCAGTCACCTTAAACATGCCTCCAAAGTTTCAGTTGTATTTTATTTTGGTCGACACACGATTTTTTGCTAGTTGCTCTCCATACTTTAGTTAATTTCTTAGGCACCGAGATAAAACCAAGGTTGATTTTTCAAGGGTTTCTTCACATGATTTATTTAAACACTGAAAAGTTGCACCAGTTAGATGGACTTTTTTTATTTATTGCATAGATGGTTGATCGAGCTCACGGCTCACCTGATGCTAAGTGGTTACCGAAGCCCATAGACATCTACAACGTAAATGCCGCCACCCACCTTGAGATGTGAGTTCTAAGGTCTCAGTATAGTTACAACGGCTGCCCCACCCTTCATAGTGCTTGCAAATGCTTGCAGATTCGCTGTTTCGAGCTAGCTTCCGACCTGACCCTGCTGTACCTACAACGCAACAGCTCAGCGCGTGCCGGCCCCACGCTGGAGACGGCCCTGCAGCGCGCCCCCATCCTGCACATCCGAGCCGGCCGGCTGCATAGCGCCATCGACAGGTAACGCTGAGCCGCGTCTCTTGGAATGTGTGAAATGTGTGTAGTGTTCAATATTTGTTTACTTTAACAGATACCGTGAAATGTTGACCGCAGTAGAGTCTGTCTCCACTCAAGCTTTGAGGCTGACCCTCACAAGGCAGCTGGCGGAGGTGCTCCTCAGAGGGGTCACGGGACAGGTATGTGATGTCATCCATCAATGAAATTAGTATTAAAGATGATACTTTGAACATTGAATCCATTACTATAAAATGATCAGTTGACGAACAGAGGAGAAATGGGGACTAAACCGTTTTTCCTATCTTATATTATACATTTCATAATGTTGTTAATTAATATGTGACCATTACAGGTGTACAAGCCACCGGTGGCCGTGGCGCCGGCCCAGGGCACCCTGACGAGGAGGAGAGAGGATCATGTCTCCGAAGGACCGTGGAAACCAAAGAAGTATGCCGCTTTAAATCAGGTCAGCAGTTTCTTCCTTCTCCGTCTTCTTTTTTAAGTACGTCAATCGGCTTCTTCTTATATCTTTCTGGCCAGTGTCAAGTTTATAAAAATTTTCAATTATTAAATACATACATAATATGTTATACAAAAAAAGATATGAAGCAAAATGAGATGAAGTTGATTAATGTGAGGCTTTAATCAATTGGGATGAAATAGAATTTTAGTATTATGTTATTCAGTGAACTTTTTGGAAGAACCTGAGAAACTATACTTTTGGGTTACTACTGTAGATGTTGTTACCAATTGTGACGTCAGTAATAAAGAACTACTACACAGTAATGAAGACACCGTTTATTCCGTAAGATGGTACATGTGCTTACATAAAGACCGGCGCCGGGCAACTGGTGCAGCGTAATGCAATAATTGCATGCGCAAGCGCTTACGTATCCCTACATATACTAACTGTGCTGAGTCCATATCTAGTAGCTTTGTTTCATTTTCCTAGATTTGTGCACTTCCACAGACACTAAACAGTAAATAAATCAAACAAATCAAGACAAAGAATTTCAAACATTATGTTGGTCAGAGCCGGGCCGTTGTTAGACGTTCTGTTGTGTTTATTCCGCGCACTACATCACGTGGCTTAGTTGAAGGCGAGTGTTGTCGTGTGCAGTTCGTGCCGCGCAACGAGCACGAGGAGGTGCTGGTGCTGGTGCTGGTGGGGGAGGCCATGGCGGCGCGGGACGGGGTGCTGTCCCAGAGCGCAGAGTTCGCCGCCGCCCGGGACCACTCGCTGCACACCGCGCTCGCGCTCATCGACCTGCTGGCGCTCGCCGCCCTGCGCTGGGGGCTGCGCCCGCTGGTGCTGGAGGTGACGCAGCCGCCACGCCCTTAATGTCGTCGGGGCACAAATATATGATACTTAATTAAATGTTTGTTCTCATGCCACCAGTCGTTAGAACGCGCCATGAAGTTCTCGTTCGGGTGCGCGCACGTGTGGCGGCAGCGCGCCCTGGCCGCGCACGCACACGCGCAGGCGCACGCGCAGACGCACGCGCAGGCCGACGCTCGGCCGGGCGGCGGCGCGTGGGACGCCAGCGTGCGGGCGCGCGCCGTGTCGCAGCGAGCGCGCCCGCTCGTGCCGCACGACGCCGCGCTGCGCCTGGTCACCGCCAGCACCGACTACAGCACGGGCTGGGTGGGTGAGCGTGTTGCGTGCGATTTGAGATGTGCTTATCTAATAAAGAACACCATCTCAGTTAATGTTTATTTGATATTATTCATCTGCAGTAAGAGAGGGCCACAGATATTTTCCCTTTTCATTCTAAAAGAATGATGTTCTTCCGCATGTGTTTCCTATGTAACCTCAGCCGGCACGGCCTCGTGCTGTGGCACGGGAGTGCCGCCACCCCCGCGCGATTCGGCCCTGTCCATCCGCCGTTTTCTTGTAAGCTTGTGTGTATAACAGCAAGGTATGTTGTTAGATAGAGGAGGGTATAGCCATGGCGGAGGAGGCCCTGGCCATAGAGGAGGAGCAGCAGGGTCCGCTGCTGGCCCGCTGCTGTCTGTACGCCGGGATCGGTTACCAGATGAAGGCCCAGGTGAGCCAAGTTCCTGCCACAAAAAGTAAATCTCAGTAAATTTCCTGTCATATTGTAGTTTAGTGAAATCTATGTTTTTTTGTTTATAGTTTATAGCGAATTCACTCGTTATCTCCTGTAGTAAAACTTTCCTAGTTTGAAGTCGGGTGAAAACCACTCTTCACTCTTTGAGATCTGCAGCAGAACTATTCCCCCATGAAACTGTGACGTCTGACAACGCTGCCGGTCTGGGCACATTGAGTCAATTCATTTATGTAGAATTTACGTCCCTCAGAAAACGAATTATCGTCTAGACAAAGAAGCGGCTAACGAGACGTCCCTGAAGTACCTGGTGAGGGCGGCGCAGCTGGACCCCAACGACCACCTGGCGTTCTACCACCTCGCGCTGCAGTACATGGACATGGGGATGCTCAACGAGGCGATGGTACGTGGCGGCCCCCGCGGCCACGGCAGTCCGACTCAGGGACCAGAGCAGCAACTAGAGCCTCAGCAAAACTGACAACTATTGAACTGTTACTTCGAAACCATTCGTTTTTTGTTAAAGTCACCTTATAGATGACAGCTATTTGCTTTAATTACATAGAATCCATCTCTCGGATTACTTTCCAAATAAAAGTGACCATCTGCCATGAGTGATTTCGAATAACAGTCATCTTACTGTTGTAACTTGTGGCCACGACGGTCCAACGTCGCGACCGCGGGCCGGCAGTGCCCGTAGCCACACCCGGCCCCCCGCGCGGTCCCCCCGCGCCCGCCGCCAGAGGATAGTGGACTCTGCGGCTCCGTATCATAGGTCATTCTGATTGCGCGTGCAGGATGCGACGCGATCCTGTCTGGAAGCGCGTGCTGAGTGCAGTGGCGCGCTGATAGTCGCCGCCAAACTGTGGTCCTGCGCGTGCGCCGGCCGCAGGCAGACGCGCGCACTCAGCGCCGCCGCCCTCGCGCGCACGCACGCGCCGCACTCCCAGCACGCGCTCGCCACGCACGCCGCCCTGCAGCTGCTCTGGGACACGCCCGAGGTTAGTGCTCACGGGTACTCACGCACTGTGCGCCGCCGCACCGCACTCCCAGCACGCGCTCGCTACGCACGCCGCCCTGCAGCTGCTCTCGGACACGCCCGAGGTTAGTGCTCACGGGTACTCACGCACTGTGCGCCGCCGCACCGCACTCCCAGCACGCCCTCGCCACGCACGCCGCCCTGTAGCTGCTCTGGGACACGCCCGAGGTCAGTGCTCACGGGTACTCACGCACTGTGCGCCGCTGCGCCGCAGTCCCAGCACGCCCTCGCCACGCACACCGCCCTGCAGCTGCTCTGGGACACGCCCGAGGTCAGTGCTCACGGGTACTCACGCACTGTGCGCCGCCGCGCCGCACTCCCAGCACGCCCTTGCCACGCACGCTGCCCTGCAGCTGCTCTGGGACACGCCTGAGGTCAGTGCTCACGGGTACTCACGCACTGTGCGCCGCCGCGCCGCACTCCCAGCACGCCCTTGCCACGCACGCTGCCCTGCAGCTGCTCTGGGACACGCCCGAGGTCAGTGCTCACAAGTACTCATGCGGGCTGTGCGCTGCTGCCCTCGGGCGCCTCCTGCAGCTATTTTGTAACGAGTTCAATGTGAGTAGAAATTGTAAAATCAGTTGACTTATATATTTCCCAGGCGGCCCTCGCGACGGGCAAGGAGCTGCTGTCCCTGTTTAGCTGCGACGCGGAGGCGGACGCGGAGGCGGGCGGGCGCGCGGAGCTGGACGCGCTGTCCGACTCGCAGCAGGACGACGCGCAGAGCGCCCGCGCCGCCGGACACTGTAGGGTTACACACCAGCCCGTAGTCATAACGGGGCACGATCAACTCTCTCGTTCAGAATACTGTAGCAAATTTAAAGTTGATACGTAATCTTGAAAATCCTCTTATAACGGTGTCAGCAAAGAGCTGGCTTGTCTTAGGCGGGCAGTGGAGGTCGCGGCCGGATCGGTGCAATAGGAGCCCATGGACATCACGATGTGGATGCGTCGCCCACATTGAAATGTGAGGGCGAAGTCTTAGGTATGCTATGGCTATTCCAGGCTTCACACTCGAACGTTTGATGGCTTTGTAGTTGTAGCAGACCGCATGGTGAACACGTTCGTACTCACAATAAATACTGCCTGCCGATTCATTTTTGAAAATACCAAATATCTTAAACCTAGATAGATACAGATTCTGATCTGGAATAAATCTCGCCTTAAACACTAGCGTATCTAGATGTAGAGGGGCAGGGACGGTTCATGGGGCTGAATGGTTGTGTCCCGCAGCGTCGGTGCGCGCGGAGATGGCGGAGGCGGGCCGCGTGGAGCGCGCGCTGTGCTCGGGCGCGTCGGGCGCGTCGGGCCGCGCGCCGCCCTCCGCGCGGGCGCAGCACCGGGCGCGCGCCTGGCTGCTGCTCGCCGACATCTGTCTGCGGTGCGTACGGGCCGCGCCCGACATCAGCTCAAGTGTAACCCTACCACGAACAACTAGGAATTGTCTGCTCTCGTGTCCAGGTTGGACCGAGTGAGTGCGGCCGCCGGCTGCGTTGCTGAAGCGGCAGCGCTGACGCCGTACAGCCACCTAGTTTTTTACACGGTAAGCCACCCCACGGCTCGCCGCCGCGGCCCCCACGAGTAGCTACCGGAGTGGACCGCCGTGCAACTTTGAGGGCGAAGACTCCATTGTAGTGCCTAGTATATTTGTGAACTTCACGTTACGAATGAAGCACGGCGGTATGAACGGAGAGGTAGAGATAGAAGGGCATGAGTTCGTCCCCCGACACCGCACTAGCCGCCCCCCTAGCACGGTGGTTCGGCGCCCCTCCCCTAGCATGGCGGTGCGGCGCCCCCCCCCCTAGCACGGCGGTGCGGCGCCCCCCCCCCTAGCACGGCGGTGCGGCGCCCCCCCCCCCTAGCACGGCGGTGCGGCGGCCCCCAAGTAGCGCGGTACTGATGGCGTGTCGTGTCGGCAGCGCGGGCTGGTGCACGCGGCGAGCTCGGAGTGGCTGGAGGCGCGGCTGTGCTTCCAGAACGCGCTCGCCATACATCCCACGCACCTCGATAGTCTGCTGCATTTAGGTAACGCATTTGACTATAGTAGAATTATTTTGTCCCTGCAGTTTGGGTCATAAAAAATCGGAGCGGTGAAGCGAGTATTTCGCTTTCTCTTCCACTCACGAGCCTTATGGACGGGCATAGTGATGCGCGTTATTGTTGTCAATAAGCGTTATCGATAGTGTATTTAGTTTTGTCATTCTGTGGGTTAGAGATAAAAATGAAAGAAAAAATCACAAATCGAACCCACACCACATATCGCCGCAGCAAGTTAACACTTTGTAACTTTTCGGGATTTATTCTTATTCCAGTGAAATTTTTTAACATATTGTTGATTGACACGTGCAAATATTATTTTGAATAAATTCAGCCGTTTTGATACAAAACAAAGGAGTAGCCATTGTGTCACTAAAGAAATTCAGAGAACAAATGCATAAAAACACATTTCTCTTCGACATAACGTACAATAACTTGCAGGTAACAACAAATTACTCATAACATAACAATGTCTCACCACCCTTTGTATACCGCCCCGCCGCCACTTACCTGCCTTCGATGATTCATTTGTTTTTATTGATAATGGCGTTGCGCCCGCGCAACATGCTCACCGCCCTAGCCGGGCTATGTTTTATAATCCAAACTGCAGCCACAAAATAATTCTACTATACTACAGTATTGGATATATTTAATAATAAATTCGAAGTCCATTTCCCACATACTCGGGTTCAAATTGTAGAACTATTTCAAGGAACGGCCTAACTGAATACAGAAAATTTTAATGCAAAGCAATTATTACAAATGTACTAATATTTTTGAAGTTATACTTCTTTAGGCGCGTTATGAAAAATTGATGAGAGTGAAATTTTACGATGCGCGCGCACCGTGACACAAAGTTAACAGAATGAAGTTGCCCACTAAATCGCTCATTACAATACGACCGACGTAGTTTGGCGAGTCTGAATATAGCCGCAGGTGAACTTTCGCGCATGTACACTCGTAAAAAAAACTGTTATTAGCATTCATTTTTTAGTAATATAAATGACAAAATTATTATTTAATATAATTCATACTAAATATTATTAAATTATTAACTTTAAATATTTATTATTAATTATTTAATTTAAAAAAAAAGAAATAAAGTTAATAAAAATAAAGTATAACTTCTTACGCGCGTACATAAGTACACCCTTTTTAGGTAACATTTTTACCTTTGCTTTTCTCGAATGACGACATCATTGGCTTTATTCAGACTCTTTAGCCTATATTGTTATATACTCTGTGTACCGCTCAACTGTCAGTTTTTTCTTGTTGTTAACGTCAGAACAATTCTCTAATCTCAACTTAAAGCATAAAACTTGCTATCGATATGTTGTAAGACAATCCTACCTAGCCTTCTGAAATATAATGTTTGATTGATTAGTTATTAAATAAACGGGTGGCGTTAATAGAAGGAATAAAAGAGTGTAATTGGTTTAAATAACGCTCATTTCGTTTACTGATGTCCAGTGGTCTATATAATTTTGTTGAAAATTTACATTTTATTGTTTCTCAAAGATAAATTTAAAATGCATCTTGTAAACGACTATCTGTCTACGTGTAAACTAAAGACGGTTTGGTCTGTGGTCGCCGTCCAGGCGAGGCGTACTACCGGCTGGGCTGGCTGGGCCTGGCGGAGAAGGCGGTGCGCGAGGGCGCGGCGCTGCAGCCCGGGCGCGCCGACGCGTGGGCTCGCCTGGCGCGCGTGCTGCACGCCGCCGCCGACCCGCCCGCCGCCGCCGACGCCGCCATCGCCGCGCTGGCGCTGCACGCGCGCCGCCCCGCGCACCTCTAGCGCGCCCCCGCACCTAAACTATAACCATCTTTATTAGTCAATTATTTTTATATTCAAATAAAATAATAATGAGTTGTTGATTGATATAATATTCCTTTATTATTCTTTTTATTTAATTGAACAAAAAGCATTATTACAAACATTTGTATCGGCACCGACCGCGCGAAGCCGGGGTACGGGTCGGGGAGGGTTGGGGAGGGGCCGCAAGCACAGACAACACAAGGAGTATTTGTACTGACGAACACAACAAGTGTCACTGGGTGGTGGTGCGGTGGCCGCAACAGCCATGCCTTCCAGCTCAATGGGATATCACCCGATACACTTGAGATCTCGAGGCAGTTCCTCCTGTGAACCTCAACGTAAGAAGCACTCAACGCCGTCAGGTCGCCACACAAAGTGCCACAGAGCAATAAAAAAAGTGTAAAACCAAACTGAATATTCAAAAGCTCCTGTAAAAAACAGTGTCGGCGCTCACAAGTGACTCCCGCGACTCCCCCGACAAGCGTGGTGGTAGAAGTCTTACAGGAATTGATGGATGGTGGACTAGGGGCGACGGGGGTGGGGGGGGGGGGGAAGAGGAGGGTGGGGTTAGGATTAGTAAGTGGGTGAATGCACTTGTACGGTACCTATAACGTCAAGTTTATTTCATTCTCTTGTTCTGGACGTCTGTGTCATCCGTGACTGTAGCAATTCTAAACTTGTATAAATATGTGTCAGTGTACTAATCACAGTTACTATTTTCATACAAAGCTACTCTATTTTTTTGTTGATATTTAAAATAAATATTACGGTGTATTTATGAGATATTTGTACAAAATTTGGTATTATTGTAGTAGTGTACTTATGAATAATCACGATATGTAAATGTAGATATAATAAGTAATGTTTCTAAATATGTTGTGCAGTGTAATCTACCTAATTAACGTTCGTTCGTTCGTTGTCTTGTTGTTGTAAATAAATAATAAAATATATACTTACCGTGTTACGCAAATGGCTGTTTTATTTATGTCCGAGGACAGAACGTGTTAGAGAGTATATTAAACATGACAATAACACTGTTTCCTAACGTACAACAATATAGTAATTAACCCTTTGACTGCCATGAAGGTTACCGGTGCTCTACATCATCTATGCTAATATTATAAAGCTCAAGAGTTTGTTTGTTTGAACGCACTAATCTCAGTCACTTATCGAATTCTTTCAGTGTTAGATAACCCATTTATTGAGGAAGGCTATAGGCTATATAACATCACGCTAAGACTAACACAAGCGGAGCACCAATAAAGAATGTTTCAAAATCGGGATTTTTTTCCCTTCTGAGAACTTCCGCTGATTGCGCTGCAGAAACGGTTAAAGTTTCGCTAAAATAATGTTTGACAGAATTGTTCCCTTTTAAAAGATCTAAAAAAAGTGCATATGTCTATATGTTAAGGTTGGCTTACTATAATGTTTTTTTATGCTAACTAAATTTATTCTAAAATAATGTATTATTTGTGAACTATTCCAAGCGGACTTTTTTTTTCCTACCTATGCTGATAGCCTTGAGAGGCTATTTTAGCTTCGCCCTAACGTTTGTAGGTGAGCTCGCGGGGCTCAACCGGAGAGTTGCTAACACTGACCCTAGCAAGAGCAGTGCTTCGCATAATCTACCACCGGATCGGAAACGCGACCCACTGAGATGGTCGGGCGAGAAACTCAGTGGGCTGTGTCTATGGGTTAGTTCGCTCGTCGAGCCCTTCATCGCAAGCGACGGGTTCGACGAGGACGGTGACCGGGCAAGCGGACGAAGTCGCGGGCAAAAGCTAGTAGATTATACACTTAATGTTTGACTCTACGTGACGCACTGAAGTATATTAATTAGGTATGTCGATTCTTGTCACTAAGGCGCCGGAATATCTCGTAGATTCTGGGAAAGACGAATCCGAAGCTACTGCGGATGAATCTAAATCTAATCTAAGAGACCTAAAATACTAAAACAAACATTAACAAACAAAGTTTAGCAATCCAGGCGCTTAGTAGCAGAAATTGACATAATTACTTGAGTGCGCCGCGTAGGGCATCGGTGATCTACACGGCTGTTATAGGGTTAACAACACTTGCAAAATTTATTCTTAAATCAATTCAATTATTGATGTAATTTTCAATGATTGTTCAGTATAATTGTCGCGGCGCCGGAAGGACTGGGTAATAAACTGGCGTACTAATTTTACCATCTAGGATTTGCTAGTTGGCAGGGTGTTTGTAATCCCGCACGGGTAGGTACCGGCGCCGCGGCGTCCTGCTTGCTTTTGGCGCGAAGGTATTGTTTTTCCTACCTATTTTAGTAACCTCGAGGGGCTATTCTAAATTCGCCGACCTAGTAGGTGAGCTCACGGGGCTCAAACCTGATGACGTTGCTATCAAGAATGACCGGTGCTTGAGGTAGAGGTAGTAGGTAAGAGCACCGATGGACAGCGGCATTAACGTTGCGATGTTTATGGACTTGGTAATCATTTAACATCAGGTGGGACGTGAACTCGTTCATCTATGAACACAATTAAAAAAAAATTTTTGGAAATTAGATGTTCAAAGATCTGTTTAGCGTTAACCAGATACTAGTCGATACTAGAGTCCGTGATGATGAAGTCGTAACTTTGGTGCTAGTCGTGATGATGCAAACCAAAACATGAGTTATTATACCTACTTCATACTTATTAATAGGTTTGTCTCGTCTACAATCAAAATGGCATCACGTGTCTTATTATAAAGTCTAAACAACGAACAAAAACTCAAGAGGCCGAAGCCTTTTTTGTTATTTGTTAAAAAAATGATTTGCCATAGCTTTTTTCAACGGAGTAGTGAACGAAATCAGAGGTCGTTGATCGTCGAGTGGCATGACGGTGCCACGGGCGCCTAGTCAAACTCGATTTAGGGCTGACAAATTCATATAATAGTCGTGTCTTAATACGAAGGAGCTTGGTGGTCTGATGCTGGAGTCAAAAAAATAAATAAAAAATAGCTTTGGCCTTTCACGAGTCGTCTTCGAAAAATTTAACAAAGGGAAGACATGTCTTCAAGAGCTAATCCTGCTATGTAGAAATTACATAATATCATTGACTTAGTATTATTTTGCATACTTCTGGTGCGAAGTCGTCTCGCGTGATTCCACCTCAAGTTTCAAGAGGTACGAGACTGACTTGACCTTCTAATACTACTACTACCCTATAATCTGCCCGTACTGCGCCTTACTTCCCAACTTAACTGGAAATTTCCTTTTCATTTATGTGTCAAGCACTGGTGGAGCGTGTTGCTCCCAGTCTGGGCCGTGATCTAAACCTGTTTTGCAGGGCAACCTGTGAAGGGAGGACAGACATCTTCACGACGCGACTCTGCATCTGAGGACTGCGTAAATGGATGAACGAGCGGACCCTTCTGGTGGTGACTGGTTACTGGTGAAAACACCTCACCAATACCGCCACGCACCTTGAGACATGAATTAATGTAAGTCAGAACGCGTGATTGCGTCACGCCTGAAATAGGTAAGTGGAATTCACGCGTGTGGATCTCAGTACACCGGTATAATGCTCAGAGAATGCTACTGGTCATTTCTAGTGAATTAATTAGTTGACTTTTTCGAAAACTACGGGTAGAGATGGGAGGTAGTGATATTTTGGACCTACACCGTGCAGCCATATTTTTGAAGAATTATTTGGTGTTGATATCGTCTTCGTATTTTTATCACCTCGCCACTCAGCTGAGTTTATACCTCTGTAAAAATCCATGGTACGTTTGCAGAGATCATATTTTATTCCAGCACCTTTGCGTCTTCAAATAGAAAAAAATGTAAATTCATCAGCCCTATTCGACTTGTGACGTGAGCACATGACACGGTGTTACGCGTACTGAGCCTCCACAGAGTTATGGAACAATGTATTTATCCGTATTTATGCGCTTGATTTAACGATAATTAGATAAACTTCGCTGATTTCAAATACCCACTATGAATTCAGAAACATGTAAAATGGCATGTTAGTTAGTTCGGATAGTTGGACCTATAATGATCTTGTTAATAGTGACAGTCAATTGCTCACTTGTTACCGCTATCTAATATTTTGGATAATCCGAATTGCACAAAGCAATATGCACGTTCTCATGACTAACAGACACGCCGGTCACGACTTTAATTCTCTTAAAATAATTTAATTCATATTTTAACCTTTCCTTTTTGAATCAGTATGATTGAGCGAACTCATCTAACTATTTGCAAATTTCGTAACTCATATTATACAATCTAACAAAGAGTATTGTGACCATAGATTTTAGATTTGATGGTTTGTCATTTTCATAACTCGTGGGATTCTTTCAGGTTTCTGCTGTTCGCTAATCTCATTCTCACAGACCGTTTGGAATACTGTGTTTACGGGGCATTTCGGTTCTCTCCGTGTTTTCTACCGTATATGACCTACATGGCCCTGGAATGAATTTCTTACCAGGGTGATTTCTGAGCACTATGACATTTCCTTCTCAAATCTAAGTTCTCGAGGAAAAAAATAAAAAATAAAGAAAAGTCATCATTATGTTTGAAGTATTAAAATATGTTTTTTTTTCTATTGCTTATATGTGTGAACGAGCTCACAGCCCACCTGGCGTTAAGTGGTTACTGGAGCCCATAGACATCTACGACGTAAATGAGCCACCCACCTTGAGACATCAGTTCTAAGGTCTCAAGTATAGTTACAGCGGTTACCCCACCCTTCAAACCGAAACGCATTACAGCTTCACGGCAGAAATAGGCAGGGCGGTGGTACCTACTCGCGCGGACTTACAAGAGGTCCTACCACCAGTAATTCAATTACGAATTACCAGTAACCAGTACGAATTAGCCGACATCTTCAGGTCAGCTTAACTACACGGATAGTTCAATAATAGAAAGCGTAGTTTAGTAAGTGTAGCCGCAGTTGTTATCGTATTGATATTGAAAAAAAACAGTGGAATTAATTCTAACTTAAAAAAATAAATAAACTCTAGCTTGTTTTTAGCTTGTTATAACACGTGCGATCATATTTGTAGGGAAGCTGCAAATTTATCTTCGCACAGGGCAAAGTGCGGTGTAGCTGGTCTGAGTAATCCGTTTATTCGTTGGCCCGTGAGTTTTCTCGCTAATATTGCAGACGAGCTGCTACACATGAACACGAGCTTGCTCCACGTGGTTACTCCGCGGGACCTTGGTACCTAGCTGGCCTCTCAATGCAGCCAGTAATTACGAAATACAACAAATGACGGCTTTCATTTCCGATGCCTCAATGATCCACTAATTCACGCACAGAATTACTTTGAATAATATATTTTTATAACTTTCCATTAGTTCAGCGGCTTGGCTTAGGCAGCGGCTTGGCTCTGCCCCTGGCATTGCTGAAGTCCATGAGCGACGGTAACCACTCACCATCAGGTGGGCCGTATGCTCGTTTGCCTACAAGGGCAATAAAAAAAAAAAGTATTCTCTGCTATATTTTTTTAATATTTAAAGTGTATGAAATTTCACAAGGTGTTAAAAGAATTGATTACATTGTAGTGCACAATACACTTGTATTGCACTTGCGTTACTGTTATTTGTCATCATAAACAGAATATACGTCAATGCTGTTTGTTAAGCAATAAATTGTTGAATGCAAACGCTACAGATGATGGTTTTAAAAACGAAACAATTCTTTATTCAATTGTTCGTTGGACATACAGCTATAATACCTACTTATTGATGTTATAAAACAATGCTTGTTTATAACAATATTATATGCTTAACGTCTTGTGACCAAAATTAGTTGGATTCTATGTAACGCTTAATGATCCGGGAAAGTCACAAGAGAGCTAATTGGTGCTATGCTCACTATTATTGAAGCTACCACTATTTAGGCTACTCTTTATTAAACAAATGAACACATTGCGGGTAGTACAATTAGTGAATAGTGGTGTTCGCCTGTGCACGCTCACAACATACCCTCGCATCAGTACAATTAGGAAAATTTATATTATTTTTAACATTTTATAACAAGGTGTTATGTCTTGTGGAAGTTAGTGATGAACACGTTAAAGTGACGTGAATGATTTACTCACTTAAATTAGACTTGAAATTAGTCAGATAGTTCAAAAAGACTATCCTCGGATGTCGCGTGAACCTTGTCACCGTTCTCACCGCATCCAATACATAATTACTTGTTGAACATTCGATTGACAAACGCGCAGCCCTGACCTAATACTTTCTATCGAGACTATATTTTTTTGTTGTGCTGAGAGCCCTCGGGCTTCGCCCCGTTCAGTGCGCTCTAGTACTCCGAGGCACTCAACAACTGAAACTGTGGCCGAAATTTAAGTTTTTTAAAGTTTTGCAACAAAGTGAATTATTTTATACTTCATTATATTGATTTATTACGGTGTCAATGGATTTCAGGTAAAGTTCTTTTTTCGCATTTAAAAACAGTTCTCAGTCTCCACTTTATTTAGTTTCGGAGGAGTTTGTAAAATAAATAAAATTAATTAATTTGTTATCCACTTTGTTTGAAACAAAGCAATGGATGCAATAAACGGTTCATGACGACTTGTAAGTGCAAACATGCGAATATTATAGACAATGATTTTTTGAAGTGAAACTTCCTTATCGGCGTTGGAAAAAAATTTACCGTCACATTTTTCGGTTACGCGTCACATTTTTCCGTTACGCGCCATCTGTTTTGTATTCATGTCTATGATAATAAAATCCTTTTGTTTAAACTTTATCTAATTTAACTTTTTTGTATTCATGTCTATGATAATAAAATCCTTTTGTTTAAACTTTATCTAATTTAACTTTTTTGTATTCATGTCTATGATAATAAAATCCTTTTGTTTAAACTTTATCTAATTTAACTTTATTTAACCAATTTCTAGAAAGTTGCATGTAGATCATTTTTCGAAAAATAAGGCCATAAATAAGTTTCACTTCTTACGTGTGTACACTAGTACACGCACACATTTTTTATTTATACAACAGATATGTTATCTTCATAATAACTAACTCTTCAAATCTGATCGCGCCATATATAGATATATATGGCGCGATCAGATCTACATACCTACCGATATAGTGCACACACATGTTGACAAGTAGCATTAATGAAAAGTACAAAAGATGGGATAAGCGCGTGAGTAAAAAAGCTAGACGATTCCACTTGTTATATTATTATTGTATTTGTTTAGACGCGACTAAAGACGAAACGTCCCAATTGGCCTGTTTTCGAGTCTTCACTTGACGTGCGCTTGAAACATATCTGCTTCTTTTTGCATAATATAAAATATCATTGATTATAGAGAGATATTTCCAACGATTACGTAGCTTCGAAAGATGAAGTAATCCAAATTTCACATGTTATTTTATATTGAATTATTACAAAGGGCATAATTCTCAAAATCAAATGTCGGTTATTTCTATCCGAAAATTCTCCGTCATCCACCGTACTCTACAGATATTACTCTCATTGTATTCCATTTGTTTTGGAGCTTAGACAGGCTAACTGTTTGAAATAATTCAATGAGGTAATCAAAACTTCAAAAAAAATTGTACGCGTGCAACTTGGTGCTTGGTGAAACTTCTTTTGTGATGTGTAGTATTGTGATTTTCTTCAGTTTTCATCCTTACATCAAATTTCTCTTGTAAGAGGAATGTAGTGTATAAGAGAAACAACCTAGCTTGTTTTGTTCTTTCCCTCTCTCCACGGTCGAGTGGTTCGCGAGATGCTCTATTTTCTCACTCTCGCTCTTCAAAAATTGTATCTTTTCTCTCTAGCCGTAACGAATCTGCTGCGAGTTACATTTTACTCTCAACGTGCCTTAAGAAGTTTCACTTCAATAAATTACAACTACGCTCCAAGAATTCCTAGGAAAGCATCCTATGAACATATCCTATATGCGGTACATGGTGCGATTTTCTAAATATATATATACCTAGTAACTACATTCATACAAAGTACCTACATACAGAAATCTAGAAGGTTTATTTTTTACGAAGGAAATAGATGCGATGTCATGTCCGATTGCGCTGAACTAATTTTAAGTCAAATAGATGATCTTTCTAATTGTCTTATATTGTTCTTACAACTTATAAGAAAAATTTGTCGCGGATAATTTTCCAATTAAATATAAATTAGTCTTAAGCAATTAATCAAATGTATGTAATCAAATCTTAGTTATATATATTTATCTATTTTTTGGACGTGGATGGAGTGTGTGCATGACGATATGAAAGAGAGAGAGAGGAGTGAGTGTTAAGCTCACGGCTTATAGAAGAGAACGGAAGAGAAAAATTAGCTGTGCCGACCCCACTTAATGGGATAAGGTGAAGAAAAAGAAGAAGAAGCGCCATGATTACATTAGACTTAACACTGCGTTTTTTTCCCACCTTACCGTTGATATTCCCATTCCACCTACTTGTTGACCGGTAGCTGAGCTCACATGCTCAACCTGAGAGAGCTTGCTAACGCTGACCCTAGCAAGAGCTGTGCTTCGCTGCTTCTACCACTGAATAGGAGTTGCGACCGACTGCTAAGATCCGACGAAGAACTCATGATTCTCTACTAGTTAGTAACTTAGCGTAGTTTAGTATTTGACGAGTTCGACGAGGATGACGGTCGGTGCTCAAAGAGCCTGAAAAGTAACGCATATGCAAATAAAAGTGTGCTAAACACATTTTTATACACGTACATACATACATAGCTGTGTGCGCCTGAACATATTGTTAAAGCAATTATTTGCACCGTTATTACACGACTCAAAAATACCATTATTATAATATTTAATGGCTATAAATTAAAAAAATTACTTTATTTAAAGATTTTTATATTTAACTTTTTAACATTTTGAATAATATTACAATCTTAGTTGAAAATGCCTATTTGTTTATTATTATACTCTGTTTAGTTTGTTTTGTTTTTTATAAGTATCTAGTGTAATTTACTTTTGATTTAAATGTGTATGTGAAATATCGTTATCTGATAAATAAATGAATTGAATACGAATGCCACAGCTAAGAATTTTCATTATAAAGTAGATCCAGAAACATTAACCTAGGATTAGTAGATTTGACTTAGTATTTAGTATTTTAGTATATAATATAATATATATAATATATAGTATATAGTATATAATATAAAATACTAAGACACAAGACGTAACTCTAAAAATAAAAAGGCTAAAATGGAAGTGGGCGGGACACATGGTCAGAGGAAAAGAAAAATGGAGCAAAATAACTACACATTGGTACCCAAGGGAAGGCAAAAGGAAAAGAGGCAGGCAACAAAAAAGATGGGTCGATGATATCAGGCAGGTTGCGGGCATAACATGGAGTAGAGTAGCCAGAGAGAGATCAGAATGGAGTAGGTTAGAGGAGGCCTTTGCCAACTGGCAAACGGACTTACAGAGAGTAAACAAGCACCAAATACACCAATTTTAATTTTCTAAAATACATATATATATACATATATCAGTATAAGTGCAGTAATATAAGAAACTTAATTTTANAGAGTAGCCAGAGAGAGATCAGAATGGAGTAGGTTAGAGGAGGCCTTTGCCAACTGGCAAACGGACTTACAGAGAGTAAACAAGCACCAAATACACCAATTTTAATTTTCTAAAATACATATATATATACATATATCAGTATAAGTGCAGTAATATAAGAAACTTAATTTTATATCTGTTTTCCGAATAAAGGGCTCTACTATTATTATTATTATAGTAGATTTGACTACATCTACTAATCACTAAAAGCAAATGTAATCACTGAAAGTTTAGAGTTATGCTATTTATTATTTCATAACATTTACCTTCGTTGTGAGTGTGTGTGCGTGTGTGTGCGCGTGTGATTGTACCAAACATTATTCGATTCTTAGATTATTTGTTTGTTAAGTATGTACTTATTACAAATTGATTCACTTTGCATTTTTTTTATTGCTTAGATGGATGGACGAGCTCACAGCCCACCTGGTGTTAAGTGGTTACTGGAGCCCATAGACATCTACAACGTAAGTGCACCACCCATCTCGAGATATAAGTTCTAAAATCTCAGTAGGTTATATATATTTTTATATATAATATTATTATATATAAAATATATATAATATTATTATATATAAAATATATATAATAATATTATATATATTCACGATTGACGTATATCGTCTTCTCGCATTAAAACTGTATAATTTCAAAACTTACTAATTTTACAGGAGAGTGTTTTATATAATGCTTAAAACATGTGATATTTTCAATATTAATCATCTTTGCAACATAATTTTTTTATTTCTTCACAGTAACATGCTATCTGTCTTCTAAAGTAAGATAAAATTATGTATTAATTTTGTTAATAGTTGTCAAAACATAGGTAAACGAAAAAAAAAAAAAACTAAAACTAAACTACGCTCTTTTAACAGAATTTATGAGAAAAATACTGGTGATACCAAATGTTTACGCATATTAACTTAATTTCGAATATTTTTGGAAATTGTACACTTTCAATGCGAAAAGACGATATGTGTTTATGTTCAAAACATATTTTATGTAAATATATCACACATATTACGAAGAAATGTATTTTTGTCGCTTACCAGATTATAAAAACTGGTTTGCGATTATAAGGATAATGATAGCCGTCATCTCTTATGACAATTTAATCTTCAATATTCTTGAGTATTCTTTCTTTCGCATTCTGTGTTTTATTAGTGGTTTTATTCTTTAATGTTTGACGATTAATGCCCTTAAAATTCAAAATCTTTTAAAAAGAGGATTAATTATATTATTTAATTATGTAGGTATAAGGCGTGAAAACATCAAATAATACTTGTGATTTACTTCGGTGCGACCGTACACATATATTTCCTTCGTAAAAAATAAACCTTCTAGATTTCTGTATGTAGGTATTTTGTATGAATGTAGTTACTAGGTATATATATATTTAGTAAATCGCACCATGTACCGCATATAGGATATGTTCATAGGATGCTTTCCTAGTAATTCTAGGAGCGTAGTTGTAATTTATTGAAGTGAAACTTCTTAAGGCGCGTTGAGAGTAAAATGTAACTCGCAGCAGATTCGTTACGGCTAGAGAGAAAAGATACAATTTTTGAAGAGCGAGAGTGAGAAAATAGAGCATCTCGCGAACCACTCGACCGTGGAGAGAGGGAAAGAACAAAAAAAGCTAGGTTGTTTCTCTTATACACTACATTCCTCTTACAAGAGAAATTTGATGTAAGGATGAAAACTGAAGAAAATCACAATACTACACATCACAAAAGAAGTTTCACCAAGCACCAAGTTGCACGCGTACAATTTTTTTTGAAGTTTTGATTACCTCATTGAATTATTTCAAACAGTTAGCCTGTCTAAGCTCCAAAACAAATGGAATACAATGAGAGTAATATCTGTAGAGTACGGTGGATGACGGAGAATTTTCGGATAGAAATAACCTACATTTGATTTTGAGAATTATGCCCTTTGTAATATTTCAATATAAAATAACATGTGAAATTTGGATTACTTCATCTTTCGAAGCTACGTAATCGTTGGAAATATCTCTCTATAATCAATGATATTTTATATTATGCAAAAAGAAGCAGATATGTTTCAAGCGCACGTCAAGTGAAGACTCGAAAACAGGCCAATTGGGACGTTTCGTCTTTAGTCGCGTCTAAACAAATACAATAATAATATAACAAGTGGAATCGTCTAGCTTTTTTACTCACGCGCTTATCCCATCTTTTGTACTTTTCATTAATGCTACTTGTCAACATGTGTGTGCACTATATCGGTAGGTATGAAGATCTGATCGCGCCATATATATCTATATATGGCGCGATCAGATTTGAAGAGTCAGTTATTATGAAGATAACATATCTGTTGTATAAAAAATCATTGTTTATAATGTTCGCATGTTTGCACGTACAAGTCGTCATGAACCGTTTATTGCATCCATCCATTGCTTTGTTTCAAACAATGTGGATTTAGAGTAAAGGATGGGTTTGTAGGTTTCGCGCCTTTTTTAGATTTTGAACTGCTTTTGGATGAAAGCATCGAAGAAAACTGATTGTTACTATTAACGTGTGACTGTTAACATTTTCATTATCTAGCCGTTACTTGCACAGGACGTGGCCGTGAAAGTATTGACAATGACAGTAACATCGAAAGACCAGAGGAGCGGGGCCTCTGGTGGCGTAGACGTGGACCGCGTGCTCGGACAGCTGGGCCAAGCTGGGCAGTTCCACCTCAGGGTGTACGTGATGGTAGCGGTGGCGGTCATACAAGTTGGAATGTTGCACACAACCTACATCTTCTTGGCCGGAAGTGTGCCTTACAGGTTAGTTGTGCAAGGACCTATCTATGTAGTATACATTTCTATTTTCTAACCCCTATTAAGTCAGAACGCACAGGCGCTCTAACCTCGGGCTTCGCTTCCGACAACATTATCCACATCACCTATGTTTCGATCTAAATTTCAAATCTGTAACTATTCTTATTATTATGTATTATGTTTTTGACCCTGAGGGTAGCTGTCTAACTTCTTAACGCCACGTGATTAAATGTCTCCGCCAATATAAATACGTGATTATGTTGAAGCGATAGTATCAGACCAGACGTTGATGCAAAGTATGTGATCAACCAACAGTAGGTATACATTATTTGTTTGATTTAGTTTAACATACTGCGTATTTAACTGATATCACGCAGCAAACATTAGTTCCTCGACAGGCGTGACGTACTCAGATGTCGAATAACTAAAAACCAAAGGACCCGACATAATATTATGTAATCAAGACTTTCCAAATATAGCTACGTAATGTATGTGAGTCGACGTGGCCTGAAGGATAAGACGCCCGGTGCAATCGAATCGAGCGGTGCGACTGTGCCGGTGTTCGAATATCGCAGGCAGGTCATTTTTTGTAATCAAATACGTACTTAACAAACGTTCACGAGTTTATGAACGACTTCTACGATGAAGGAATAACATAAGCCAAATTAAAGTACAACATAATAATGTTGAGCCGATCTGAACCTCTGGAATTCAGGCAACAAGGGGTAAACTATGACGTGCTAGACACACTTCTGCCAATGGTCGTTTGGTCTGCTCTGTCAGTTCCAGCAAAAGCGATTTAGATACCTAAATCAATGTATATTTTTTTAATCAACTATCGCCTTTAGAAGTGTTTTGAAATAGTCATATCTTTATCACCAATACGAAAATCTGTTTCATTACTGAGAACAATGTGCAAGAAAGTCAGGGGTTGCTCATTTCCAAATACTAGAATAGATATTATTTAATGCTGATGAGGTTACGAATTTTTATGCCTTAATCAATTTGTGCGCCTATCGACAACTAAAGGTATAAAGATTCAGGAAATATTATGCCCTCGAATGCTCAGCAAGAACGAATGATCCGGCAGCCATTCGAGCATCTGCTTGGTGGATGACTTAGCTTATATGTAGTAGCATCCGGAGCGACCGGAGCAGCTGTGTGTAGTTGTGACAGTGTCGCGAGGTCCGGTCGCGTCGCGTCGCACTTCTGAGTAATAAAATAAACTCGACTAAAAAAGAGACGAACATTTTAATTCTAAATCGCATACCCGAGCGACAGGCTATAGACTTCCACGTATTTTATATTTGGATACATTTTGTATTCAAATATATTTTAATGTGTACAAATTCTTAAAAGCATACGCCCTCAGACAGTTTATTCCTTTGATTTAAATTCAGTTCGAATCAGACCGAGCTCATCAAATATAGACGGTCTAAGTGAGACATTAAGATGAGACCCGCAGGGGGAAGTTCTAGTGTAGCCACGGATCAGATCATGGAGGGGTTGGGTCATCTCGGTAGGTTCCACGTTGTGAACTATATTCTACTGGCCCTGCCTGTGCTTAGTGCTGCTACCTATTCCATCACCTACGTCTTCCTCGCTGCTGATGTTAATTACAGGTAAATTAGCTAGTATACGCAGAGATAAATATTTAATTTAGAATTTATGATGCAAGTATATACATGAATGTATCTAGGCCATGACTCTGGTTAAAGATTTCGGAATCACCACTTCATCTCTTGTAAAGTGTACATGTAAATGGACGCTTGATTAATTTGCAAGTGAATATTTCTGTCAGTGCATTATGTGTATTGATAAGCCACCTCATCGCTCCCACGGAGAGTTGCCACCCCCCGGTTCCTCTCATCCACGGGTGATGTAGGCGTTTAAGCTCGAGATAATATTTACCTGAATCACTTCATATTTATGTGAATCACGTCGTATTTATCTGAATATTAGTTATCTTATTTATTTATTTATTTACTTACAAAAGTACTGCACATCACAAATATTTAACATTGAAAATAACAAACTATTTAATTTATGGCCTGATACATGTGACAATAATGGCGTACAAACATAGGCAATTCATCGGCACAATAATAATAAAAAAAAGAGAATACCTAATGAAAACATACTTTGAGATTAAAATTTAACAAGTAAAATAGTAATAATTTTAGAAATATTAATATGAATGTCTAATAAAGGTCATGACATATCAAAAAAAAAAGAAAAAAAAAAGAAGAAATGTCAATACAATATCAAGCAACAACAAGTCAGTTATAAAACAACTAATGATTAACGATTAAAGTTAAGGTGCGTTTTTTCTTTCTTTCCTCATTTTGTCCTTAAATACACGCAACTTATCGTGGAACACATCAAGATCGGGCATTACTGTGATAAGGGAATGATACTTATCAATTATTCTACGGAGGGGTGCTTGCCGTCCCAAATTAGACTTTACAGGTGGGGTGTAGAAAATTTAATTGAGTTATCCGCGAGGATAGGTACGGGGAACCTTTAAAAGTATGTTCTCTAGAAAGTAGCTACACTGATATGGATCGCTCACGACGATATTATAAAAGAAAGATTCTTCCACATTCTGCCGGAGGACATAGAGGACATATTGATTGTGCTTCTTTAATAAAGAGTGAATTACTGTCCATTTTGAGTTTCCCTTACATATTGCTTGTAACCTGCGACTCAGTGAGAAGTACCGGCGGGACACTCAGTATGCCGTGTCTGTGGGATTTTGCTTTTGATTCCGAACTGAGTTTCACTCGTACATGAGCACTTTGTAGCTCTCAAAAGCACCTACAACGGCCACAGCAGGTGCTATGTTAGTTTTGTTTTTGTTAAAGAAAACTAGGTTACGATTAATGATATCCAAAAACCTCATTATTTTAATCATTGTTGTTGAAATACCGATAACTTTGAGTAGCTATTACTTTGTTTAGTTCATTTTATAATATGTTTCGAATATAAGTGTTCGTAATCAGTGAGGACTGGCTGCTAAATAATATATTACCACTCAAAATATATTTAAGTGGTTAGCAAGTTATTCGAGTATAATGGAGATATCTTTGTGAGGGTCAACATGGATGCGAAACTTACGTCGTGGCTTATAATAATATCGAGGAGTGAAATGCTATTTGCCACTATTTGGCTTAAGCGGCTTTTATCTTTGCAATTAAGGGTGCGTTTTATTTGGTATCAGCATCAACAGTTTGAAGTTTTAATTGAACATCAATTAAAGGTGCGTTTTATTTGGTATCAGCATCAACAGTTTGAAGTTTTAATTGAACATCAATTAAAGGTGCGTTTTATTTGGTATCAGCATCAACAGTTCGATGTTTTAATTGAACATCAATTAAGTTTACTGAATTCCAATAGCTGAAGAAGTATTTTGTTACGATATTTTTAAGCTATTGCATAGCTTTTATCGCGGGCTTTGAGCGCGCCGACTGAATCAAGAAATTCCGTAACGAAAATAACCTGACACCCCCACTACGCCTACTATGTAGCTCGCGTTCAACACATTCACACGTTGCGCTTGTGTAGTGTTTGTGAATAAGTGCGCAGCGTGACGTCGCACTGCCGCATGCACATCATGAAAAGTCTGCCTATCTCTCCCTCGCGCAGTCTAGGTTATGAGTGTGAAGGGGACAGTTAATGTTTTGCTTTTGTTAATGTTTATAAATAAAGCGTGGTCTTATTTTATTGTTGTTTTAATATTAAATTATTATTGTCGATTTATAATTGCATAAGTTGATAAAAAATGCTATGCAATAGCTTTACCGCGGCAGTCTTCGAGTGCCACACGTATTTTTTATTTTTTATTTTAAACTTTATATGGCTCTCTCCTGTAAATTGCATGTCAGTTAAATGAAATAGTCTTTTACCCTTTGATATAGTTAGTGTCTAGCGACTAGCCCGCATGAGCCTACCATGACTGTGCCATGTCATCCCAACGCTGAAGGTTTTATCGTGTTTGTATAGAGAGTGCGTGGAGATCGATCTTGTACACGAAGTCAAGTGGTAGTGATTGTTACGTTTTAACGAACGCATATTAAAACACAAACTAAATCCTCGAATGTCATCGGTTATTTCACGCCCGCGTTTTGACTTCAGTAACTATCTTCTTACACCACTCTATAATACTGGTGGTAGGACCTCTTGTGAACCCGCACGGGTAGGTACCACCACCCCGCCTATTTCTGCCGTGAAGCAGTAATGCGTTTCGGTCTGAAGGGTAGGGTAGCCGTTGTAACTATACTGAGATCTTAGAACTTATATTTCAAGGTGGGTGGGGCAATTACGTTGTAAATGTCTGTGGGCTCCAGTAACCACTTAACACCAGATGGCCTGTGAGTTCCTCCACCCATATAAGCAATAAATAAAAAAAAACAGACATTTTAAGTTTGACATCCACGTGACTCAATATTTAACAATGTGATAATTTCCCGCGAAAACAACATTCAATGTTTACATAACAGTTCAATGATAATAATAGGCTGTTCGTTGTTTACTCAAGCGGTGAGCGGAACACACGTGATTAACAAAATCGCTAACCTTTATTTACTAACGACTATATAAATATACAGTCCGCGTTACTTTGTAATCGTTTACACGAATTGAATCCGTACTAGGATTTCAAGTTTTAGTGTGAAAATTTAGTATTTTGAGATATAAAATCGAAGTATAATTTGGACAAAAAAACCAAAAGCTGTCTACCGGATGGCAAGACAATTTTTCAACTTGGCTTTTTATTTTTTTATTGCTTAGTTCGGTAGCCGAACTCACGGCCCAACTGGTGTTAAGTCGTTACCGGAGCCCATAGATATCTACGACGTAAATGCCGCCACCCACCTTGAGATATGAATTCTAATGTCTCACTTATAAACAGTACAACGGCTGCTCCGCCCTTCCAACTGAAACGCATTACTGCTTCACGGCAGAATTAGGCAGGGTGGTGGCGGTGGTACCTACCCGCGCGGACTCACAAGACGTCCTACCACCAGTAATTACGCAAATTATAATTTTTAGGGCCGGCTGTCAGCTTTAGCTCCAATAACAAAGCTATACAAATTTTAAGCCCAATGATTTCACACTTATTGTAATTATACGTAATTTTTTTAACAATAACTTTTGTTCCATTATGTCCGCTCATGACTACGACTGATGTAGTCACATGGCCCGCTGCACGGTTGTCACGTCTAAGGTTAAATACAAAAACAATTTTTTACGTTTGATAAGAGGCCGGTTCATGAGTCACTCAAAGAGCACGCAACTCCCGAGCCCGAGCCTACCGATTAGCAAAAACATGTTGACTCTTTTGGTGAAAAGGTGCAGCTTAAGCCCCCACTGATGGCACTGATGGCCCCCACTTTTGTAGTATCTATTGGATTCAGTAACCACTTAATGCTGGGTGGGCCATGATCTCATCCACTCATCTAAAGCAACACAAATAAGACAATCCCCGTTTTAAAGACTTGATACTTCAATTCAATGCAATTTGTCTAGGAATAGGTGAACGTAGACTTTTCGTAAATTTGTTAGCCCAATCGCACATCACAGGCTTGCAAATAATTGCAAATGGAGTCAACTTCGTGAAGTTATTTAGATAGTTTTTTTCCGATGCTGAGAGCCTCGAGAGGCTATATCAGTGTTACCCTAGCGTGTAGGTGAGCTCTCGGGGCTCAAACCTGGAGGTGTTGCTAACACTAGCAAGAGCAGTGCTTCGCAGAATCTATCGTCGGATCGGAAACGCGACCCACTGAGAAGACCCGGCGAGAAACTCAGTGGGCTGTGAATATGGGTTACATTTAGGTACCCCAAGTCGTCGTGGCCTAAGGGATAAGACGTCCGGTGTATTCGTGTTGAGCGATGCGACGGTGTTCGAATCTCAGGCGGGTACCAATTTTTCTAATGAATTATGTAGTCAACAAATGTTCACAATTGACTTCCACGGTGAAGGAATAACATCGTGTAATAAAATTGAAATCCGTAAAATTATAATTTGCGTAATTACTGGCGGTAGGACCTCTTGTGAGTCCGCGCGGGTAGGTACCACCGCCCTGCCTATTTCTGCCGTGAAGCAGTAATGGGGCAGTCGTTGTAACTATACTGACACCTTACAACTTATATCTCAAGGTGGGTGGCGCATTTACGTTGTAGATGTCTATGGGCTCCAGTAACCACTTAACACCAGGTGGGCTGTGAGCTCGTCCACCCATCTAAGCAATAAATAAAAAAAAAGCACCGGTCATCGTTCTCGTCGAACCCGTTGGTTGCGACGAAGGGCTCAGCGAGTAAAATAGCCTTAGAATAAGGCATAGAAGATTAAATATGGTCCAAAGTAGTTAACCTTCTACGGTAAATGAATAATTTAACAACAAATGACCCATGAACACGTTTGCTGATCACGACAGACCTTTAACATTGTATTAATATGTAATAATACATTGTTTTTTATAGATGCACCGTCCCGGAGTGCGAATCTCTAAACACTACGGATTTTAATCCCGTTTGGTTACCGAACGCCGCGGTCGAGGGTCAGGGCGAGAGGTGCTCCAGGCGCGTTCCTCTGACCCAGCCCTGCAGTGCAAACACTTCCTTCAGTCAAGAGGCACTAGCATGCGACCATTGGATTTACGCTAATAACAATACTATTGTTGCTGAGGTTTGTATCACATGTCAGTTATTTTCTACAGTTTTTAAGGTTTAATGTGGCACCTACGTTGTCCGGCTACCTTTTAACATCAGGTGGTGTATGAGATCGATTTTTCCGTCTATAAAACACGTATCTTTCTAAATACTGCAAGAACGTTGGGCCGGAGTGTATCTAGTAAATTTCAAAGGCAAATCCGTGAAATTCTCTTTTTTGCCTATCTATCCTAGTAACCTGGAGGGGTTATACTAGGTTCGCCGAACGTGTAAGCAAGATCCAGCCTGGAGAATTTAATAGAATTAACGTTAGCAAGGGCATTGCTGCGCTGAATCTATCAACCGGATCGAAATTACGACCCGCTGTCAAGATCCGGCGAGAGACACAGTGGGTACGGTTCAATTTGTTTCAATAACTCGCCGATACCTACAGTTTATGTACACTGCCCTTTTAAATATTTTGACACAATCAATAAATATGACCTTAATCTAAATAAAAGTAATCTAGATACAAACGCAACGAAATGATTTAATGATACTATTTAATTATACAAAATGACTTCAATTAAAAATCTATTACTACAGGTTTAACAGATAATTTTCTTTCGTCAATGCCAGTTATTGTTGAAAGTTCACTGGTCCCTTGACATGAATAAGGTTTCATTGTGACTGCATTATGTAATGGTGTAAGGAGGAATGCCAAAAAAATAGATTGGGAAATAAATTGAGTCCACTACCTAGTATGAGACGTCATCGTGGCGAGATTATTCGCGGAAGATATAGTGGACTTTACCAGCGTATGTTCATATGGTAAAAATGATCATCGTCTTGAACTTTTTGATCTGGACCGGCTTGAAGATAAGTAGCCCAGTCTGGACAGCTGAGTCATGCTTAGGTTATTATTCAATGTACAAAGCATTGGGGCCTAGATGTTTCCCGCGTCGATGCCGGTGTTTTGTAACACAGGAGGAAGCCCCGCTTTGTGGTGGTTGAATGCGGATCGCTGAACCATATTAACTCACAAAAGATTACAAGGATGCTATTTGTAAATTCACCAGTTCAACCTCGCCTGCCAAGAGTGGAAGCGAACCCTGGTCGGAACAATCCACAACATCGGGATGCTGGTCTCTCTGCCCATACTGGGATACATCTCTGATCGGTGAGCTACACGGCTTATAACACAATAGGCTCTCTATTTTTAACAAGTTTTTATTATCTTGATCTGCATCCATACATCAACATCTGTAAAAGCCCGAATATTGGTAAATCTTAGGTTTTACCAGTAAATCTTAGGGTTTATCAACACGAGTCGGTAAATGTAAGAATATGTAAAAAAGAAATGATTTTATCGGGCTTTTACCATTAGAATTTAGTATATGCTAGGTTTTACCAGTGACAGCTGTAAATTTTGGTTTTGGAAATAAAACAATGCATACTTCTCAATTATTTATTTCAATTAATATTCAAATCCTTACATACCTATAAGTAATTATTAATAATTTGTACTACTAATCAGTTAAATCGTAACCTATATTATCTTTTGGTATTTTTATTGATTAAATTTTACTAGTAATAAATAATTTTTAAACCCTTTTAGAATAATAGAAACAACACAATTTCAATTATCTTGAAAAAGTACATAACGCTCCCTATTATGGCTAATCTAACTGAATCATTTCTTTTTTTAAGTCTAACATTTTGGCCAACTTTTTGTTATATTTGGATATTTATCAGACATGGCTTTCATTTTTCCAACTTGGTTTTCCAAATAGATTTTTGCCTTTTTTCCTATTGTCTGGACTGATTCTATCTTTTTCGGAATTGGGTCTTCTTGAGCTTGAGTTAAGTTTTCTGTCTCTGAAGCGGTTTCATTGGTTATTTAGTTCTCCATCATAATTTCAGTTACATTTTCTTGGGTTTTATTCCTCAAATTAATACTGTTTATGTCCTCTTCTGACTCATTTTCAACAACATTTTCTTCCTTCAAGGCCATACGCCAAGCACATATTGACATGTTTATCTCGACATTTACCTTGTCTTTGAGGTAAATCCTAAAATTTACCAAGCGAATGGTAAAAGTCCGAAATAAACGATGATCATAGAACAGCTCGGACTTTTACCATTAAGAGTTGGTAAATGTTAGGATTTCCTGGAAAATCTTAGGCTTTTACAGTAATGTATATACCTAATAAATAAAAAATCCTAATGCATTCTTTGAAAGAAATTTTCAACAACTTCAATACCGATTAAATTGAAAATTTGCACGATTAATTAATGCCTAACCTAACAAAACACAGGGGTAAAAAAGTATTTATTTTAATATTTATTCCAGTTTAATACAAGCATGTTTTTTTAGACACCGAACTCGTGTCTTAAAGTGGGTGGCGGTGGTAAAGGTGTAGTAACAATTGTAGCGATTGACGTTTGTCTATTTCAGGTTCGGTCGTAAAGTGGCGTTAATCCTGAGCTGTACCTTGGTGGGGGTCATCGGCACGCTGAAGGCGTTCTCGGTCTCCTACGAAATGTACGTTATTGTGGAGTTCTTGGAGACCATAGCCGGGGCTAGCACATTCCCTGCTTCGTACATTTTAAGTGAGTAGAAAGCGTATCACTTTTGGAATACTTTCAGGATAAAAACCGTTCTCAGCCTGACCTTTTTTACTCAAAAGAGAAAAACGACTCTATCATGCGATGTAAAAAAACTCAACAAACACCTCAAATAAAGATAGCTTGCCTATTTAAAGGTCCCGCTAATTTAATTCACTACAACTGCTCAACCAAAGCATTGTTGGTTGATTTTTTTGTACAAACAAATTTTGTACATATATTTTTCATATTTGGTGCTAAATTAAAGTTTGTTTGATAATTCAATTTAATTACAGCAATCGAATTACTGGGTCAAGACAAGAGGGTTCTAACGACAGCATTCCTGGGCATTGTCATCTCCATGGGAGGAGTTTGTTTTGCTCTTATGGCTAAAACCTTTCAATACTGGAGGACGTTCATCCTGGTGGTCTACCCTCCAGCTCTACTCTTCCTCTCCTACATATATTTTCTTCCTGAAAGCATAAGATGGTTGCTTTCAAAAGGAAAGAAAAAAGAAGCCATAAAGATCATAAAGAGAGCAGCAAAAATGAACAATGTAACTCTTTCTGAAGAAACCCTGAGGGAGTTGACAGAAGATAAGCCCCAGACCATGGAAGAAAAGAAGGAAATACAGAATGAGCCAGGCATATGGTCTCAAGTCATGAGATCTCCGATCATAATGAAGCGATTGGCTATTTGCTCCTGGTGGTGGATAACTTGCACCTTCGTATTCTACGGACTGGCGATCAATTCTGTTTCTCTTGCCGGAGACAAGTACACTAACTACATGCTAGTTGTGAGCGTGGAAGTGATCGGCGTGGTCATCAACGCTTTGGTTCTGGACAGGATCGGCAGGAAGAGATCTTTACTCATCGGTTTTATGGTCTGCGGGGTTTCTTGCTGCGCGATTCCGTTTGTCCGTAATCGTGAGTTTTTTTTATTTTATTTTTATTGCCCTTGTAGCCAGACGAGCATACGGCCCACCTGATGGTGAATGGTTACCGTCGCCCATGGACTTCAGCAATGCCAGGGGCAGAGCCAAGCCGCTGCCGACCGCTTAATACTCTCCATGAGCCTCTTTTGAAGAAGAACATGTCATAGCGCTCGGGAAACACCATGGAGGGGGGCTCATTCCATAGCCGGATGATACGTGGCAAAAAAGACCTCTGGAAACGCACTGTCGATTAACGCAGCGGTTCCAGATAATATGGATGAACTCTACTCCGATGGCGGGAGGTGCGATGATAAAAAGGAGATGAAGGGATCGTCTCAAACAATTCCAAGTATGCTTACAGCTGTTCAATTATTACACGACGATACAGACGTACCGCTTGCAGCTCGACCCTGAGCACGTCTGCCGAGCAGTGACTCTGCAGCTGTTTATTCTAATTCCCAGTGTCCTCAATCATTTTGTTACTGTAATAAAGAGTCTACATAGGTAATTCTTTGCCTCACCCAGATAGTTATCACACAATAATTCTTAAATTTAATGGCTACGAGCAAAGTGCCCTGACAGGTATTGTCTCAAACGTATAGCCTCCGTATTGATTTTCCTTAAAACGTTTGTGAATACATTTACAATTCGACAGTGTACACAATAATGAGCATTTTATTAGAATAGGTACGATTAGTAGATGTTTTATGTTCTTCAATTTAATGATTTCGTAGAATTAATTCGTTAAGGTTTTTCTGTGGGTTGTAGGCGGGCAAGCTCGTAGACCAGTGAATACTGGAGCCTGTGGGAATCACAAACCCCCATGCATGCCCTCCCCACCTTGCGGCACGCTCCCGAACTCTGTTGTATTGTAGTTATACTTACAGGCTATTACATCCTTCGAGCCGGAACGCGTGACTGCTTTGTGTAGTGAATAGACAAGATGGTGGACTCTTATCGATCTGCGTTTATAATACGTCGCAATTTCTCCTCAATAATCTTTATTTTCCTGTTTCTAATTTCAGATATAGTTTGGCTGTCCATATTTTTGTACCTGCTAGGGAAGGTCGCCATCACTCAGGCCTTCAACGGCATCTACATGTACACGTCGGAGTTGTTCCCGACCCGCGCCAGACACTCGCTGCTGGCCTTCTGCTCGATGGTCGGCAGGATCGGGTCCATTGTTGCACCGCAGATGCCTTTGCTGGTTTGTACTTTGACTAACAATAACATATTCTTCTTCTTTTTCTTCACCTGATCCCACTAGATGGGGTCGGCACAGCGGATTTTTCTATTCCATTCTCTTCTATCAGCCGTCATGTCAACACTCACTCCTCTCTCTCTCTCATATCGTCATGCACGCACTCCATCCATGTCTTCTTCGGTCGACCTCTTCTCCCTCTACCTTGCACTGCCATTTCCATACATCTCCTAGTCCCATGCATCTCCTCTCTACGCATCACATGACCACACCACGCTAACCGCCCGCTCTTTAATTTAATTTAATTAACAACAACATCGTGTAATAAAAATCAAACCCGCAAAATTATAATTTGCGTAATTACTGGTGGTAGGACCTCTTGTGAGTCCGCACGGGTAGCTACCACCACCCCGCCTATTTCTGCCGTGAAGTAGTAATGCGTTTCGGCTTGAAGGGTGGGGCAGCCGTTGTAACTATACTGAGATCTTAGAACTTATATCTTAAGGTGGGTGGCGCATTTATGTTGTAGATGTCTATGGTCTACAGTAACCACTTAACACTAGGTGGGTGGGACGATCTCACGTCCAACCATTTCCGCAATAAAAAAAATTTAAAATCTAAATTGGCATCGCAATATTAAAGAAAGTTGAGCCTCTCTGATATCATAGATACGATCTGCGTATATCTGGGGGTGTGAAGACCTGTGTAATCGCGTCAAGTGTTGTGACACCACAGGTGTTCAAATCTCGAAGTGTGGTATCATTTATTAAAAGAAATAAGTACTTAATACATGTTCACAAGTGTGTTACAATAGGGAACATTTATAAACGTTCGTAATTACTGTTGGGCGTGCTGGGAGCCCGGACAAAAGGTCCCATCGTCTCGTCTCTTTCTACTAAGAAACGAAAAGTATGCCTTGAGTCGTGGATGGAGTGGCCTCCGTGTAATGTAACCGATACTACGATTTTATTTATTATTACACCTCTGAGCTCTGGTAGAGACTTTATCCTAAAGCTATGAGATTGCACTACAGTTAAAATCTCTAACACCACAGATAGTTTTTACGATTAAAACTGCACTAATAGCACGATTATTCCAAAAATTTCAGGAGATCTACGTAAAATGGTTGCCGTCAGTGTTGTTCGGCTGTACAGCCCTCGTGGCCGGGCTGCTCATGACCACCACACCCGAGACCCTCAACACGACCCTCCCCGACACCATACAGGAGGCGGAACAGATCGCAACACGACACAGAGAGCCGCGCAAGTCGAAAGATATACAATCGACTCCCTGTTGATTGTAAATTAGGAAACATGACATAGTTAAGATAATAATAGACAATATCTAGTTTAAACTAGGACGTATTTTACCTAATAAAAAGTGAGGTAGATGAAAATAACAATTTTAATATATTTGTTTACACTATACTGGTGGTAGGACCGCTTGTGAGTCCACGCGGGTAGGTACCACCACCCCGCCCATTTCTGCCGTGAAGCAGTAATGCGTTTCGGTTTGAAGGGTGGGGCAGCCGTTGTAACTATACTTGAGACCTTAGAACTTGTATCTCAAGGTGGGTGGCGCATTTACGTTGTGGATGTCTATGGGCTCCAGTAACCACTTAACACCAGGTGGGCTGTGAGCTCGTCCACCCAACAAAGCAATAAAAAAAAAAACTATATTTTTCTATCTAGAAGAGCGCTTCCATGTAGAACTATTCTAATATTGTTTATTAAAACAGTATTTTTGTTTTCTCTCCACCTTATCCCACTAAGTGGGGTCGCCACGAGGAATTTTTTTATTCCATTCTCTTCTATCAACCATCATCTCAACACTTACTCCTCCCTTTCTCTCATATCATCATTCACACACTCCATCCATGTCTTCTTTGATCGACCTCTTCTCCCTCTACCTTGCACTACCATTTCCATACATCTCCTAGTCACATGCATCTCCTCTCTACCGTCCGCTTTTTAATTTGGCAATCACCGGGGCGACTTTCACGCACGTGTTTATATATTGTGAAGTTCTAATGTGACGGTCGCTGCACCAGTGTGCTAAGTGTGAGTTTTATAACGTTCTCGATAGCGTAAAAGTTTGTCTCGTTGAAAGTTTGCCTACGTTTGCCGCTAGGGGCGCTGTTCCAACTGCATACAAATTTGAGTTAACTTTTACGCTATCGAGAACGTTATAAAAATCGCACTAAGCACACAGACACGGGCTCTACTACGCGGATGACAATAGGATGACGGAATTATTTCAAACAATTCCTTAATCTGACTGGAATAAACTATCAGAGACAACTTTCCCAAATACATCGTGTCTAATGTTGCATTAAATGGAACCAGCTGGTATTTGGATACCCTGCTCTGTTACACTCGTAGTCCCCGACCGTGAAGAAGTTTTATATTTAGTTCAGGCACAAGCAACCGAAAATTTGTTGACAACGATACCAAATAATTGACGCATAGTCGCATACACATATGTTGACGCTTCGACTTCAATAATACAGAAGTCTTGGTCCACACCCCCCCCACTGGCCCCACTCGTTGTTTTCGTTCGAAATGACAGATAACATTTATAGCCTACGTGTTTTCTCCAGAATGTTATGTTTTTATTGTAAACATTGTATACATAATGTAACATTGTAAGCATTGTTAATGAATGAACAAAATAAAAGCGCGTTCATACTCACAATTATATTTTTTACTAATAAGTATATTTATCCCTATACCGTCATTTATAATTATGTATATATATATTAATTGAAAGAAATGAATAAAAATAGAACGATGTCTGTGTTGCGGGTGCGATTACATTCGCCATGTTCGCAGTTTTTGTATGTTTCATCGATATGTTCATTTGTCTCACAACATTGTAAACTTTCTCTGGCTTGGTTTGAATACAGGATGTAGTAGTTAGTGAAGACATATCAATCTTTTTTCCCCCTACTTATGCTGATAGCCTTGAGAGGCTATTTCAGCGTAACCTTAACTAGTAGGTGAGCTCACGGGGCGCAAACCGGAGTGATGTTAACACTGACCCTAGCAAGAGTAGTGCTTGGCAGAATCTACCACCGGATCGGAAACGCGACCCACTGAGAAGATCAGGAGAGAAACTCAGTGGGCTGTGTCTGTGGGTTAATTTACTCGTCGAGCCCTTCGTCGCAAGCGACGGGTTCGACGAGGACGGTGACCGGTTCGCAATCAAAGATTACCTTCCAACACGTGTTTAATCCGTATTTAAGTACATAAGTAATGTATTTTAATTTTATAATTTAACAGAATGAATGATAGAGCTGACTTCAATGTTCGTAATTCTCGAATCGTTCGGAACTTTGGATTACTTTGGAAGTGGGTTACGTCTATTTAAAGGCAGGTAGGTACACAGCAAATGAATGGTTTCATGCAAAACCGTCGCAAATATACGCGTGTAGGGCTGTGCATTTTTAAACTGATTCAGTCAATTAATTATTTTTTTTGAAAAAATTGGAAAATAATAGAGACGCCCAAATTTTGTATTTAGTCTGCACAAATGAACAACAATATTGGTAATGTAAAAACTACTTCTAAGAGATGGTACTCAACTTGGTGGAACTTTGGGGGTGTTATAATCATAAATTGCAATATGTAGATTTGGGAAGGTTGCAGTAGTCTCTGTATGAATAAGTAAAGACAAAACATCACTACTACCCACGAGACATGTGGTCGCTTCGCATGTGATGCTTCACGGCAGGATCTCAGTGCCTATCCGCGGGGCCACAAGTCCCCTACCTCAAGTAAATTTTCCTTTCAACAAAGCTTTGCCTTGAAAAATCTAAATGCGCGTGCATTAAAATTGAACAGGTGGCAATCCTAATAGATCTGTCGTTACTGATCGTAAAATCATAGTGTTGGCGGACGGCGGCCGGTTTCAGAATAACCCGACGCAGGCCCGCGCCGCCCGCCTGCGCCACGTTGTGACGTTACCACTACGTAAATATTTAATTAAACTACAAATCATAACATCAAAATATTAAGAGGATTCGATAGTTTTGATTTACGACATTTGTATTGAGTTAGATCGTGAGTGATTGTGGGGAGGCGCTTGAGGGTCGCAGTGTGTTAATTCGTGTCGGAAATGTCTCGGCGTGAACTGAGGAGTGATAGGATTGAGTACCCGGCGCCTCCGCCTAGCAAATGTGCGAAAGTGAGTACACTGAAGTATTTTGATTTGCGAAATGAGCATCTAGCTGTGTTTTAGTCATGAATGGACTGACATAAGGAAACGTTTACTCGCTTATATTGGAATATTCGGGTTTTTTCCACTATTTATTAAAAGTGGTTAGATCAACCAAAACAGTTGAGCTTGTAATCTTAAGTCTTAAGATGGGCGCTGGCTTTCACGTTATGTTGTCGAAGGACTCCCGCAGCAGTCTACCATCAAACGAGGTGTGAGATCATGTCATGTCATTGGTAGGCAGCGGCTTGGCTCTGCCCCTGTCATTGTTGACGTCCATGAGCGACGGTGACCACTTATCATCAGGTGGGCCGTATGCTCGTTTGCCTACAAGGTCAATAAAAAAAAATCTGCCTAAGAAAATTATGAAATGTGATGTTGAGTTCAAACATAGCAAAAATGTCTTCCTTCTTAGGCGGAACGTATAGTTAGGTACTTTGCGGCAGAAATATGTATGTAAGTATTTACCCATGGGGGAATGCAACATCTCCTCCATCAACCTCTTATAAGTTTTGGCTATTTAGTTAGAAAGAGTGTGTGTGTGTGTATTAGAAAGAGTAACCCTATGGCGTGTGTTATCAACAGTTCCTATACTACACGTGGAAGCTATGTTCGGTGGTTTTCTCGCACTTCGTGATGATCAGCCTGGTCGTGGCTTACTGCATCCTCGGAGCCGTCATCTTCGAGAAGCTGGAAGCGGAGCACGAGAAAGATGTAAGGATCGTCTGCACCTACCACTTCTATGTGTGTCCATTGTTAATTATTTCTGTACTAGCCCCTTTTTTCCCTACCAAAACTGAGAGCCTTGAGAGGCTATTCCAGCGTAGCCTTAGCTAGTAGGTGAGCTCACGGGGCTCAAACCTGACGACGTTGCTAACACGAACCCTAGCAAGAGCCGTGCTTCGCAGAATGTACTACCGGATCGGAAACGCGACCCACTGAGAAGATCCGGCGAGAAACTTAGTGGGCTTTATCTGAGGGCTAATTTACTCGTCGAGCCCTTCGTCGCAAGCGATGAGTTCGACGAGAACGATGACCGGTGCTTGAGGTACCTAATAGCACCGTTAGTGGATCGGGAGGATCCGAAATGACGTGGCACTAGCCCCGACGAGCAGGTATCAGCACTCTGCCTATTTTTGACGGGAAGCAGTCATACGTTCAGGTTTTAAGGGTGAGACTGTCGTGAAGCCAATTGTGATCGATAACAGATAACTGCCTATTTCGATTCGAAGACGGACGGTTTTTCAATATAACTGAAGCGCCATCCTCGTACCAAGGCGCGATGTATGTGATATTAATAAAGAGAACGAAAACTGGATAGCTTCAAGTAGTCTAGGCCATAATATATATGTACCTATATTCTGCTGTCTCTCTAGATAAATAGAAAAGCCTTCGTACAGAAAACACGTTACTGTGTTTTATTGTGACTAACAATACTATAATTTATTAATTACACTCAATTTACTGGTGGTAAGACGTCTTGTGAGTCCGCACGGGTTGGTATCACTACCCCGCCTATTTCTGCCTTGAAGCAGTAATGCGTTCCGGTTTGAAGAACGGGGCAGCCGTTGTACTGTTAAAAGTCAGACCTTAAAACTCATGTCTCAAGGTGGGTGGCGGCATTTACGTTGTAGATGTCTATGGGGTCCGGTAACCACTTCATATCAGGTTGGCCGTAAGCTCGTCCACCTATATAAGCAACAAAAAAAACTAAAAAAAGCGAATGCAAATAAGCTTTTGGGACTAGGAAAACGATTCCCCGACACTTCGACCTAATACTAGCTTTAATAAAATGTCGTCAATTTGGTTTCAAGCGTCTCTGTCTCTCGTCTAAATAAACAGCGGGCCTAGTTTCGCAAGAGTGACAATCGGTCACCATATAGTTATGAAAGCTATGAATGTTCGCATAAAAATATTATAAACGTTACAATAAACATTCATACTGCTAGAAAACAAATCATAAAAGTCAGTTCTGCTTTATGTTTCGACTGAATTTTATTAAGTTCGTATGTAAACTACTAAATTTAAACATCTTCAAAAACGTTATGTGGACGTGAATGGTTCAGAGTAACATAGCTTTATGAATGTACGCTTGGAACATAAAATTGTTTTAGGACCAATTTAAAATTATCCGATGTGGCTTAAAGAAAGAAATAAAAATGCATGTTCGTCAACTCTGTTGGAATAGTCTGGAATAGCCACCGAAGTCTGGAAGGTAGCGGTTATGGTCATTACCACTAGATAACAATTAAACAAAGTTTCAAACAACTGCAACTAGTAATCAAGTAACAATTGGTTTCATCCTTCCTTAATTATTTTAATTGCGTTGGTGGGTTGTGGCACCCGCCTGTTGTTAGGTGGTCACCCGAGCTTACAGACGCCACAACGTGGATGTCGCCACCCAAGTTGATACTTGAGGTCTAAGTCTCAATTCGGTTATACCACTCTTCAAGTCAGAATGCAAGACTATTTAGTTGCAAATGGGGGTACATTAGATACAGTTTGTGTCGCTTGTAATATGTCTTATCTATCAATACATACTAGAAGGTACTTTATTTCCGTTTCGACTTTGAAAATTGTCTTTTTTATACACGGTTTAAGAAACTATGTATATATATGATGATTAATAAAATTCAATTTTAATCGGAAAAGTTCGCTCTAATCCGTAATATATTCTCGTACTAAACATGATAATTATTCTGACCGCCGACAGATTTCGTTCAGTGAAGCGCGTGGAAGGCGGCTCAATCACTCATGAGGGGCTTGTTTTAATTTCATTTCACCGGATGTTTTAAATAGATTACAAAAACAATGAGATGATTTTGTTGGAAAGTTTTCAGCATGTCTTCATACAAAAATTAGGGAATTATTGAAATGAAAATTAAAACTCACTTAATAGAATAGTGGGTGTGGACACTGACTTCTGTTTCATGGAGCTTTTATTGATTGACATATCAAGGCAGTTTCTTCGTGAAATATATTCAGTATTCGTTTAAGTGGCACTTAACTCATTGGGTTAAACTGCTTTGCATTAGGCTCTACTCGGCATGGGGCCACTAATCATTTGACTAACGCGGCTACCAGTTGCGTGAGGAAACCTAACAAATTTTGAAACAATAAGCCGGTCATGGCCATATTTTCTCTAATTCAATCAGACGTTAAAAAAAAATATAAACATTTGAACAGGTCAAGATGAATATATCACAAATACGGAAGAACACTACCCAGAGCATCTGGACCATGACCAAGAGCGTGCCCCTGTTCAACCACACGAACTGGACTTCCTCCACTGTTGACATGCTGAAGGTAGGCGGCTCCTGTGCTTTAAGATCCACAAACAAACTTACCAACCAAAATATAGATCATCATCGCACACGGGCTGAGGTATTATTTTTTCTCCTTTTTTCTAAGGCCTCATTATAGTTACAACGCTTGCCCCACCCTTCAAACCGAAACGCATTACTGCTTCACGGCAGAAATAAGCAGGTCGGTGGTACCTACCCATGCGAACTCACAAGACGTCCTACCACTAGTAAATAGAAAAGGAATTAAATAACGTGGAGCTTGTGAGTCCAAACGGACCTGTACCACCGGTCTGCATATTTCCATAGGGAAAGCTACCCATAAAGTTTCAGTTTGAAAGTTAGGACACCCTTCTTAAATTTGATTATTGTTATTTGTGGTCGACGACTATACAATCCATCTGATGGTGAGTGGTCACCTTCGTTCATGGATCTCAGCAAGGGCAGAGGCAAAGCCAACCCGCTGCCTACTGTTGAGTACTCTCCGCAAGCCTAGTTCGAAGAAGGATATATCATAGTGTTCCGGAAACACCGTGCAGTTTATTTGAAAGACTCAATGAATGTGGCAGAAACGTCCATCTAAATATTCAATAGCTCAACTCTCCGTTCTGTATACCACTGGTAACCGACAAAGTAGTTGAGCGGTCGCGACTGCTCTCGACCGAAGTTATCCTTGATGTTAAACGATGCACGATTTAAAACCAGGACTTCGAGAACGCCATACTCCTGGAGATGAAGGTCCGTGGCTGGGACGGGAATGAGAGCACACACCACATACAGTGGACGTTCACCGGGGCCCTCTTCTACTCCATCATCGTCATCACTACCATCGGTGAGTCAGGCATGGTGCCCCAGGCGCAACACGACTCATTAAATAAGCTATTGATGTTTTTAATTTTCTTTGCAAAGACAATACAATCAATCAAACCCGCAAAATATAATTTGCGTAATTACGGGTGGTAGGACCTCACGTGAGTCCGCACGGGTAGGTACCATCACCCCGCCTATTTCTGCCGTGAAACAGTAATGCGTTTCGGCTTGCAGGGTGAGGCAGCCGTTGTAACTATACTGAGACCTTAGAACTTATATCTCAAGGTAGGTGGCGCATTTACGTTCTAGATGTCTATGGGCTCCAGTAACTACTTAACATCAGGTGGGCTGTGAGCTCGTCCACCCATCTAAGCAATGAAAAAAAAAAACAAGTTTATACTCCGTCAAAAGTCTGAATTGTGTTTATCAGCAATCGGCAGCAGCGGATTGTGAGTCAGAGCATGCGATGGGCGACTGCCGCTCGGGATGCTATCGCATGCTACATTCTACTTCCTCTCCTCCCGGTCACCAGCCGAATACATTAGTTTGTTTTTTTGCACTACTGCACTTGTTGTGTTCAGTCACCATATCTTGGTATGTTGAACCATGGGTCCTCGTGCGCATATACGTCATAAATATAAATTTGCGTCATTACTTATGGTAAGGTTTACTGTTGCACGAGCACGCACAGGTAGATACCGTCATCCTGCCTATTTATACCGCGAGACAGTCCGGTTTCTGCTGTATGAGAAAATTCAAAGTTCGACCTCATGTTACAAGGCATATTCACCGTTTAATATTTACGGATTCCGGTAACCACTGAACACTAGCTGGGCCGTGACCTCATTCACAGACATAGTGCAATTAAAACAATTACGCATGTAAAATTTATTGCCAAAATGCGATAGCTGAACCCAAGAGAAATCACGCGGAAATTTCTTCATTAAAAATTACACAGTTGTTTTTTTATATACCTAGTCAGGTCATAAATTCTGTCACATGTTTAATGTAAAATAATTGAAACAAGTTTATTCATTATGTAACCATTCATATACCAAAATGAACTTAACAAAACATAGATTCTTATGACACTAAAGTTTATTCAAAATGACCTCCGTGATTTTGAATACAGGCCTTCAATCTGCGTCGTCTATCGTCAGTCGTCTATCGCAGCACGAACGAGGTCCATGTCAATATCGGCGGCTGCCTTAATCAAGGATGTCTTGAGTGACTCCAAATTGGGATGAGGCTTTGAGCACGCCTTTTCCTCCAAGTGTTGCCATATCTTGTAATCTAACGGATTCAAATCTGGACTGGAGGAGGGCCAGTCTTCGTGCCGGATGAAGTCGATTTCACGCGCCGCCAGCCAGTCTTGTGTGCTCTTCGCTCTATGAGCTGGCGCCGAATCTTGTTGGAATACCCAGTGCCTGTTATTGAACATGGTATGAGAAACAGGTTCCACAAGGTTCGTCAGGACTGTATTTTGATACACAACTGCATTCGTTTTTACACCTTTCTCACAAAAATGTACCTCTGTTAAGCCCCAATAAGAAACTCCCAACCATACCATGAGCGAGGATGGAAAATGACCTCGTTGGACACGCGGAATACGGTTGCTCGCTTCTTCACTACTGTGTGCGTACACCTTATCATTTTGTTTGTTGTAGCTCTCTTCTACGGTAAAAATTTTTTCATCCGAAAAAAGAATTTCCCGATATTTTTTTCCCGCGTACCGCTTCAACAAAGCGCGGCATCTCTTCAGTCTCAGGTCCATTAGACGAGCATTCAAACGATGTCCTGTTTTTCTTCGATATGCCCGAAGCCCTAAGTCTTCATTTAACACCCTTTTCACCGTGGTTCTGCTTAACCCCATCTGAAGGGCCAACAGTTTCTGCTTACGTTTGGGATTTCTTTGAATTCGCGCCTTCACAGCTTTTATCACTGCTGGAGTCCTAACAGACCGAGGGCGACCACTTCTTGACCTGTCATCTACACTAGAGTCTTCATTGTATCGTTTGATGGTACGATAAACGAATCTTTTGGTTATATTCAAATTTTTCAGTATGTTAAAAATTTGAATTGGCGCGTAACCGCAACGATGCTATGCAATAACTGCAACACGGTCTTCTTTAAGCGTCCACTCCATATTTAAAAATGAGTAAAATTCTAAAAGTATACTTTTTTATTTTCATGAACAATTCGAAATTCGAATTCAATAAACTTTTTTGTGGCCAGCATTCTAAAAGAAAAGTTTTTACTGTGTGACAATACTTATGACCTGACAGGTTACATATAATGCGAATTAATGCTGACAGACGTAACTCAGGTCTAAGTGTATTTGGTTTCCAGCTCACCACGTTGTTAACTAGACAATGACTCTTCACAGATAAACCAGAGCCCATACATACATGTGTAAGCTGTTAACATCAATGTCTTGATAGAGACGTTGGCTTTTCCGAATTAATATGAAAAACAGTCGACGTATGCAGAGCTACGAAGCGTGTCACATTAATGAATGATAAATGAATTTCCATGGTTATTTTTAATGCGAGCACGCTTCTAATTAGCTTTTTGCGCAGAACTCAGATTTTGTTTTCACTGTGAATGAAACCCAGCAGCTCAGCTATGACTCGACATGACTGCCGTCCATGAGCACCGCTTGTACTCGCCATCGGGTAGAGGTAAAAAATAACTGACGATAATAATTATGTAAACATTTCAGTACATAATTCGCTATTTAAATACATATTATTATGTCTATTTATGACGTAAGCGATAATACTGCTGCATAGACGAATAGCAACTGAACAATTATGTACGAACATATTGTTAAACTTTTTCACTCCTATACGCATTATTTTTCACTGTATTTCTAACAAGTCATGAATGAGTTGCGCTCGCATTAGTACGTGTATTATTTTAAGTATAATTCCAATTTCTGTATATGACGAAGAATCAAATTTGAAATATGATGGATTGCGGCTCAGATTAGTAGTCAGCTCGGCGTTGTTGTGTTCCACTGACAGCTCTGGTGAGATTTGAGCGATCAATCTTCTGCACCCTTGGACTTGCCGCAGAGTCTGAGTTTCACCGTCCGGAATCTTACCTCCTATTCTGGAAAACGGAGACTAATTAGGTCCCCGGCGAGTTTCTACTAACTGAGCTGTTGTTATATTATGTTATTATATGATTTTCCATTAATCAGTTGGAATGGGCACTGCGTTCTGTGGACAGTTGGCTCGGCTCCAGCAAGTGCGCTCTACGCTCTACGCGTCGCTTGGTACCGAGCTATTTATACATACGTTTCGATTGAACTATTCATATTCAGGCGCCCTGTATCAAAACATACGATTTTCATTGAATTTTTTCTCATTTATTTCGTTACACTGACGGCTCGGTAGGCGAGTTGAATCGCCATTAGGAATGCTATGAATGTACTGACGACCTCCCAGAGACAAGAAGGAATGTACTTTATTTCCAAAAAAGCTTAGACATGTCAATCTCACATTATATTATCTGATTTGCTAAAGTAAACATTAGTACCTGCCACATTCGGAGTAACAGCAATGTATGTACTCCTAACAGATTATTTTCTCTACCAGTTTAGTAGTTATTGGATAATGCCATAACTGTATCGATTACTACATGTCGTACATTGACGGTGCACACGATAGAAACCTCCCCTAAAGTCATAATGATAACCGTACCAGGTTTTATCACAATCGAATGAGCTGCTAAGCAACGCATAGGACAAATCTACAAACATTCAATTTTATTTATAGAGGTAGAAGATTTCTAACAGAACCTTCTTGAAGTAATGTAGAATAAAAACAATTGACAGCAGGGTACAGTGCCGTCGTAGTCTACGAATTCTCCATTGAATACAAACCAGGACTATTTGGACACACAGCTTCAGTAGCTATCTTACGGTGAAAACATCTTCTTTTAGTTTTTCTGGAACATCCTGAAAACGTTGATTAAAATATGAATAGCATATAATTGCTGACTGTATTTTCTTTGTTTTTGTGATTTGCGGAATATAAATGAAACCTAGTTTTACAGTGTAACATCGCACTGAATCTATTATTGAAATAATATTATTAGTATTATTGAGTGCGAGGATGAAGCGTGAAACCATTTATCATCTGACTTCAATGGTGGTGCGTCGTATCATTATTAGGTACCACAACATATCCGTGAATACCTACCATCATGCATCTTGTTTGTAGGACAGAATACCCATAGTTCCAGTTGAGGCTCCCATCACATAGTAGGTGTCCATCAACTTTTTCTATGACAATTTGTCCTTTCAAAATCACAACAAACACACCAAGCTCTGCGTAATTGAGAAACCCCATCACTTATCTTAGGTTGAGGGTGGAGAATCAGTTACAGCAATAAAATGAAAACTTAAATCCTTTATCTTAAGATGAGAGCTGTCACTCACGTTGTTATGTCTTTGGATTCCATTAGCAACGTGGGAGCAAAGGGCACGCTTCTTCAACTGATTTTGTTTATCATACCAAAGGAAAATGCTTATGTTGCTACGACCCATTCTAACATTTAGACAAGAGCTGCCTCAAGGAATATTGTCCGTAAATAAAACAGAACATCGACAACACTCAGTTTATTGCGGTTAGCACTCTCAGCTTACATTAGATTAGAACAATAATATTTACACGAGACTAAAACTACATTCATGCAGACCAACCTAAGGTAAACATCACAACGATTTTTACAAAGCACACAATACCGGGAGTAAAAGGAGCTTTCTTCTATATTTTTACTAAATTTATTTAGTTATTTCTGTTGTTTGACATTACGATGGATTTATAATTTTTGACAAATCTGCAGGGTGTATATCCACCTGAAGCTCCTCTTGCTATAGTTTTTATTGTAGATAATAATACTCCACGGTAAATTGTGTGAATTTAGATAAGTAAAATGGAAAGAGAGAAGTGATGGCGTGTTGTGAAGCTTGCCACTAGCACCTGTAGTGATGACCACGACCACTCTGTGAAGAGCGATACCGACAAAGAAGAAGAAAATGGAAACTCGGTAATTCTTACATCGATTTATTAATAAGTATTAGCCATAAATAAACTAGTTAAAATATTGGGGCCCTATCTGCCCTGTAGGCCCACCAGGACCCACCAGTATTGACCGTCCTGGGCCGATGGTACCAGTGGGTCCCCCGGGCCCTACTAATACACCAGGGCTCCCTTGACGGCCGAAGCCAGGACCAATGTAACCAGTCGGACCACCTGGACCCACTAACACACCTCGTCTTCCGTTCCTGCCAGGACCGATTATGCCTGTTGGTCCACCTGGTCCAGTCAGTACAGGTCTTCTTCCGTAGTTTCTTCCGGGACCAATGATTCCAGTAGGTCCACCTGGACCAACGAGTACTCCTCTTTGTGCGGATTCGCTGAAACCTACATCTCTTGGGCCATCAGGCCCCACAAGCACACCTTGATGAGAGTGTCCAGGTCCAATCACACCCGTAGGTCCGTCCGGACCAACTAAGACGCCTTGGTTTTGATCTCGTTTTGGACCTATAGAACCAGTAGGACCACCCGGTCCAACTAATACTCCTGAGTTTCCAATGTTTCCTGTTGGGTTTTGTGATCCGACCAGGAAGCCTTGTGGTCTATCAAATGGTCCGAGTAAACCGACTTGATGAGCGTGTCCTGGGCCAAAAACTCCGTTTGCTTCGGAAGCAGGAGGCGGGGGGAAGGGCCGGGCTAAGTTCTGTTGTCCCGGTAACAGCATGGGTCGTTCGTCTTCCACTTCGTTGAAGTATTCTGAAATGTTAGTTCAGATGTAATAAAACATTTTAATATACTGCCGCATAGCCTCTTTGTAACTGATTTCTCGAAGACCAGACCGTGGCGACAGCGAACCCTTGTCTTAATAATTAGGACAAGCTGATGAGACCGACACCTCTTTACCTCTTTTTATTGGAGGCTTGACATGAATATGAAAATGTGGTTTGCATGTTTTGTTACATCACTGTCGGTGAATTTTTCCAGATAAAAAAATAAGACAAAAATGTGTGTATTTAATAATCACCTGACGGATATGAATTTACTCTGTTGCTCTGCTTACGCTTGTAACAACACAGGTACTTTCCAGAGCCACATGCTCTCTGAAACAAACAGATAGAAGACCAGTAGCTTAATAATAATATATGATATGTTCAGTGGTGAATTTACACTAGGGGTAGTCGGGGCAAGCGCCCAGGGCGGCAAATTTTATAGGGCGGCAAAATTTTCAAAGTAAAATATATTTTTTCTTTTCAAAATTGCTCTATGCAATTAATTAATTCCATAATTAATAATTTTCTGTTTAATTGACAATTCAAGAAATTCAATGAATTCATTATTTGTGAATTATAATTTTGTCAATTTGGGTAAAATTAATAATCAAAATAATTTAATTAATTTATTTCCTTGGAGATTTAAAATAATAATCGTTTTTTTTGTTTACCAGAATTAAAGAAATTTAATTTTTTTTGTCATGTATAATTATGAGTCAGCCTTAGTGCAAAATTTATAGTTGTTAAAAAAACACATATTATTTCTGTTTTTGGAATATATAACATATTATAATACAGTTTCTAGTAAAGCTGAAGAAGAAAATATATAAACTATAAGTTTAAGTAAAATTTCAGTGTTGGGGCGGATTTTTTTCCGGTGCCCAGGAGCGGCATTAAGTTTAAATTCAGCCCTGTGTATGCTCAGTAATATCATGGAATTATAACACTGTTTTGTGCAATGCTAGAGTTATCATATTTGTAATGATCTCAGTGTGTTTGTTTATAAAAGTAAAATATGTTGATATGGCATTCTCTTTGTATCCTATAATATCCAAAAAAAAAATGCTAGTGCAAGAAAATTAGACCAAAAACTTACCGCACTGTCAGGTCTTGGGTTGCAGTCGGGAGTGTCAACACACTTGCAGTACTGCAGAGAATCAAGAGTTCCATCTGAATCGTAGTTTTTAGGTCTGTAATTTAAAGTATAATAGTTCAAGATTATGACGTACCAAGCGATATTCCACGCTGGTTAGCCGTGGGTGATGATCGTATAACAACTCAGCCGACCGTTTTAAGTTTTGCATACACGACGTCAGATGTCCAAAATAGGATATAGTTACCTATCAACAAATGTTCACGATTGATTTCCACGGTGAAGGAATAACATCGTGTAATAAAAATGAAACCCGCAAAATTATAATTTGCGTAATTACTGGTGGTAGGACCTCTTGTGAGTCCGCACGGATGGGTACCACCACCCTGCCTATTTCTGCTGTGAAGCAGTAATGCGTTTCGTTTTGAAGGGTGGGGCAGCCGTTGTAACTATACTTGAGATCTTAGAACTTATATCTCAAGGTGGATGGCGCATTTACGTTGTGGATGTCTATGGGCTCCAGTAACCACTTAATACCAGGTGGGCTGTGAGCTCGTCCACCCACCTAAGCAATTAAAAAAAAAACATTCAGAAAAAAATACTATTCTTGAACGTTTTTTTTCTTATAAGCGAAGTCGCATCTAAAAGCTAGTAGGTAGGTAGTTAAGCAATTTATTCATTTAGCAAAATGAATAGCAATAACGATTTTGATCACTCTCTTAACAAAGTCCAAAAATAAGATCTGCTAAAACTCAGTTTAGTTACCTATTTAAATTTGGATGATCATTATTGAGAGTTTTTTTAATTAAGCAAATAATGTAACTATATAAACAGCTCTGAAGTTTTTGTGGAATTATGTATTTCACATAATTTTCTGCAAATTCGTAATAATACTGGGATAGTTTTTCCAACCTTTTTTTTTTATTGCTTAGATGGGTAGACGAGCTCACAGCCCACCTGGTGTTAAGTGGTTACTGGAGCCCATAGACATCCACAACGTAAATGCGCCACCCACCTTGAGATATAAGTTCTAAGGTCTCAAGCATAGTTACAACGGCTGCCCCACCCTTCAAACCGAAACGCATTACTGCTTCACGGCAGAAATAGGCAGGGCGGTGGTACCCACCCGCGCGGACTCACAAGAGGTCCTACCACCAGTAATTACGCAAATTATAATTTTGCGGGTTTCATTTTTATTACACGATGTTATTCCTTCACCGTGGAAGTCAATCGTGAACATTTGTTGAGTACGTATTTCATTAGAAAAATTGGTACCCGCCTGAGATTCGAACACCGATGCATCGCTCAACACGAATTCACCGGACGTCTTATCCGTTAGGCCACGACGACTTTCACAAATCATTTTCATTTTTGCTGTTGGTTCACCATAGAAGTTGTGCTGTAACACTCGTATATAGAGTGTTGGAGTATTGTGATTATTAATTGGTAAAAGTAATGAAAACCAAAAATTAAAGTTACAATAATCGTACTTTTGTCCATCATGAATTATAAACTTTATTTTAACAAAAAAAGGGAAACAACCCTAATCTGGGTATTATACAAAACCACACGTATGTTGATTCAGTCACTGTTGAGACTAGCGTGCGTAGAAGTTTATAAACCACAGACAAAAATGTGTAACATCACACCAGTGAGATACTAAAAATCATTCCCTTCCAATGATGAGCCTTCAAGAGAGCTGACGCTGAGAGGGAGAACCATAGCTAATTCCTTCAAGCTTGAGATACCTACACATCAACAGTCAAAACAGCTTGACTCTGAACTCTGTATGGAGACTGTGCGTGCTCTTCCACTCTTACTGGATACCTCCCCTCTCCCTGGGGCCTGTTATAGAAGCCTCCAGTTTCTTCTGGTTCACGAAACGGGATCTCGTCTGCTTGTACCTTGGGTTCACGGTGGGATCTGTAACGACAGAATTGTTGTAGTTTTAACTATGTGTTTAAAGAAAGGTGACTAATAGTTTAAGAACTAAAAAAGAAATTAAACATGAGAGGCGTTTGTGAGCAGATTTTCAAAGCTTATTAAAACTTTGTTTTATCCCGTATCTTCCTGTCATGTTCATAAGGTTTGAAAGATTTTTTTTCCATTGTAATCCATGAGAACTATGCTATTGAGTGCAGTCACAAATCCAATAACTAATATGGTGAATTTACTAAAAAATTAAAAAGTTTCATTAATTCATGGTTAAAAGCGTACTACTCGATAGCATTGACACCTTTTTAAAAAAAATAGTACTGTACTACCGTAGGCAAGTTATTAAAAAAAAGGTCCATTATTATTTCGAAATGGTACAAAATTTGCTGCTTCTCTTTCAATAAAAGAAACTATCAAGATTATCAACCACTTGGGGCATTAAAAACTCGACAAAAAATTTCATAATAAAACAGATAAAAATACTGTAATATGTTTATTTTTCCTAAACTAAATTAAGTGATCAAATTGTTTGCCTTCGGTACGAATATAGTCTCTGTATCGCCTCAGAAAAGATCATTTAACCATTCGTTTATAACTAAATCCTTGAGTTCGTTTCTTCTGGTGTTTCAGCATTTTTACGGCGTATTTCAGTTAGATTTCGTATTGGCTTCATGTACACTTTTTCTTTTATGCAGCCCCAATAAAAGAAGTTCAATGGATTTAGATCGGGATTTCGAGAAGACAACAAAATTGTGCCAAGGCGTCCAATCCACTTACCAGGATATTCTCTTTTTTGATCTCTATTTTGATCTTTTCAATTGATCCTTCTATTCAGTTCTGCCAACCGTGACACAATAAATACTCCAATATTAATTATAATTTCGAACAGGACAGTTTTTTTTTTATTTCCAGTGGATACTGCACGAATTCATGATTGACCAAGTGTTGAAGGCTTCTCAGAGTCCTTAGATATATCGAAGTGAATGCTTTAACCCATCCTGAGAGACAGATGTACACTCTCATTTGTATAGTAATAAAGCTGGAAGATAGGTTTTGACCTTCTCGGTCAAAAAGTTCTACTGCTCGCCCATATCGATCTCGCGTAGATATTTTTTCTGAAAATTAGTTATTCTTGAAGGAGTTTTGTTTCAGCTGAACTTCCTCCTCTCACTTCTCCGGCTCCAACACGAACGAACAGCGACCGCGGACGTGTTGTAACTGTTTCTTTAGAGTTACACGTAACAAATCGATACACTGACGTTGGTCAAGACATGTCTCAACACTGTTACTACATTAGAAATACAGCAGCGGCTGTTGTAACTTATCTGGGCTCCGTGTTTAAGACGAAACGTGGGTGCCGACGGATACATAGTAATTATAAATATTATACATAGTATAGGTCTCTCAAAAGTATCTGCGGACCGTCCATCCCAAATAACCCGCGCGCTCCCTAGGCGCGGCGAACTCGTAGGAGGTTTGACTCATAAAAATTGGTCTTTCAAAACTCCTTGAACAGAGCAGCAAAGAGGCAACTGAAACTCTGATTAAGAATCTAAATCTCCATTTTTTACGCTAACTTTATTGTGTGAAACCAGATTTCAACCGATACTACCATATCTATTTAATTTTTTTTTTCAATTTTGAATATCATACTGTTTTTGTTAAAGAAAACAAGATTCATTAAATAGAAATAATATGTATTAGGTGCTATTGGTTATTGTAACGCCACTTCTTTCTGTTATCACCACCCTGTCCATTCTTGCTCCATCTTAAAGTTTAATATTCCCACTATTCGAATCAATAAGACCTCGTGTTCTGATAACATCGTCTATCCCGAGAAGCTTAATGTAAAGAACTATTCATCTAGACCGAGGAAAAATGAAGGACATTAATCTTTTAGCGTCTTAATGATTTAACAACAAAAAATTGAGTGTTGTTTTTTCTTATAATTCTCTGAATCATTCAACTGTTAAAAACGACAATTTAATCATTATACCTTGTGGCGTGCGTTTTGTAATTTAGTAAATACTTATCATTTGTTTTGTTATTTACTGCGTACTTCTGTGCTCGTGATCTTCATTTTGAGACTCCCTCATTATAAACGATTGCCTCGCTAAGGTTCGGTGATATCCTTCTCATGGGTCGTTGCATCTTTACACGAGATGAGCCCATGGCCAACCTTGTGTACAGTGACTGCCAGAGCCCATGGACATCAAGTAAACGCCGTCGCCCACTTTGAGATCTGAGGCCGAAACCTCAGTTGCCTCGTATAACATAAACATGCGCTACCACCAATAAATGGCGGTGAATAATGTACGCTGCGAGAGTACTCAGAGACCGTTGCTGCTCATTCTCCAGAATCCCTTAGTCGTTGTTTACGACGTCCACGGAAAGAGATCGGGTAGCGATATTTAATATTGCTTGGATCTTGTAGAGCTAGAGCTGGCAGCGACGAATTCTAACCTAATTACAATGGAAAGACCCCATCTAAGCCAGGTAAATCAGGTCTAGAGTAAGGTCACACCTTGTGATTCTTTTACAGATCTGGTTATATTCCTTGTTCATTTGCGTAAGCTAACAAAAATACATTCATTCTAACTTCCCTTTTTATTAATGGAAATAACCTAGATCAATTTCAAGACCCACATAATTACTAACCAGCCAACCGTGCGCTGACGCAACTCCATTCTAGTGTCAAGACGGTGACCGTTTAATGGTATTGTATCGGAAACAATGCGTGGTGAACGGCGAAGGACGAAGTCAGTGGAACGGACTAGATCAGAGAAATAGGGTGTGTGGTCACCCTAACAATAATCATGAAACGTTTCGTAGGTCTTCACAGTATGCATTTATAAGAATCCATTAGGTACTCTGTATTGGTACAGAGTAGATGTTACACTCGTAAGAGAACCAGTATCGATGGAGATATCCAAGAGACTTTTCAGCCTGTGCCTTGACCCTTGATTTCAAGAAGATTTGGAGAAGCATGTGGTTTCAATACTATATATTTCTATTACGAAATTCACAAGTATTGCGTTTATTTATCAGGTAGCTGTAGAATATAATCTCTGACCTTTTCGTACAAACCAAAACTTGATCACCGACAATCCGGAGGTTTCATTCCGTATTCCAGTATTCTTGAAGTAATGTCTCTCCCGCCGTATCGTAATTGCAACCTAATTTCTCAAGATCGAAGGTGGTGTTCAAATTTTGGCGTCTATGGACTCCTCTCGACTTATTAGCTTACATATTTTCATATCTAAGCTAATAATCAACATTGCCTTGAGATAAAATAATATATTCAGAAACAATAGAACAAATACGTGCTTGGCTTGAAACACACGGCCCTATCTTACACGGTGATCTGTTAATAGCATAAAGACATTCTGCATAATATTAATATCCATGTTCGTTTACAACCAAAATATTGCAAAAGAACGAGATCCTGACGTCATTGGCACCTGACATTGGCCGTCAAGGTAAAAGCTCCATTAAAGCCCACTTTTTGACAATGTGCCCAATTCGGGCGCTACCTTGTCGTTCAAAAGGAGCTTTGAACCGCGTCTTCGCCTGTATCCGGTTAATGATTTCCAGTACAAGTAGCCTGTCCCACTAATCGGGCCAGTCGATTATTTCTTAGTTATGTAGAGGGGCTCTCTCGATCCAACCGGTATGAAATCGTTACCAGTATATGGACAGTACCAAGTGTATATTGTTGCCAAACAAAATTTTAATTATACTTTAGTTTGAAGTCCTCGTGGTTTAAAAGATAAGATGTCCAATGCATTCGTATCTAGCGATGCATCGGTGTTCGAATCCCGCAGGCGGGTATCAATTTTTCCAATTAAATACGTACTTAACAAATGTTCACGATTGACTTCCACGATGAAAGAATAACATTGTGTAATAAAAATCAAACCCGCAAAATTATAATTTGTGTAATTACTGGTGGCACTGGACTTAAAATCAGGTGGGCCGTGAGCTCGTCTACCCATCTAAGCAAATCATCCTATCTAAAAAAAAGTTAGGAGTGTCCAAACCAGACTGTTGTATCTCTACCACTGCTGTTGTCCATGAACATCCACGTGCACTCGCTTACAATTGGGTCGTTTGCTCAGCCGCCTTCAAAGGCAATAAAAAAACCGGTACTCACCTGACATCGTCACCGCGGCTGTCAATGAATTTAACTTTTGTGTCTATACGCAAAGACGCTGAAGACTGCTCATCGGGGAACCGGAATTTCTCACCACTCACTGCCGCTACCAGCAGTAACCATAGTACTGAAATATAAAAAAAAAACAATAATGTTGATAATACTAAACTTTATTAAATATTTAAACTACACCCCTGCTTCTCAATTATCTGTATTGAATATATTGAATGCAAATTGAAAATATATACTACCAATTACAGTTCCAAATACAAAATAGGAATTATTGGTCAGACTCATTCATCACTTATGATCCATTTTGCCAGCATGCAATATGCGTTATAACTATTTATTTTAAGTATATTTTCTTTCAACAAAGTCGTTTATGAGCATTCAGTGCTCACTAAAAGGCTCGAAATCATCTGCTCAGTTACACTAATAAAGGTATAAATAATAAGTAGCCATTCCGTGCCCAATTACACGCTCGAAGATCGTTAATTATAATTAATAATCTGATATTGTAAAGTCCTTGCAACACGTAAGGTTTTTCCAAGTTTTCACAATTGTGTAGGCGGTTGCCATTTAAGTTCTTATACGTACTGTAGGTTTCAACAGTTAAAGTGTTTGTAGTCTTCGAATAAACAGTTAGAAAATGAATTTTGTTCATTAATGGTGGGAGCTAGATTTTTTTAGAGTAAAGAGCCTTGTCGTTACGATAAGCTAATAAAACGAATATTAAACTACACCAGAGAAAATAATAATGTGAAAACAAAAGAATAAAAAATACTTATTTATCTCACATACTCTTACTTACAAAACAAAATATTTCTCTTCGATTATAACCTTGCTAAACAAATCTGTAACTCAAATATTGGGTGAAAAGAAAATTCGTAGAACTGAAAATTTATCGATCTTGTAGGTAATTTCTAACGCCTTTTTTTAGCTTACAGCAACCGAGCTGGCTATTTACAATCAACCGCGGACTGCTTCTTCGTCAAAGAACATTATTAAAACATATTTGATCGTAACTTTGACAGCATAATTCGCAACCTTCTATAATTAATTATAACCGTTCGGTGACAAAGTTAGTAAACATTAAACTTATGTTAGAAGACAATGGGTGATTCAACGCTTGCGCTGAACGCAACGCGTGTCTAGACGACTACTGCCTCGACGATCGAGACGTCTTCATCCAGTTGTTTTGATATCTTATCTGGTTAAATAATCAGAAGAGTGGGACCACTTCCTGATGTCACACTATCCATTCAAAATGAAAATTAGCATTACTTATCAATAACTATGTGCGTAACGGTGAGCAGTAGTTGGCTTGTGTTGAAAATGCTGTTTATTTTGGTCCCTAAGTAGATATGCGATTATCTTTTCATAAATTGTCTATGAATGCTGTCAATAAGCCAACACATGTCGTACACGCTGTAAACTGTTACATTAATCTATTTAATATTCTATTTTAATTTTATCAAAACATCAAATTGACTGAAATTACTTCAAAAAAAGAGAGAGGAAAAACCGTTTCCATTATATTTTATAAATTAGTTTGGAAGCTTTCACAGAAAATTTATATTTTTCAAAATAGGATAAATCCCTGTTCCAATGATAAAATTGTCGGCAATCTCAAGTTTGAATGTTTCTGGACGCAAGGATATATTTGGCAACGAGAGAGAGATGAATTGTTTGTATGAAAAATGATTTATGGAGGTGACATGTAATGGTTTACGACATCATAGAGGGCTTAGAGAAGACATGTGTGGCTCCGACCCCGAGTAGTCAGGGTAAGGTTGCCTAAATAGTAACCAAGTGAAATAAAACTTCTTTGTAATGTCGAAACAACAAAATTAACGACCTCTTAAACTAATGGCGAGGTTGGGCCCTTACGAAATGACTCGCCAACTGACGCCTCAGCATGTTGTGTAATTGCACAATTCACATTACATTGCTGGGTGTTCAATTTTACTTATAGCAGGTCAGGTTCTATGGTTTCTCAGGCAAGGAGCCAGGGCATTCAAACTGTATATTCATACACCCAGTTATGAGTCTTAACACCTTTGATAAATGCTACTACGATTAAAATACAACAAACAGCAATCTATTTTAAATTTTCCACGATAGACATAAGCCCGTAGACATCACAGCGTAATTTAATAGTGCAAATAGTTAGATAAGAGTTCGCTTGATAGAGAGCAGTGGCGGAGCAAATGTTGTATCTACTTTATTTAGAGTATTTATTAACAACAAAAGACAGAAGATGACTTCAGAATTTTTGTTATCACTTAACTCCAGAAGGGTTGGTAACACACCCACCCGTCTAGTAAAATGAAGAGTATCTTACCAATAAAAATTGCGTTAACAAAAAACGGCATCACGTCTTGTATATATGTATTTATGTCGTAGTTTGTCTTATGCATTGTTTCATAAGGAAGAATTGTGCGTTACTTCTTTGTAGTCGTAGTCAGTTAGTCTGTTAGTCGTAGTCGTAGTCGTAGCGTAGTCGAAGCCAACATGCTGTTGTTCATTAATAAGCCCGAAAAGCACATGCGCTTGTCACAAGTTCGTTCATCTTTAACGACCAACGTATTGTTGTGTTATATTTATAAATCACATTAACTTAATAGTTATCGTGGGCGAAAGATTTTCGCAATATTTTATTGCAATGAAACCTTTTGAAGTAAACTACACATACCTCGTGTTAGTATAGGTCTAAGAGGTGCCGTATTTTGATGCTTGTTATTATTTTAGCTTTTAGATTCAATTCGTTTAACAATATCGTTATATGAATCCACCCCCAAGCCGCTGGTGATTTTAAGGGGTTCCATCTCTTATAGTAGGATCTCATCTTCTTATCACCAATTCCTAAGGCGGGTGATCGTCTGATCGGTTGAAATAGTTTAAAGCTAAACAAATTTATTCGTTGAACCTATTCCACATAGCATAGTTGGGTGGACGAGCTCATAGCCCACCTGGTGTTAAGTGGTTACCGGAGCCCATAGACATCTACAACGTAAATGCCGCCACCCACCTTGAGATATGAGTTCTAAGGCTTCACGGCAGAAATAGGCAGAGTGGTGGTACCTACCCGTGCGGACTCACAAAAGGTCCTACCACCAGTAAATGATGTATGGCTATTATGGGATGGAGGCTTATTCCTGGTTCAAAACTGCTCTGGTGAATGTTACTAGATCTGCGTCCAATCTGTTTTTATTGCTTTATATTCTCCCATGAAGTAGACCAGTTCTGGGTCCACCAAATGTGAAACCCAGATCAAGTCATTCAGTGTCTCAACTTTAGTGTCTAACAATAAATAACTACAATATGATTTATAAGTTTTTATTTAACATTTACTTTTAATTGAATGTTTCATAAATTTACTAAATTAATTACATAAAAGTACTTACCAACAAACATATTTTTAATGATTCACAAAGAAACTATCACAACATTTGCAAACGTAAGTTAATTAATTAAAGAACTATGAACATTGAAGGCGAGTGTTCCGCGCGCCCTCTGTTGTGCAACTGAGAGTGTAGGTGCACTGTGCAACTTACAAATGTTTCAGCAATTGCAGACCTTGCTACGGGTTAGCTATTTATATATACCGATAACGATACGGCAATAACGATCCGACACGATGTCTTCTATAAATGTTATAAAATCGTAAGCAGAACTTGTTCGCATGTTTGTTTGTATTCTTTAATGCTCACAATTAATACACCAGTTCTGATGTTAAAAGGCCTTGTGAGTCCGCACGGGTAGGTACTACCACCCTGCTTATTTCTACCGTGAAGCAATAAGGCGCTTCGGCTTGAGGGGCCGAGCAGCTACTGTACTGAGATTAGATGTATCAAGGTGGGCGGCTTCGGTAACCGCTTAACACAAGTTGGGCAGTGAGCTCGTCCACTCAAAAAAAAAACCTTTTTAATAACATTGTGTAAGAAAATAAATTCGATTCGAATAAAATTTTTGGAATTCTTACATAGATTGGAGACGCGATCGCGGCTGTGATATACGATTTTAATATTTGACTACACCGCTCGGTGCGGGTAGTATTATTTTTATGTATTTTTAGGTATGGAGGATTACTGGTGGCCCGGAGGCCTTTCCAGTTTCACCAGGACAGGTGGGCGAGCAAAGCCAGAAGGGGTGGGATTTGCTAACAGCTGCCCGAGCGCCTACGAAGGAGACGCGCGGATAGTACTTGCAGTAATGTTATCCAGCGCTACTACGCTGTCGTGTGCTAAATTGACCGTCCAACTACTAACAAAAATGAATTATTTTTTTATAATTCGCAATTTAAATCCAGAAATTCCGTTTGTTATGAAACAAATATGTCCTTCCGACATTAATATTTCCGGCGGTCTCTCGCGTCGGGAAACACTGAGGTCAGTTTGGTAATCGGTACAAAATCCCAGTCGATCGCTTTATCTCGAAATCTGGGCTCGATTAGTGTCACCACGCTGTGCGGATGGATAATGAGTAGATAACTATGAATTTCCACAAACGATGGACAATTGAAGAGACAAAATGGAAAGGGCCTAGTGGGAAAAGAAGGAAAGGACGACCTATGACACGATGGAGAGATGATTCATAGTCACCGCTAGAAAAGAAAGGATTAAACGAACCAAGGACAAAGAAAATTGGATTAAACTGGAGGAGGCCTATTCCCAAATAGGAGTTCCTATTGAAGAAAAAGTTTGATGTAGGCAAATCAAACAAACAACAATAAAGAAAAAATATAATATAAAAAGTGTAAAATTGAAAATAGATCAAAATGTCAAAATTATCAAAAAATCATATATTTAAGATTTTTTTTTTTTTATTGCTTAGATGGATGGACGAGCTCACAGCCCACCTGGTGTTAAGTGGTTACTGGAGCCCATAGACATCTACAACGTAAATGCGCCACCCACCTCGAGATATAAGTTCTAAAATCTCAGGTATAATTACAACGGCTACCGCACCCTTCGAACCGAAACGCATTACTGCTTCACGGCGGAAATAGGCGGGGTGGTGGTACCTACCCGTGCGGACTCCCAAGAGGTCCTACCACCAGTGATTACGCAAATTATAATTTTGCGGGTTTGATTTTTATTACACGATGTTATTCCTTCACCGTGGAAGTCAATCGTGAACATTTGTTGAGTACGTATTTCATTANTCCCAAGAGGTCCTACCACCAGTGATTACGCAAATTATAATTTTGCGGGTTTGATTTTTATTACACGATGTTATTCCTTCACCGTGGAAGTCAATCGTGAACATTTGTTGAGTACGTATTTCATTAGAAAAATTGGTACCCGCCTGCGGGATTCGAACACCGGTGCATCGCTACATACGAATGCACCGGACGTCTTATCCGTTAGGCCACAACGACTTTTGTAATACTTAGGTAATGGGAAATAAAAGGCTTCATTATTATTATTATAAGTATGAATTTGGAGCTCTTAGTGAGTGGGATCTTCGCTGGGGATAGTGTAAGAACTTGTATCCATTGAACTGTGTATCTGAATTCTTGTCTCAGTCTTTATAATGTTTCTACCAATAAAGCACTTTGCTATTGTATTAAGACCACTTGGGGCATTTGAATATACTTTTTAGAGTAATAGAGTATCAGAGACTTCCCAAAGAAACTCAGAACAGGAACTTTAACCGTGAGCTTTTAGTTAAAAAAAGCACAAGCTGATGTTCCTATCTATGTCAAGTACTCAAATTGTTCGAGATCAAAAATTTAAGAGGTGTTCTGGAGGTGGCTACTTGGCTAGCTGTCTCTGCCGAAGCGTAGTGCAAATTCCATCAATTCGCTTAAAATACATGATTCAAATATAAAAGCCAATAAATAATCTTGAGATCTTTTGGCTCTGCGCTGGTGTGTTCGATATAAGTGGCCGACCTCGGCAGCATCCGTCAGCGAAGGAAATCATTTCAATATCACCAAAAAAACCCGCTTATAATATTTTTTGTGAATTACATATTAAATCGATAGTTTGTTAGTCTGTCTGTGGTTTAAAGGATCAATACGGTTATTAATAAGTTTTTTATTTATATTTGATTTTTTATTGCATAGATGGGTGGACGTGCTCACAGCCCACCTGGTGTTAAGTGGTCAGTGGAGCCCATAGACATCTACAACGTAAATGTCGCCACCCAATTGTGATATGAGTTGTAAGGTCTCAGTGTAGTTACAACGGCTGCCCCACACTTCAATTCAAACCGAAACGCATTACTGCTTCACGGCAAAAATAGGCGGGGTGGTGGTACCTACCTGTGCGGACTCACAACACGTCCTACCAGTCCAGTGCAATGTGGATAGTTCTAGGTTGTATTGTATGTTGCATTGTTTCGTCAGTGAGGTTCAAACACGGTCGAAAAGAATGAAGACCAGACGGTGTATTCCTTTTTTTTTTTTTTTTTTTTTTCTCGGGCCGGGGGCCGAACCTCCTACGAGGTCCCCGCGCCTAGGGGGCGCGCGGAGTATGTGAGACTCAACGATCTGCAGGTGTTGAGAGCAGATCGCGGGCCCAAGGATTTTAGGGCCCACCCACTAAACGACTCCCCTGCACTCTTACACCCGACGGTCAAATAACTGTATATTAATCACAATACAATAGATTAAAATGACCAAACCAATACGTTTTTAACTAGTATCCCATAATGTCTCGTAATTGTATAATTATCTGCTCTAAAAACTATTTTGACCTTGTTTTGTTGAATAAAAAGGTATAATAACAAAAAACAAAGATTTAATAGCGGTTTACTAGTATGGGAGTGTTTTGTTATTATAATATGAAAGCAAAAAGATTGCATCGGCCGGGAATCGAACCCGGGCCGCCCGCGTGGCAGGCGAGCATTCTACCACTGAACCACCGATGCTTGTCGTAACTATGTGAAATTAACAATAATATTAATTTAACATCACAATATTTTCACTCACTATGTGACCATGACCGAATTTTGCCGCCAACATTACGTCACCATTTTGATTCATTTCGATACTGTTGCTTCATTCAAAACTAGTTTTACCTTTTACTTTATGTTTACATTTGCAACGCGGACAAGAAAGAGGTTTGAAAACTTAGGAATATTGTTTTATCTTTGAATATTCACTGGCGGAGAAGATAAGCACTTTCGGAAACTGATAGGGATCATAAGCATGGACGATTATGGTGCGGAAAGCATAATAGCAGAAATTATTATTGCATAGCAAAAAAAAAGAGTTTAGTACCCAATCAGGCCTAACTCTTACGGGAAACTTAAATACGAAGTCAATGTGTGGTAGGTACCGATGCCTCTTGACCCGATCCATTCCCGATCCTGCGGAAATAATGAAAAGCAGTCGATGTCGTCCCAAACACGTCATTTCGAATCCTCCCGATCCACTAACGGTGCTTTTAGGTACCTCAAGTACCGGTCACCGTTCTTGTCGAATCCGTCGCTTGCAACGAAGGGCTCGACGAGTAAATTAACCCTCAGACACAGCCCACTGAGTTTCTCGCCGGATCTTCTCAGTGGGTCGCGTTTTTTTTTTTTTTTTTTTTTTTTTTTTTTTTTTTTTTTTTTTTTTTTTTTTTTTT